>CM029550.1:39247047-39821888 GCA_017141385.1 Sogatella furcifera
AAGGTTCAATTCTACCCTTTTTACGTTGAATGTGGGTGTGTACGAATTGTTATTTTGTCTCATAATGAGGAACTGTTTGAATTGGAATCATAGTTTCTATTTGCTTTTCAACTGATTAAGTGAAACTACTTTAAATTTTTTAAATGGAGAAAAATGAACATAAGACTGGGTACAGGCTGGGTAATAGATGGGTGAACGACTGTTTTTTATACTCTTTTTACCTTAGAATTCTAAAAGTATTTCTCGAGAAAAAATTTCAACTTTTCACCAATGAAGCTTACTTCAACAAGCAACTTCAACAATGAAGCTTAATCTGACTTGAGCCACACTTTTTTCGTTGTATTTGAAAACTTTTTTCAGAGGTATAAGAGAAAGAATTCCTATTAACCAATAGTGTGATCAAGAAAGTTATTTTCTTTTCTTTTGAATGAATTCGAAAATAGCTATTTATGTATTAAGAGCGTAATGCGCGACGTTATCGCTCACGCAAAACAGTTATCACGCAACGCGTAGCGGAGCGTGATAATTTTGCAAGAGCGATAAAGAAGCATTACGCGCGAATTACATTCAATATTTTTTCTACAATTGCACGAACCTGTTAATCTACAGTTTTTTCAGTCCTCAAATACTGCGAACTATTAAATTACTCTTGTGTAATTACCGGTACAGTCACAATCAGACATTGTCGACTTTTGTTAGGTTATGTTATGACTCCACCTGACCTACTTTTGGCGAGCCATGATCAGCTGATTAGCGAGCGTAAAGTAACTCTACTGCTCATGCGCAGTTGCTTAGCGAGCGTATAGTAATTCTACTGCGCATGCGCAGATGGTTAGCGAGCGTAATGAAGATTCTACTCAGAAATGGGCTTCTTTACGAGGAGAATTCAGCTCGTAAAATCTTGTTTTACGCGCAGTTGTAGAAAAAAGTGTTTATACTGTATATTAGAAAAATACTGTTATTTCATTCCTTATTGTATTGTTGTGATATAATGAATGAATGAATAAATGAATTAATAGAACTCAAGTTTGAATCCCAGCCAAAGAGATGACTGTCTTGCTCCACTACAAGATGGAACCCACCCCTACCATCAATATCTCTTCTCCTTTCACCTTCTTTTTTCTTCTCTTTCTCCTTTTTTCCTGCCTCACTTTTAAAAGATGATGAAAGCAAAAACTGCCATTACAATGAAGGATTTGAAGAGGGATCAAGACAGCTGTGGATTATTGCGACTATTAAAACCGACGGATGATTATAGAACTGAAGTACTACAGTACTTACAATTCCTATGCTTTCTCTTTCTCCTCACAACTTGAAGCCGTAGACAAAGAAGCCACGTAAACTAATAAACATTTTATGAGGTTTGTTGAAACTGAACAATGGAAGACTGTGAGGTAGGCCTAACGGTCATTGGAAAGCGAGCAGTACCGTGTCTGTAGATCTCAGTGTTAGATAGGGAATTCAGAAACATTAAAAGGAAGGAGATGATGAACAGATGGAGAGGAAAAGTGTGAGAGGGAGAAATGTGGAGGAAGAATGAGAGAATGTGGAGGAAGAATGGGAGAATGTGAAAGAAGGAGGAGAAGAAAGAGGAAGAAGGAAGGAAAAAGGAGTGAAGAAAGAGAAGAAAGAAGAAAGGAGAAAGAAGAAAGAATAGAATAGAATGACTGCCTTTATTTAATTCCTGGGAGGGCGAAGTTAGGGCGCAGCCGGCCCTCTCTTACACTTAACCCTGGAAAGGAGGGAGGAGAAAGGAGAAAGAATAAAGGAAGGAGGCAAGAGAAAAGAAAAAGGAGTAAGGAACGAGAAAGGGGAAATGAGAAAGAAGAAAGGAGAAGAGATATCGTGGGAAAGGAGGTAGGAAAAGGAGCAGGAAAGTTAGAGAGAGAGAGAGAGAGAGAGAGAGAGAGAGAGAGAGTGAGAGAGAGAGAGAGAGAGTGAGAGGTGAAAGGAGAGTAACTACAGAAAGATGAAAGCTGAATAGGAAAAAATACGTTTGAAGAATATGATTAGGAAAGAGATGGAGTGAAAATGAAGAGAGGATCGTGATGAATAAGCTGAATGAAAGATTAATGTTGTAAATGTATTATTATCATCATGCTGAACTGTATCAAAGTCGAGAAAGATTGTTACAAAAAACATATACAGTAATTAACTAGTAAGCCCCATGGGCTGGAGAACTCGCGTGCGAACCCTCAAAGTCAACTTATGGCTTTAATTATTTAAAAATATGAACCACAAATCATACTAATACGATACCTATATTTAATGAATACTGATGAATGATTCCTTTTTGTGAGGATATAGTTATGTACGGTATATTTTGATCAACCGTTTGATCATATTTTGATACATCATTATCCGCAACTCTTCTGCCGCCAATGCACCAATAAAAACGTAGGCCTACTTGTTCAAGACGACTTTTGACTGCAAAAATTCAGAGTAGACCTATTAACTGAACATTGTTCAGTGAACAATTCTATCAAATTTGCTTTCGTGGGGCTTACATTCATTTCTCCTTCTATTGACACTCCAACCTATTTATCTGTATTATACATTTATTTTGTTACCAGTAACTCATATGTAATGATTTTTTTCTGTAACTTTCAATGTGTTAATAATGTACCCTTTATTCTTGTGGATTTTTATTGATGTATTGTATAAATAAATGTAAGACAGGAATGTAAATGAATAAATAAATAAATTTACAATTATGGATGTAATAACTTTCCCTTATTTTGTCTGAAAACCATACATACTATTGACACTTCGTGTAGAGTCTATCCATTATCTAGGTATAATGAAAAGTTTTAAAATAACAGAAGGACGGATTAGAGGAAAACTAAGGAGAATTCGGTGTTTAGCCAATAATATGTTCTGTTTTCTTTTAGCTCGAAGAACTGATGATAGTATGCCTTGAGTTAGTTCTCTTCGGAACGCTCTGTAGAGTGATATTGACCGCCTCTTGTTCTCAACAGAATTTTCAAATTATTTAGTGTATCAAATTGAAAACAAACATTGTAGAGATTCGTTCAAGAATGGAATTTTTTGATAGTTCAGTATTTCCATTCGGATAAATCGTATAATAATTAGAGAGATCTCCTTAATAGCATTCTTCAAATCCCGTAGAAAAGCACGGCTGACTTATTTTATTAGTCTTATTTTTTAAAGCATGGAAATCAAATGTAACAACAAACTTCCTACAACAAGAATACTTGGAAAATAACCAATGGTAAAATAATTCAAATTTGCCGCCTTTTGTCAGCTGTTCAAATAAATAGACTCCTATCACATGTTTAAACTTTGGAATCAATATTAACATATGACTTCACATGAAAAAATTTATTGATCTGAGAACATTATTATTTCTCATGATAATATTTTCAAATTTTCCACTAATATTCAATCAGCTGTTCCACTGTAATCAGATGGATTCTCCAAAAAAATATTCAAGTTCCTTATGACATTTTCCAGCCGTGATTATTGTATTGAAATTGAATAGATGCCGGAGTATATATTCTATATATATGCCGGAGTATATATATTATAGAGAGCGGGAAGCGGTTTGTCCCAGTGGTAGAGAGCGTCTAATCGGTGAGATTAGATAAGCGACGTGTCTCTGCCAGCACCATTGTACTGGTGACCGGTTCCTCTGAATTCAATTTATGAGCCTCAAAAATCGCTTCCCGGTTCGGAACCCACCTAAAGCAGTAGGTCCATTCATCTCTCATCATCATCCTTCCTATTACCCACGCACAGGCCCAAAAGCCTATGTGGGCATCACCTCTATATATATATATATATATATATATATATATATATATATATATATATATATACAGAAGACACTTGTAGAATTGGAAAAAACATTTAGAAAGAAGACTTAACTTACATTTTTGAGCCAGGGAATATTTCGGCTGCTGAAGCAAGCCTTCTTCAGCCCAGACTGCCTCAGCAGCCGAAATATTCCCTGGCTCAAAAAGTGTCTTCTGTATATATTATTACCATTATTTTAAAGTGACTCTGTGATGTGCTATATATATATATATATATATATATATATATATATATATATATATTATATAGATATATATTGTTGCTGAGAGCTTATCCTTTTTTGAGGTCGATTTCATTGTCCAACGAACTTGACCTATATAAAAGTATGAAGAATATATGTTCTGAATTTGAATTTGATTAATTGAGGCGTTCGAAAGTTATCGTCAAGCATACAAACAAAGAAACGAACGAACAGACGGACAACGGCTTCTGCCTTGAGTCAAAAGTAAGAACTCGCTATCGCTCGTTCAATTAATTTTTTTTATTGACTCAACACAAATCATAATAATTGAGATAGAGAAACTAGGCTTAGCCTGCAGTATTTCTTTCTTGATTTTCTATCAGGGGAGAAAGTGGAATTAAGAGAAATGTAGAAGTGTAGATGAGAGATCTGAGAACAGAATAATAATTATTATGAAAAACTGGGCAGGATTGAAGAGGAAAACACTAAGAGATGATGCAAAAGTGCACCAACGGAAATACCAAGCGAATTAATCCACGTGCTTGTCACTCGTGCCCACGAAACAGGTGAAGTGGTCATATCTTTTACTGTACAGCACTTCACCTGTTTCGTGGGCACGAGCCGCCAGTGGTGCTTGTACGCTTCTACCCTTATAATTTCGGTTTGCCTATTTGCTTTATTGTTCAAAATCTCGAGTTCGATTGCACAAGGTAGGCGTATTCATTGTCTGGAATTGGGAGCGACCAATATGGAGAGAGCTGGCCATTGCACTAACCTGAAACCCGCAACTCGTTTCCCACAGCCTACATCAACAATGAGGGAAGCCAAGAGACTATTTGATGCCGCAAACTGATAATCAACCGAGTCGCTTCTCTCATCTAAAGTCTACATCCGCTAGGCAATTTCAAATGAAAAGTAAACATGGTGAACGTAACGAGTTACAAGTGAGGAATGGCCATAGCGGGGAATTGGTCACTTATAGCTAGCGAAAATCGTTTACTCGTTGACCATCTAATCATATATCCATTCAATTCAACCACTCACACGCAATCTTCATCTGACTTTTCCAACGCGAAATCTCTCATTCTGTTAATTACAGAATTCAAGTTTGCTTGTCTATGGTTTTAGAGGGTCATGATTGTAAAGTATTCACTCAATTTCAAGCCTGCTAGTTCGAAAATTTCAATCATGTTACGTTATCTCTTACCCATTTCCCCTTTTAAATTAACAGCAACCTTTTTTGAGCTTAGAAAACAGCTTATTGAAGAGCTATTATCATTAAAGAGCTTGAATTTGCTAGTCCATTGTCCGAGAAGGTTCTGTCAGTAGTCTACGATTGCAAAGTATACACTCAGTTTCAAGACAGTTTGTATGAGAATTTCAATTTGGAATAGGCTACGCTCTAGTTTAGATTGAAGATATCTGATCATGCAAGAGATTTGGATACATGAGATTAGATTTAGTATTTATACGGTTTGAATATCTCTGGATTAAATTTTATGTATCAAGGTTTCAAGCCCATTTGGAACCGTCAATTTGCTTGTGTCCTATATTAGTTGAGAATTTATTGTTCATTTTTCACTAATGAACTCCTCTGGAAAAATTATTTTTCTTTCAGAGAAATTATTATTAATATTATTATTATGTTCACTGAAAGTATTTCTTTAGTTGGGGTAGTTTTGTGTTTCTGCATTTCTGCTCCTCGAATCAATTTGAGAACTGATTCCGGACCAGCGACTGTAGTGATCGAAACTATAATATAGGTGAGATTGTTGATTTTGATTCCTTGTCATCAATGAACTATCCAAGGATTATTCAGGACAGCTCATGCAAATAAATTTATTCCATAAATTTGAAGCATTTATTATATTGGAACAATTTTTAGAACTCTTCTGATCATTCGAAACAAAATGATGTATTTGCATAAGCTTTTGATAATCTCTTCAATTTCATATTTTCAATGTTCAAATTAAGCAATAAATAAACTAATCAAAGATAAATAATCTAGCAATCGATGAATAATCTTTCTCAAAGATATCCTCTAGTCAACCCACTTACCAGTTAGGAGCAGGAATCATAAGAGGTTAAGGAAGATCATGAGAAAGTATGGTACTTTTTATGATCTAGTTCAAATAATACTCGTAACTCATTTAGAACATAACTGCTCTTATTCATGATATCTTTGATGTTTTATTCGCTGATAAAGGTCACAAATAGGTAGGCAAACGCTGAATTGCTCGCTCAGGCATTTAAACATTCGTGAAACTTGTTTAAACTTTCGAAATGGAGCGAAAACCTAAGCGTTATTCAATTTGCATACGTTCTGCAGATATGAAGGGCTTCTATAGATATACGAAAGCCAGGGCTTTTGTATAAGAGCATCTGTGAGAATAAGGACATCCATAGTTATACAAATTAAGCCCGGCTTTACAGCACTTTGTAGCAGAACGAGGCTTACCGATGTGTGAATAACTTTTCGGCCTTTCTGAAAAGCCAGATCTGAATTTTGAAACTTTGCTTTTGCCAAATGATTAATGCAATATAATTATTATAAACGTTGACCAGTTGGATGACTTGTTTATGCGGTTTACGTTGTTGGATTGAGTCGTTGCGGCGACTTCAAGTTTGACAAACGAAAACAACTCGTCTGCTATGCTTTCAGCTCATCTGTTGTTCATTGTTCAAAACTGTAGGGGTTGATCTATTAGCGTAATTGATTCTCGGTCTTTGTATATGAGTTGTGCTCTCCATGTATTTTATGACTCGAGCATTATTATGAAGTTTTTATGCAACAATAAACATGACGCATCACTCTGTAACAAGACTTTTGTAATAGTAGAACGTTATCAACAACTCTTCAAAGAAGATTTTCGATTTTGTAAATATTATTGCCTTTAAAATTAAATAGAACATTATCAATACAACAAATCAACTAAATCAAACAGAATCAGCTGCTCTTACCGCACTAAACTCGGTATTATAGTCATTATGATGATCATCGCTATAGTAGAATTTTGATAGATATTACTGAAGTGTACCAGAATCAAGAGATATTGTTTCAGAAAACATATCAATCATTCATTTATTTATTCATTGACATTATAACACAAATCATAACTTAATATTATGAACTAGAATAGAAAAACCAGGCTGAGCCTGTACTATTTCTTCCTAAATTTCTATCAGGACTATCAGGAGAGAGACTGGAATTAGGAAAAATGTAAAAGAGAGATCTGAGTACAGGATTGAAGACGGGAAAACGAGGAGATGATGCAGAAGTGCACCAACGAAAATACCAAGCGAAACCGTTCTGTAATGGAAGCCTTCATCACATCAACGTTTTGAGGTTGTTTCGAAGAACAATGATTCATCGTTTTTATTTGCTCTTATATTATACAATGACCAAATATTGCACGAAACTCGTGTGAGATGTTGTTTACAATCGCATTATCATATCACTTTCGTCTTTTCGAATCGGGTGGAAAAATTGGGGATCGTTCGTTGTGAACACAACCTTCATACCTATTAGCTTGAGGCGTGAAGAGGAAAAACGTTATGATGATTATAAGATCAAATCGTAAATATTATTGTAGTGAAGTCTTACTTCTTCATTTTGTGAGCTTGTTTGAAAACCTGTGAATCATAATCTATAACGATTATTATAATTCTCATTCTATAATTACATAATCAGATCATCCCTATGATAATTGTATCCAGATAATTTCTTCGCGAGTTTCTCATTTAAAGGGAGGGACTCCCTGATTTCTAATAAATTATTCTATTGAAACAATGAATTCAATAAATTGTTAGAGAAATTTTGAAAAGTTTCTTAGAACGTAATATTTGTAGAAGTATCCATTGGAAGCTTTCTGTAGATCTAGATGGGAATAGCATATTTATCATAGAATATGAAATAATCTCCATATATAAAAACGAAATGGCAATGACTGATTCATTCATTCATTCATCACCAGAACTAAAAATCCACTGAACCAAATGCGTTCAAATTTGGCAGGCATGTTCAGTTGAACCGTTAGACGCGTACTCATAGGATTTTAAAAACGTACTTTAGGATTTTTAAAACTTTATAAGAATTCACCAAATATTTGAGTATAGTTTCTATAGTTTTTCGGCGTTTTCTTAATTTTTTCGAGAACCAATTGGTAGAAAATGTTGATATTTGGTGGGCGGGTTAAGATAATGTCTAGAAATGTTGTGTTGGAATATTTTTGAAATTCGTTCAAGATTACGCAAGTAATAAATTTTTTCAAAATTGTTGATGTATTGCGGGTTGCATATCTTCTACCTTGATACGACCAATCCTTACTGTAAATTCAATTTTTCAGCGAGATTATAGATAAACTAATTTGAAAGATATTGAATCAAGTTCGCAGGCGAGCGAAGCGAGCCTTCTTGACTCCCTGACACTGTTGATATTGTCGGGGGCCCAGGGGGCGGAGCCTGCCGGCTAGTATAGAATAATATTGAGTCACTTGTAATAGAAATTAAATTAATATACTCACAATATTATTCCACATATTCTCATAACAGATAGACAGATTGGTCACACAGATTATTACTCATCGTAAATCATTCATATCGAATTGAGTTTCTCAACAAGCATTCTTCTAGAAGTAATTTTGCTAAATGGTTAACTGTTCTTGAGAGAAGACCATCAAATGTCAAAAATTTTGTTTTCAGCTAGAATAATATAATGTAAGTTTGATTCAAAGTTGAACTGTATTATTGGTTTGAAGGCCTTGTGCACGCCACTTCCCATGCCTTGGGAAATGGCAGGAGATGCCTACCATGAACTGATCGTGATGCGACTGTCATTGCCAGACCTCGAGCAGCGGCTGATTACCTCACTGCCATCGATCGATATTTGCCGAATATATAAACTCACCCAATGTACATAGGTATGTTCTAATAGGTATTGTCTTGCCGATAGATAGCTTTAGTTTGTATGTAAGATGATACCTATCCTGAAAATGGTTTTTATTGAGTACTGATTGGAATAAATATGTATACTTCTTATTGTGAGTTAATAATTATTATCTATTAATTCGCAATATACATTTGTCTCAGTAAAAATGCTGGATTGTTCCTCTCAATATAATTAGAGTTTGTCTTTACATTCTCCTATATTATTTCATATTTTGCTGTTCTGATTCATTCAATCCCAGATTCTTCATACTACAGATCCTCAACTGGTAAGCGGTTTATCCCAGTGGAAGAAAGCGTCTAATCGGTGAGATTAGATAAGCGACGTGCCTCTGCCACCACTGTTGTACTGGTGACCGGTTCCTCTAAATTCAATTTGTGAGACTCAAAAATCGTTTCCCGGTGGTTCGGAACCCACCTAAAGCAGTAGGTCCATTCATCTCTCATCATCATCCTTCCCATTACCCACGCACTGGCCCAAGAGCCCAAGTGGGCATCAACCTCAAAAAAAAAGTTTTGATAATATTGTGTCCAAAAATGATAGAAAAAAGTTTCTCAATTGAATTGCTTGTCTAGCATTCATATTCGTGGAACTCAATTCTTTGATTTGCAAGGCATTAGCTGATAATAAGAAGAAACTGCAGTCTTATTGAAATAAAAACCATTTAGTAGAGCTGAAGTTGTACGGCTTATTTGAACACCTGTGAGACTTGAGACATTGAGTATGGATACTCTCAATGCTTGAGAGTAACGAATAGTTGGAAATAGTTCAGGCAAGAAACTAGAAGGGATCAGCTTCTAACAAAGAACTACTGAAAAGAGGGAGAAAATTGGAGAGCATATGAAATGCTTGAATAAATCGGACAAGGATAGTGTGATTATAGAGACATAGAGGTGTTACAAACTATTGGAGGAATAGAAAACTGAAGCTCTGAGTAGATAACTGATGGAAATTGAGGGTAGAAGGGTTTGCGAACTGCTAGCAGCTTGGAGGAACTAATCACCACATAGAGGAGCTGACAGTAGGTTTTGGATGCCCTCTCTCAAACCCTTTCATCCTCCATCATTGTCACTCTTCTGTGTCATTGTAGTCTCCTCCTCTTCTTCTTTCTCTCTTTCTATTTTTTCTCTTTTTTCCCCTTCCTTTTCATCACGCTCTCTCTTTCTCTCCCAGGTTTTCTTGCTTTTACTTTCTCTTCCTCTTTCCTCTCTTCCTTTTTGCGTACTCTCTCCTTCACAAGAACACGGCACCACAAACACGGTAACTGGAGATTGACTTGGCTGGTGACATGGCTCACTTGTCAACCTTTCTAATTTGCAACTTTGCTCACACTCTTTACTATAAGTTGGAGTTTGCGGGTGGGGTATAAAGGTGAAGTGGAAGGAGAGGAGAAGAAGGGCAAGGGAATAAAAGGAAGAGAGTGAGAAGAGAAAGAGTAAGAGTAAGATCTGTAGAAGTAAGTGGTGGAGGAGGAGGAGGAGGAGCAGGAGGTGAGGAGGATGAGGAAAAAAATGAGATAAAGTATAACGAGAGTTAAAAAGGATAAATAGGGAATGATGAAGGGGATGAAAGATTAGAAAGAGATTATAGAAAGCAGAAGAAAGAATATTATTTCAACTGGAGTACAGGAAAAGAGAAGAAATAAAGTTATGGAGTAACATCACTGTTAAAGGGATATGAACCATTAAGTGTAATAAATTTGCAAAATTAGGATGGCAAGAATGAGAATCCATTGAAATATTTATAAAAAACTATTGAATTTGATAAAATCATATTCTGTAAGCTAGTGGGTGAGTGAATAAGGAGAGAATAAATGAGATATGGGTCATGGAAGAATATAGTCTTAAAAAAGAGGTAAACAGTTTGAAATTGCTGATTATTTTATTGATGGAACACTATAATTATCATAGCATGGAACAGTGGTTGACCTCAGTGATGATTATGAGGAAGAAATTGAAAATATGATTGATAGGGGAAGGAGAGGTAGCAGGAGGAGGAAATGGAGGAGGAGGAGGAGGAGGAGAAGAAGATGATGAAGATGATAAAAAAGACAGGTGGAGGATAAAGAATTGAATAGAGAGAGAAAATCCATCATATTTCAATAGATGAGGAAACTATTCTGTAATAGGATGATATTGAAAACTGTAGAAGATTATCAACATAAATATATGAATAAATTAATGAATGACCGATTACATTTGATGAAAACATTTAAACAGTTTTGTTAAGATTTCATAATTGTAATCGAAAAACATTCATATTATTCGAGAAAATAGATTTCACTGGGTAGGATATGAGAGAGGAAAGAAGAGAGAAAATAGAAGTTTGTGAAGTAAAGAGAAGGACAAAGATGTTGAAGAACAGTGATAGAAGGGCGTACTTACCCTTAAACTTTACAATGACAATTCACCCTCTTAGTTCAGTTCAGTCTGTTGAAAACTTGGTAAACACGACGCTGGTCCTTCTGCAAAAGTTTGTTAAGGCATCTAAGGTCCACGAGGTAGCAATTCTACTGTTATTAATCTTGTCATTAAAATTTGATAGCTTTCATTTTTACACCTAAACTGAGGGAGACCTCATGCCTTTCAAAATCTTTGATCAACAAGAGTGGGTGCATTATACTTGTGAAAAGAGCAGAGAGATCTATAGTTTTCCAATTAGGATGATGCATTTCAAATATCCTTATAATATATTCATTTTCTTACAACAAGGGTATCAACTTTTTCAATTTGAGGGTTTAGCCTCTCCAAAGAAAGTGTGTAACATAATTATTTTTCAACGATCTGAACATGTTTGAAAAGATTTAAGATTCCCCAAATTTCTGATTCGGGTTTCATTCAGTTCAACATTTGCCTATAACGGAAAAGATGATAGATAAACTTGTAATTTAAGTCGGTGAAACGCATCTTAGTGTAACATGTGGAGCACGGTCTTTAAGTTACTTTAAAGTTACTGTGTTCCTCTTACTAATTCGTGTGATTGAGGAATGGTTGCACTGGCACGAAACAGGTGAAGTGCTGTACAGTAAAAGATACGGGCACTTCACCTGTTTTGTGGTCACGAGCCGCCAGTGAATTGTTGTGAATCAAGTAAAATTGTCAGACAAATAGATTCGCGCCCACACGATTACCATTTTTCATAGTATTGCTCATTTTTCCGACTAGATATATTATTTCCGCTGATACTCTATAATTTAGTATAGCTTTTGATATAAAACGCTCCACTATATTCACTCACTGTCAAGTAACATGAATCGTAGTTTGTTACAATTCTCTAATAGGTGCTTTCAGATAATGTTTGGTGGGGGTTTGTGCAAGAAGCAAGTTTGGGGTGGAAGCGCCACTCTAGTCGAAGTGTCGCGAGCGTATTTCAGCACATGCATTATTCCGTATCAAAGCCACAGACGCGGATGCTGATTCAGCATTCCATACACGCTTGCCGTGACGTCATCGAATAAGACGCGATTTACATCATACACCTGTGACAGACTTTTGCCATGTAAATGCTCCCCCTCCCCGCCATCACCTCCCCCAAGTGAATAATCCGAGACCCGCTCACTATAGAACACTCATTTAATATACATTGGTAATAATGTATTGCAGTGATGATATACTTTCCAAATAAAAGCTTATACCTTGCGAACATATCCTTGAACATCTAAAGCATATCTCGTAAAAGAGTAGCATAAAAATGTGTGCCTGTCTGTATATCATATATCAAGAGATGGAAAAAACATAACTGAATACGGAATATATTGGGGGTGTATAATAAAGAGAAGCCATATTTTTGAAATGTTTCCTCTGAATTAGATCCTACCAAATATAATGTTATCTCTATCTTAATAAATATATTATTCTTAATAACAATTTTTATTCCTAATTAATTATGGGCTTTCATATTGAATATGAATATAAAATATCAATATTTTAGCTAATTTATAATAATATTCTCATCCTAAGTATATATTGATACGCTGCAGCATGCTAATGAAGTAGCTTAAATGTTTTTGAATCTCCTCTTGAATGTTGGCTTCGGCCTCCAAATCAGCAAATCTGTTGTCTCATAATGAACAGGTGAAAATGCTGTCCGTAACTCATTGTTTGAGCTAAATAGCTATTATCTTCTCATTGCCAAGAGATCATAGTAGAACTAACCCATAGATCAGAGACAATATATTCATAGTTTCGTTCAACAAATGGTATTTGACCATGAGTTATGTGTTTTTTGGGGTTATTAGGCTCTAATAGATTGAGAAATATCGGTATTTAATCTGGTGATCTCAGTCTTTACAAGCTTCAAAAATTATCTTCCACCTTGACTATAATAGATATTATTTCTAATCCCCAATAACATAGATTATAATTTATTTAAGCATACCTCATAAATAACTTTGAGTGCAATGATTATTGATTCCATGCAATGTTTATAAAATCACGTCGAACATGATTTGATAATAATCTATTATAGATCTCTATTTCAGTAGATATCAATTCAATCCCTAACCAATTCCATCCCTAATTTATAATACTGTACTCGTATTCTGAAGTATCTTTTGGCAGGTTTCCAACAAGCACTTGAAGAGAATTGCCTCGCGCAGGTAAGCTGGAGTTTTTGTATTGGACGGGTGGGTGACAGGGGGTTGAAAGACGTTGGGAGGGGAGTGGAACATAAACGCGCTTGTAATTCAACAGAAACTTTGTTAGTGCTGCTTCCTAGTAGAGCTGTTGAATGAAACTCTGATTTTGATGGTTTATTAAACGACAACCCTTGCGTAACAAAGAGTGCTTGGATTAAGACAGGGAAGGCAAAGCTCTATAACAGTGGCAAGAAATTATGTTGAAGAAAGGAGGAGGAGAAATGATGAAAAGAAGGAGGAGGAGGAGGAGGAGGAGGTGGAGGAGGAGGTGGAGTTGGTGGAGGAGGTGGAGGAGGAGGAGATGGAGGAGGGGGAGAAGAAGGAGGGAGAGAATGAAAGGAGAAGAAGGAGGAGAAGGAGGATGGCAAGAAGAAGAAAAAAGAAGGAGGAGAGATAGGAGGGGAAAAAGGAGGAGAAAAAGAAGAAGGAAGGAGAAAAAGGAGGAGGAGGAGGAGAAGATGAAGAAGAAGAAGAAGAAGAAGAAGAAGAAGAAAAAGAAAAAGAAGAAGAGTAAGAGGAAGAGGAAGAGGAGGAGGAAGAGGTAGAGGAAGAGGAAGAGGTAGAGGAAGAGGAAGAGGAAGAGGAAGAGGAAGAAGAAGAAGAAGGAGAAGACGAAGAAGAAGAAGAAGAAGAAGAAGAAGAAGAAGAAGAAGAAGAAAAAGAAGAAAAAGAAGAAGAAGAAAAAAGAAGAAGAAGAAGAAGAAGAAGAAGAAGAAGAAGAAGAAGAAGAAGAAGAAGAAGAAGAAGATGATGATGATGATGAGGAAGTATAAAAGGAGAAAAAGAGACGAGGAAGGCGTGGAAGAGAGGGAGAGGAAGGATTGAAGTTGGTATGCAAAACAGGTTAAAATCGGCAACAAAACTGAGACGGATTGCGACTCTGCTGCCAGCTCACAGATTTATGAGCGAGATCTGACGAATGCAACTTTTCTATTGTGTTTCTGGCTATTCGATCAGTAACAGTACGCTACAATACGTACAAGACGTTAGAAACTTGATTGAAGAACATTTGAGCTTTTATTGCGGACCGGCAAATGATCTGGCTGAAAGTTTATATCACCGAAGAATAATCTCCGCTTATCTCGCTTTCTTCCTCACACATAATTATTCTCATTTTCCATCATCTCATTCTTCCACTTCTTCTTCCTATTATTACACGCTTTTTCTCCTTTCATTTC
Organism: Sogatella furcifera; assembly: GCA_017141385.1. Lineage (NCBI taxonomy): Eukaryota > Metazoa > Arthropoda > Insecta > Hemiptera > Delphacidae > Sogatella > Sogatella furcifera. Next base: position 39,261,825 of record CM029550.1, read on the forward strand.
TTTCAGTTTTCTTACGTGTTTATTATTAGTTTTATTACGTATGTATTTCACACTTCTTCTCTTCCCAACCATCATTATTATTAATTTTAGTCTTTTTCTTCTTGTTCTTATTCCTGAACAAATCAACCACACTAAACGAGTATTTATATTACATAGAGTTTGCAAACTTCTTTAATAAAATGTTACTAGTGAAACCTACCAGAGATTCATATGAATCTAAACCGTCTAACATTCAATGACTAACTAGACTTTTTGTACTTGATCGAGATTATGTCTGCTGTGAATTATTTCATTGAGTAATGACAAATTGGAAGATCAGTAAGAAGTGAAAGGAAAGGAATTTTGTTCATATTGGTATATTGACAATGAGACTCTAGGTCTAGGCTGCAAGTCTCCAAGGGCCATTCATAGGAAAAATTTTCCGTTCACTTGCATGGGGTTTTTGATATTTGCACTGTCTGTATTCTCTTACTTATAATCGAATAGAGTATATAGAATATAGAATAGAATAGAACTTTATTTACACATTCCAAATTTCACAAAAGAAAATGAAAATCAATCAATTGATACAAATTAATAATGTCATTCACTGAAAATGTTTTAAAATAAATTTTCATTATTTCTTTTGTCTAAGTAAAATCGTTCTTTAGGCTTAGCCGTAGGCGTCAGCCGGGTTGATAGAGAATTGTTCTGTTTTTCTAGATTCTTCATTTCTGAATATTTTAATTTCTCACACATCTGAATAGAAACACGATTGGAAGCGACAATGTGACTGGTTTTTTTTCTTTTTTTTCTATCACGAAAAAAATAGAAAAATAAATAAAACACAACAAACAAAAACGATAAACTTGGATATAAACTACAAATTATTTTCCATAATCAATAATAATTTTTCTTAGTGATCGCTTCAAAAAGAAGAAAAAAAACTAAATAAATAAAAATAAGGTAATAATTATAAGAATTATTCTTGTTTCATCTATCCTACACTAACTTATCTAATTGAAAATAAAATTCTATCCTAATAGATTCTATCATACCTACAATAAAATAATAACATTGAGATTAATATCCAAACTACCATCTACATAACAACAAAATAAAGATAAAAAGCGATCAACGTTAAACTTATATCCCATTGAAGTAATTCTACTGTAACTATTAGTAATTAACAACAAAGTATTGCCGTTTAGTCCAATCTATTATTTACAAATTAAAAATTGAATTCGTCTATGAGCTCTTTCCTGTAAGACAAAGCCTCCCTCAAAAACCCCACTAAACTCTGCCAGCATTTTCCATTTAAATAATCAATTACCATGCTTTTTTCTATTCTCCTCTTTTTCAACCATTTATTCCTTATTTCCCCAAGTATGGAGCAGCTTCCGATTAGATGGAAAATATCTTCTATTTCCCGGCTGTTACACATTGAGCAAATACCTATCTCCTCCTCTCTATGTGGGCCAAAGTTGAGCGAAAATAGACCTCCCCTAGCTTTAAAAATACTTGAAATAACTCTTCGTCTGTTATCTTCCTTCATATAATCTCTTGTCTTCTCGTCTATCCTTACAGCGGCATAAACTTCATGAAACTGTGATCGTTCTCTTCTCTCTAACCATTTATCTCTAATTCTTGTTTTTATTCTCACCAGTGCTCTCTCCCACGTTGCCTCCCACCCCTGTCTGAAATTCAGTGCCTGCCAGTTGCGAGCTCTTATCGGAAATTCAATATCAAGGTCACTCAATATCCGTGTCCATTCTGTATACCAGCCACACTTCTCCTCCAAACAGTGTTTTGCAATCACGGCTTGGTATCTTTCAGCTGGGAATTCAAAAGATTTAACACATATTTTATATGAGTTTTCAGTGTATAAAGCCATAAAATATCTTTTCCTGTCTCTAAAAATATAATATAATTTGGCGTATTATTTGGCAAACAAAATATTCTCTTTACAAAAGCCCTGAAAAATATTTCCAACTCCTCTCTTTCCAGGTACCCCCAAACCTGAGCTGCATACGTAACAACCGCTTTGCTTATCGATTCGAATATCACCCACTTCATTGATAACGGTGCCTCGTCATTTAAAATAAGCTTGCGCCACACGCTATTAATTCCGAACTTTGCTGCTGAAAGTCTGGCCTTAAAATGCTCGGTTAGAGACAATCTCGAGGAGAACACTACGCCCAGATATTTATATGTATTTACAACCTCTATCTCCTCTGCACCAAATTTCCATTTCTCTTCTGCCGACAATCTTCCACCTCTTCTAAACACAACTATCTTCGACTTGGCCATATTAACAGTTAGATTCCACCTAGTGCAGTACTCGCTTAATCTATCTATCATTGACTGCAACTCTTGCGCACTCTCCGACATTAAAACCACATCATCCGCGTAGAGCAAAGAGTTTATCAAATTGTTGCCCACATACACACCTCCACCCACAAATTGGCTCAAATCATTTAAAAGTAGAGCGAACAGCAATGCAATGGAGACAACACGCAGCCTTGCTTTAGTCCGTTTTCGGTGGAGAAATGCTCTGTTAGACCTTTGTCATCTCCACACCAAACTGTAGCACTTGTCTCTATATACAGTTTCTTGAGAATCTCAACAAATCTAGATGAAACTCCTAGATCATTTAACTTGAAAAATGAAGAATATCTGTCAATACTATCGAATGCGGCCTTATAATCAACGAAAAAGCAATACAGTTTCTTCTTAGGTACACTTAAACTAATTTTAATCATATTATATAATACAAAAATATTATCAATTGCCGAATAACTTTTTCGAAACCCACATTGATTCTCTTTCAATATATATTTTTTCTCAACCAGGTGTTCAATCTTTTCAATAATATAGATGAGAATAGTTTAACGATTGCATCGATGAAAGCTATAGCCCTATAATTATTAACGTCATTGACTTCTCCTTTCTTGTACAATGGATATATAATCGAACGTGAGAAGGCCTTTGGTATTTGTCCACCTACCATGATATTATTAAAAAATTTCAATACAATATCTTTATAATTTCTAGGAGCATTCTTATAAAACTCAGCTGGTATTCTATTCTCTCCTGGTGCTCTCCTGTCATGCATGGCTTTTAATGCATTTTCCAGCTCGTCTATGCTTATTTCTCTATCGAGTGTTTCATCCTCAGAATATGATGCCACATAATTTGTAGCTACATAGTCCATTGAACCGAAAACTTGTTTAAAATGAGCCACCCAGTCCTCTGCTCTAATACTACCAGAAACTCTAAATTCTTTATTCTGGAATTTCTTTATCAGCATCCATAACTCACCACTGTCTTTAATTGCTTCAAAGTTTTTCTTTACTTCGCCATAATAACTCTTTTTCTTACTTTTAAATAGATTTTTGTATTCCCTTACCGTTTTTAAATAATTTTCCTTCACTTGATCCGAATTCGATTCTCGAAATACATTTAACAGGCTAAACACTAGCGCCCTCATACTCTCACATTCCTTATCGAACCATCTTCCTTTCATACTTCCTCTTTTCCTTTTCTGAATACTGATTACGGGTTTATAGTTTGCTGCTCTATAAACGAGATTATTAAGCATTTCAAGATTGTTCTCATTATCTTCTGTTAAATCATCAATCTCTCTGCAGTAGCATGTGAGTTTTTCAAAGTAAGATTCTTTTCTAATCCTATCCCATCTCAACTTTGGCAATAGCGGAAGAATAATGCTCTCTTTATCTAGGGAATTGGATGATATTAATATTATTTCGATAGGTAAATGATCACATACATATTCCGGTATTACGCTATAATCGCTTACAGAGGGAATCAACTCCATGGACACGCAGCATAGATCGATTACAGAAGATCCTCTACTGCTCATATATGTGTAATCCCCCCACTTATCACCTCTTGTTCTACCATTCAAAATGATCAAATTGAAAGTCTCACACAATTCTAGTATTTTTCTACCTTTAGCGTTAATTGCCTCGTCCTTTGATACTCGTTTACTGCATATGTTGTACCCTGTTCCAACTATATTCGCTAATTCTGATAAATCTTGCCTATCCCCTATTCTACCATTAAAATCTCATATCAAAATTATATTGTTTCTACCGTCCTGTGCAGCCATGAACTCCCATAATCTATAAAAATCTCTCTCCCATTCCATATTACCCCCACCACTGAAATAAATCGGTACAATGAAATAGAAGGAGTCTCCCCCTGTATTAACTTTAACAATTTTCCTATCTTGTACAGTGCATACTGACAGTTCATCTATTCCTTTTTTAATACCAATCAATTGCCCTTTCTTCGCTCTGCCATGTCTTGAATCTCTGTTTGCGAACTCCCAATACAGGTTGTAACCTGGAAAACTATTAGCAATGTATGTTTCCCTTCCCTCTTCTATGAATGTTTCCAATAATACAAAAATATCGTGATTTCTAACTGAATTATAGATTTCAACAAACTTACTATTTAAACCAGCCACATTGTACGCAATCACACTTAACCGTCGACACTCACTCGGACTGACGGCCTCACCTCAGTTGGCGTTGTTGTTGTCCCGTTGGCGACGCGCTTCCTCTTCGAACACGCTCCTCACCGCCTGAGACACGTCCCCGCCAAACATATCCTCCAGCTTGATCCAGCCGTCGCCTCCACCCGTCACCACCAGCCGCTCGCCCTCATCCACCGTGAAGCAGTGACCGTCCACCATCAGTTGATCGACCTACACCGACGCTTTCACCCCCACAACACGTTTTCTCAACTCTTTACACGTACGGAAAATTCTCGATCTTTTTCTTCTGGTATCCGACGCAAAGTCTTTGTGGATTACATATCTCGTTCCCTTCAACTTTTTGCTATTTTTTGTAATGTACTGTATGTCGCGGTCGTTAGGAAAATGTGCTATAATTGGTCCATTATTTATCTATGCTTTCACCCAATGCATGAGCCCAAGTGTCCGCTCTTGCCCCTACATGACTGATACAAAAAGTTTTAACTAGCTCTGCGTAGTCCACAGTTGCACAATCATAGTTCAGTCCTCGAAAAATTGGGTTGTTTCTCCTCGACCTATTCTCAAGATTCTCCATTCGCCTAAGAACCAGATCATTTTTTAATTTGAGAGTTTCAACCTCCGCTCTTAGCAGCTTGTTTTCCGCGGAAAGTTCTTTAACTTGATCACACAGACCACTTAAATCATTTTTTGTAGCTAATAATGGAAGCTTTTCGTCCATAGCTTCACACAGTCGCGTTTCCAACTGTTTCAATAGAACTTCGATACTACCCTGTTCTCCTATTCTCACTTCTGTAGCACGTTTTTTATTCTCAGTTTTTATGAGCTCCGGTGAACTTTTCGCTCTTGGCCTCTTCTTTTCACTATCGTTCTGCCGAAAATAGTTTCCAATCGTGTTCTTATTCATCACCCGCGAACAACTGCCTCCAAAAAAAACCACGAACTATTCACCAACAATATTTAAACTTATATTGAAATAAGAATAACGCCACAAAATTAGGTTAAAAGACTAAACGAAATACAACTTGCCGGCTACCGATTGAAAGTTCCGAGAGATAAGGGAGCAAAACAATTTGCGACCGATCAGCTCGACAGCTCCCGAATAGAGTATATTTTCCACACCGACTCCTGTAGTCTACTCCTACAGGACAACAGGCAGGTCAAATAGTTCCCTAGAGTGATGAGTACAATGGGCAAGCCCACTTATTTTGTTCCAGCAGACTGATCTCACCACTAGCTATAGTCCGATTGAACAAAGCAGACATTCTGGCAAGATAAGAAAATAGATTTAGCTCGGTGAATATTAGTTCAAAAATCATAATTTTCGTGTGAAATTGTAGAAAACATTCTTCTTTATAATTTGAGATTAAGCCTACAATTTTTGAAGCAATATTAATCGAACTGGAGCCATTTTCCCATCTTGCCAGAATGTCTTCTTTGCTCGACCAGACTTCAACTCCATGCAGGAGGATCACTGACTCCGGCAATGGAATACCGGAGAAAGAGTTGATCCTTAACAAAACAAAGGTCTAAGAAAGACTATACTGATGAGAGAGAGTGTGTGATAGAGAGAGAGATAGAGTGAGTTGAAAGAGTTGAAGAGAAAGACTTCGATGATATAGAGATGGTAAGAGTTGAACGATACAGATTTTAATGGGACAAGAAGAGAATCGAACAAGTGAGAGTCCCCTTTAAGACAAAGAGGGATACCGAGTAGAGAGTTGGGTGAGGCAAGAAGATACACCACTAAGATGAATAGTCTCAAATGAGAGAGTCGACGATTAGACAAGGAGAGATATATATATGCAACAGAGACAAAGAGAGTGTTTGCAGGATGCAATGGCGAAACCAAGTGCATCACCCAAGCTGATTGAATGACTAATGGATGCTTCTACCCTGTCAGCCAGAAGATGATAAGGCTGGATGCCGGATGATGTATTGGATCCGGTTTACCGATGAATCAATAAGCCGTCTCATCCGGAGTCTGTTTACCGGAGGGGAGTTGTCCCAAGAATGTGCATCACAGGGCTCTTGGCATTTCAATGAACGGATCCACCAACAAAGCCCCCAACCAACCAGAGTAAAAAAGATATGATTGTTGAGGTTATTCATACTTCTTGGAACTGCAGTACTTAATAGTAATGAATAATATACAGTACTTCTGTTTGTTGTGTAGCTCAATTACGATTATTTTGGGTTGCGGATGCGTTTCAAACACAGGTGTTCATCCTCGGCGCTCTTTGTCAGCCCTAGTTTGGAGAACACCGTTTTACGGCGTTTAGGTGTCATTGATAGTTCCCGTGTCGCCAAGGAAATTTTTCGAACCTATTGGTTTGAGAAACCAATAGAATGAGTACCTATTATAGCACAGCCGTGCACCTTTAATATATGGCAATGGTCTAAAAAGTGGGAGCTATGTAGAGTAAGAGAAATAAAATGTAGAGTAGGGTCCATTTAAATTATTGAAGTAATTTTAAATCAGCTTTCTCATCGTTTTGTGTGCGTTCTCACATTCGACTTGCTGCAAATCATGACTATTTCAAGACACAATTATCTATTTTCAATATTTCATGCTGATTTTTATCATAATCTAGTACAAAAAATAAGAGGAAATCCATAAGAAAAGTTTCACGATCATATTAATTTCATGAAAATTATGCTAAAAAGAGAGAAAAACTGTGTGTCTTGTAACTGATAATATTAGAAATATGCTGACTTGCCGAATAAGTTGATCAATTTGCATGGAATGAGCTGCCAAGAGAACGGGAAATTATGTTGATACCTGATTTTCCCTATCTTGTACGGCTATGAGGCCCAAATTACCAGCCATTTATAATACTCTAGTGCAGAAATAAACGCTCTCGAGGGATGAAAAATTGATTGAAACAGGCTACTTTTTATCAAATGAGCCAAAATGGTTATGCTTTACGCGTGAATTAAATCATGTAATTTATGAAAAGATCACAGCTCACAAGTGCAGCTGTTTCTTGTGAGGGGATATTGGCTGTGAGGAAGATTCAATGTTTTGCTGGTTGCCTAGTGTCGTGTGTTTGAAGGCGCTCAAACATGTTTTGTTGGTTCTAAAAAGACCGTCGAATGGTTTATGTATTTTTTGGTCAATCAAATCGAATAATGCACAATCCACTTTCGTCTAGGAATTTTCTCCTGACCTAGATCAATAAGGAACGATTCGAATATCGAAAGTATGTGTCCGTACATGAAGATCGCGTTTCTTGTGCATTTTAGGGTGTTAATCGAGTAAGCAGTGTATTTTATATGGGTGCTTAATCATCCTCAACAAGACTTCGAGTAAAAGTAATAAATTTCATGGGTTTTAATACCTAAGATACCCTGGGGAAACCTCCTAAAGCTGCTCTTTCCTCAATCAAAAAAATCAATCAATTAATCAAAATCAATCTTCTACTTTGCTGATGAAATACAAGGAAGGAAAGAACGAGTGTTCCAGTATCAACCTTCTTCTGCGATGATCACATTTATAGCCTAATCAAATTCTCATACATCAAACCGTATTTCGAATTCTTAGTGCTTCCATTTGAGAAACTATTTATCTCTCTCAAAGTAAGTCATTAAATTCTACAGTTTATACAGTAGAACATCGCCTGCAATTTCTATCCTAGATGGTAATCGTCAAAGCAAATCAAGACATACTCTGCTTGGAGATTATTTTCTAGCTGATACAAACTAGGTGATTCATCTGACTCGTGTTTACTCATTTCCAGTTCACCGAGACAGTTTACCAGTCACCGAGCAAGTTAGATAGTTTTTGAGGTGTAATTACTCTTTGCACTCTGCTTGGATTGCGTTTCTCAATTTCTTTCAAAGGAAATACTGTAACACTTTTCTACAAGTGGGATACACTTCAATCAGAGGAATTCAAAAATATTTGCAAACTGATTCAAGATTCATTGAATTCTTCTCTATGAAATACTGAATTTTAATAAGCTCGTTGCAAATAACATTATTGAATAACTAAAATTTTTGTATTGTCAAGTCTTTCTATCATTTTTCAGATAGAAGCGATATATGTTATGAGAGAATAAATAAATAAAATTTTATCATCTGAGTGCACTAGTATTCTAGCAGAGAATCAAGGGTTCAATTCTTAATGTTATGAATCCTCAGTTGCAGAGAAAATCTGAAAGTATTCAATAATTGAAAAGTTATAAGGATATGAAGATTCTTATACCAATTGATCTAATAAATTCTCTTCATTATAGGGAAAAAAGAGAACCAGGAAGTACTTTTTACCACTGTAAACCTTCGATTGCTTCCATATTATCAATAGCTTCTCACTCTTTTCAAAAATCTTCGAACGTTCGCACAATCAATCAATCAATCAATTTAATTGAATTTTATTGGAAAAATAAAATTTTCAAATACGCTATTCGATAACTTCAAATCCACTATGTACGAGTTATTTTTTTATAGTCGAATTATTAAACAGTGTTCATCATATTTAGAAAATATTAGTTTTAAGTGGAATGAGAAGAATATCCTGTCAAAGAGAATGCAGTTGAGAATGAGTAAGGCCATATTATCGAAGTTGGGAATCAAATCAAATTTATCCAAAGATTCAAAGCATCTTGAGTTTTCCAACATCGTAATCAACATCTATTGATAACACCTTATAGTTTGTTAGAACAATACAATCTACAATAATTATCTACAAACAATATTCAAGGGTACACATCATAAGTTTTCCAATACCCTGATGAACGTTCCTCTCGTTTTAATTGTTGTTCTTTGTTCCTCATAGTTCTCCACTTCTTTAGAAGATGAATCTGAAACAAGGCCGGATGCAGAATAGTACACAAGCAGACGTCGAACCTCAGGAATAACAACGATAAAAGTTATAATAGTGGTGGGGGCAGATAGCGGTTAGCCCGCACCATAATTATGAATGGGGCAGTCACCCGTGAGAGATAAGCAGAACTGAGGGAGTTGCAGCACAGTATGCTTCAGTATGCTGCTGTGATGCTCCCCTACGCTCCCCGGCCATTGTTCACTCTTCTAGGGAGAAATTCTCGTTACTATCACGGTCCGAATTGAGTGACTAGGAAGTTTATCCCGTTGCACTACTGAGATTATCACTAAAGAGTCATAGGGTACAAGGGCGTATCCAGGATTTTTTCTAGGGATGGGGGGGTCGTCAAGCAAGTTTTTTGTTCCCGCAAAATATAAGAAATTCGCCCCTTTTTCCTCTCTCTAGTGAGGGGGGGAAGGTTGTAAGCCATAATATCATTCAGTTCAAATGGTGAAAAATAATATATTTTATCAGTGCTTAATTTGTAAAATTTAAGGTTCTGGTACAAAGGCGATAATCGGTTGGAGAGGGGGGTCCGGGGGTCCTCCCCCGAAAAAAAATGAAATTCCAACTCCTCAAAACTCATTTTTAGAGTAACTTTGAAGCTTTTAATTGAGTATTATTACCATCTTTTTCCATTTTTTGTTAAAAAATTTAAATGATTTTCGCCTACTTCAGGATTAGCAAGTAGGCTACTCTGATTCAGAAGTTCTGGGACTACTTGGCGTACCGTCACAATTTGAGCCCTACATTTTATTATGAGAATGGAAAATGAAAACAAGTTCTTAATAATCATCATCCAATCAATAAATTTGTTAAAATTATTTGCTTGGTAAATAATTTTAAGTCAATGTATTTTTTTTAGTTGGAGAATATTATTTTACTCATTTATCTACCTTATTTATTTGTAAGAAAAGAACGTTTTGAAAAATTTCCAGCAAATACAAAATCTACAGTAAATTCATAGATCAAGGTAAAATTAAATAGATATAGTCAAACTACAGTAGGCTAACACCATTCTTGATGGTTTTGCTGAGAAATCATTTTATACTCTTTTTTTATCTTGTTTTCATTTACAAATTCACGATGGATACCCATTAAGCATAACCCCGTCAATATTCCCTCCACTATTCAGCTCTTGAGCCATGTCTGTACCCTATTTAGGGTACTAAATGATTTCTTAACAGTAGCTGTTTTTGATGAAAAACCACTCAGAATGAGCAGACCATGCCTAGTACTTGAAAAACGTATTTGCCTTTTCCAAATGTGTGGCTACTTCAATTTCCTTCAACTCATCTATTTTTCCAAGTATGTGCATTGTACCACAGCTCCAATTCCACAGTCATGGATTCAAGCTCATAAAACTTCATATGGAAAATTCAGAATGTTTTTATTTTAATTCTCTGGAGTTACAATTTATACAAAGGATGGAGAAGTAAAAAAGAGAAAACAAGAGCATTCTTATTTGAATATGACTTCCAGAGACTGATTAAGAGAATCAAAATGAGGAATTATCATTGAACTTCTTCAGTATCCAATTATTAGTGTATTGGATACTCAGATGGAGGTATACGCCTGCCTGGATACGCCCATGGCGATAAAGAAGATTAGAAGTTTGTCGCCGGACAGAGTACTAGGTGATTTATTTGAATCTTTCCGTTTAACTGGCTAACCCTATAAAGGATGGGGAAGTGTCAGAAAACAAGAGTATTCTTATAGAAAATCTGATTTCCAATGAATGTTTGGAGCGTCAAGATTAGGAGATATCAATCATCAATGATCTTCTCCAGCATTCAATTGGAGACTCAGATGGAAGTTTTACTCCTATGAATCTGTGACTTCGCAATCTTCTCAATTTAGTTGTGAATTTATTAAATTTTATGAAAATAAAAATTTATTATTTCATTCTATGATATTTATTTAATTTTATTCCATTTATTTTAGATATGAATTAATTTTATAAATGACAAAAAAAATCAGTCTACTTCTAGGGGGGGGGGGGGGGCAGCTGCCCCTCCCCTGCCCCTGCCTGGATACGCACATGATAGGGTATAGCTTGATAAGGAGAATAGATTGCAGGAGGATAGTCACAGAGTCAGGGTAGAGTAGAATACTCTATAGCAGTGGTCACCAAATGGCGGACCGCGGTCCGGATCCGGACCGCCAGATAGTTTTGTGCGGACCGCGATGTCATACCGATCTCAACGAAAGATACTTAGAATAAATCCTAAACAAAAATCCATAAGAAACCCTCTAAAGTCTAAATAAAATTAAATTATTAAAGAACACCCACAACAATAAATAAACACTTCTTTTTATACAACTCTCAATAAAAAGTTGGCTATTGATTCAATATTGTTGCATTATTTTATCCAATTATTCTATTGCCTAGTAAAGCGTTCAACGTTTGAGATGATTAATCTATCTTGGTATTTCAATAGCTGAAGAGATATTATAGTTAATAAGAAATAAATTCTAGAATAGTTTTTACAATTTAATAAGTGACCAACTGAACATCCTTCATATAAATAGAATAAATAAATAAAGTAATTATTTATTACCAAATCTGATTGAAATAATGGCCTCTATTATAATATTTGAATAGATCAATGGCATTATATCAGACTTTAATATATTTAAAGAACATTAATATCGAAATACGTACAGTATTTAGTAGAAATACCTCAAATATTTTGAAGTACAATGGCAATATTCATAAATGGCTTGATAAGAATGATCACACACCAAATACTCACAATAACAATAACAATGAATTAATCACAATAGTTATAATATGTATAACTTTTACTTGTTCTATATATATCTTATTACTCGTATTTGAATGTTGAATGTTTTTCATCTTTATTTTCTCTTAAAATCCAATGAGTTTCGCATCATTTAATAAATGAGCTGAGCTTAAATAAGAAATTTTTGAATAATGTTGTCCCTGTATTATCTTTCCAAAAATAAACTCAGATAACAGTCACAATCCTACTTTTTCCTACTCTATAATATGGATTTCTCTAATATTGTCGCCTTTTGTAATATTCATTCCTTCATGACCTGTATAAAATTAGGAAATAAAATAAACGGAATCTGATAGACTTAGATTCTATCATCTTATCCAATAAATGGATATCATGCATCGATATTGTGTTGAATTTTGTTGTTTCTGTAATATGTCTTTATTTATTTAAAATGCCTATAGGAGTTGAAATATTGTGAAAATAAGGGATGATAATAACTGATAAGACTTCAAAGTGATTGTTCAATCATTCAATGGATGGGCTGCAAACTGAGTATAGTATTGAATCCGAAAACAAACTTAAAACATTGAATTCCACTCATTATCACTTTCAATCCAAAATTGGAAAGATAATCAATCCAAATTTTACGCGGGAAAGAATACTCGCCGAGTGTCGGTGATATTTTTACAGCTCTCCAGTGCGTTATTGTGGTTCTATCGGTGAGAGCTTGTTTGAAAGCAACAGTCGCGCTTATCCGGAGCGCCTCTCTCATCGATGCGAGCGATTTCAGCACGTACACTGAATAATAAAACAAAGACCTTGCCACCCCTTACAACACAGCATCACACCTCCCCCCCACCACAGGCATCGGAAACTTCCCAAAAAGACACGAACCGACAAATTTCAATAAAATCTGCATGAATTCGAGCCGTTAACAGGAATTGGATAGTCGTGACCAGTTATTTTATTTTCACTTTCCCCAAAACCCTCAAAAATATCAGGGCTGAACGGGTTAAACGTAATCGCTCCTACAACAATATCCATATTTTATCGGAAGTAGGAAACAATTTCATTGGTCCATGCATCAAGCACACAATGCCTGTTGTGTTGATCATCATGCAGTAGCCCACAGACGTAAAAATGTCAATACAAAAACTTATAAAGATTATAGATAATATTTATTTATTATTTTAAATAAATTAATTTTGATTGCTAATAACTTGTGATTACTGATTACTAATAATCTGAAATCTGATTACTTCTCTTTTTCATATTTTATTGCTGAAATTCATTTTTCGACTCATGAAAGCCATTCTGAAACACCTTCTTCACTCGTTGTCCTGTATTACAAATTGAATATTTTTAAAATGGCTACATCATTCATTATTATATTAATAATACACTAGTTGCAAAAGTTTCTCATGATTAGACAGAAATGGTTGAACCATTTCTTATTTTTTATTGTTTTATGAGAAATGAAATTAACTTGCTTCATGTTATAGATGTGATACAAGGTCTAAAATTATAGATATTTGGATGTTTTCAATAACTTGAAGAAATGGGATGATGTGTCAAGACAGCGCCTTGAATCATGTAAACAGTCTCAATAGATGGATACATAAATGAATAAAAGTCATGATTATGGGAAGTCTTTTATAATGATGATTGATAGCAATGTCAAAATACCCAGTTGAATAACAAATTCCTATTTTTTCTCTCGAAACGTTCATAGACACTGTGTGATGAAACACATCGTTCAGTAATCAATAGATAATCATTGTTATTGCCAGTTTCCATTGATATTCTGTTTTTCAATGGTGGGTGGAGAATCGGATCCGAATCGAAAACGAGGCGATCAGCAACGATTTGAAAGTATTTAGAGCTACTGAAGAAGGAGAAGAGTTGGAAAGAAGAAGAAGAAGAAGAAGAAGAAGAAGAAGAAGAAGGAGGAAGAAGAAGAAGAAGAAGAAGAAGAAGAAGAAGAAGAAGAAGAAGAAGAAGAAGAAGAAGAAGAAGAAGAAGAAGAAGAAGAAGAAGAAGAAGAAGAAAATATTGATAGGGAAGAAAGAGAAGAAGGAGAAACGGGTGATAAGGAAAGAAGAAAGTATTAGAAAGGAGAGAAAAAGTAGAAGAGAGAGAAGAAGAAATGACGGAAAAGCACAGCAGCAACGCCATCTTGGAAAGTGCCAAAACAGTATTTGAATTGTAGATGATTGCTGGCTCTGCCGCTATCCAACGGAATAAACAAAAATGTATCCTGGAAGGGATTTTATTGCTATTTGGTGCGGCCGGGTCGTCAATGCCATTATGTATGCAAAGCCGTAACCAGAGCCCACCCGAATAGTTCAAGACTCGTCTCAAGCGACTTTAATCACCGCTCAGCCCACTGCAGCCAGCTTACTCCCTCACACACACACTCTCTCTCGAACAACAATAGGCCACCAGAGATTGCGATCACAGCAGATGATATTTTGATTGCCTATCATCATAATTTCCTGTGTGTTTATGGCTCTATCTGAACCATACGTTGCATATTTCCAGTCTGGTTGACTTGATCAAGTAGATAATGGAGAGGCTGATAATGCTCACTTCCAAACCCTGAAACCCTGACGGCTGAAAAGGGAAGAGGAAAAAACTTATAAAAACCAGTTTCAGTAGTGAACAGATGAATTGAAACTGAAACTGAAACTGAAACTAAAACTGAAACTGAAATTCAATTCAATTCAAATATCTTTATTCGAGTAATATACATTTGATCATTGAATAGTGTCAAATACAGATATATCAGACTATACACATGGTAAAACTAAACGATTATGAAAAGTTAACATATTAAAAACCAAGTTTATTAAAATAATCAGGCTCATGAGCAATTCAAAAAAGACAAGATAGACATTATTTGTAAAACTCCTCAACACTATAAAGAGTTTTCTTTGTTAGGAAATCTTTCAATTTATTCTTAAATTTGAAATAATTTTCATTTCCTTGAATTTCTGGGGGTGAACAATTATGAAATTTTGCCCCAATGTAGGTGGGCTTCTTTTTATAGAACTCTAGATTTTGTCTGTTTAAGAACAGCTTATCCCTGTTTCTTGTCTCATATTCATGACAGTGTCCAAGTTTTGGAACTTTGTCAAGGTCTTTCTTAACACGTAAAAGTGGGAAAATGTTCTTTTACTGATTCGTTAGATTTTAAATCCAAAATCACTCTTATAGCTTTTTTTGAGTTTCTAAGATTGAGTCCATAGTTTGTGGTTGCTCCATATAGACAAATTCCAAAAGAAATAATTGAATGTATGTAAGCTAAATAAATAGTTTTCAGAGTTTCTTGATTACAAAAAAAGACATTCTTCTGAGAGCATACACACCACTTGATATTCTTGACAACACCTTTGCTACATGATCTGTCCTATTTAAGTACTCATCGATGGCTGAGCCTAAAAACTCAGAAGAACTGGTCCTTGCTATTTCTCTATTGTTCATTTCAATTGTGGGCTTGGACATTTTACTTTGTTGAGTTTCAAAAGTTACAAAGTTAGTTTCGTTTGGGTTTATTATTAGATTGTTTTCTTCGAAGAATGTTGTCAAAACTGAAAGATTTATTTTAGATAGTTTCTCTATTTCTTCTTGAGTTTTACCCGATATTTTTAAATTTGCATCATCTGCATATAAAACCAGTTCAGTGTTACCATTAAGCTGTGGGAAACCCTTAAGATAGCAAATAAATAAGATTGGACCCAAGATTGAACCTTGGGGTACTCTCAATTCAAATATCTTTATTTGAATTGAGACGATAAAGAAGTGACGAAGAAGAGGGAAATACGAGGGGAGAAGAAAACAAAAAAAAAATCAAAGAAGAAGAGAGGTAAAAAATAACAAAAAAAAAAAAAAATTAAAATTAAGAAACTAAAACTTAAACTGAAACTTATCTGGAACTTGAAAAGATCAACGAAAGCTGAACTGGACCTGTACTGTGAAAGAACTGTTTCATAAACATCCAAAAACAATTTAAATTTCTGAAGAATGAAAACCCACCTAAAATAAAAACTTGAAACAAGCTAAAGCAATTGAAGAGAATTATCTGAGCACAAATTTAATTTGAATGCTGCAAGAACATCCCCAAGAATCCACTAATCGCAATAAACTTCAAAACAAATGTCGATGAGATCTAGAAAATGAATTAATCATTGTGAGTAGCAGAGGGTGAATATTTCATGGTTGACTTGCACCTTGCTAGGAGCTGGCCGCTTTTAATAATATGCTATATTAGTTTTGCGCTGGCTGCTCCTTTAATGAGAAATGTAATGGAATATTACGCATGACAGCATGCTCAAGGCAGAGGAGGCTAACGGCCAAGAAAGAGTTTCGCTTATCTTGTTTGCTATCTTCCCACCAGCACTTCCTCGCTTCCTCATCGTATTTTTTCTCCTCGTTCCCCTTTTATCATCTCCTCGTTTTCCTCTCCCACTAACTTGTCTTTCTTCTATTTTGCATCTTCACTCTCCTTCACTCACTTCACCAATTGATCTACAACTTTCTCCATCAACATCTCTTTTTTTTCTTTCTTTCTCTATTTACTTCTTCTCCCTATACCTCCGACTTTCATACTCCTGTTCAATCTAATCCACCACGTACCGATCCCTTCTATTTTCATCAGTTTTCCTTTTCATTCACCATCAGCCTTTTTTTCTGAAAACTATAATTTTCCCACTCCTACTCATTAACAAATACTTGTTCAATCAATCTTTCATTTTCAAATCAATATTATTTCTTGAATTATTGAGCTGTTTCCATGAAAATTTCCTTCCCTCTTCTCTTATCTTGAGTAATTTCCTTATTCTATTTCTTGTTTTGCGTTGAGTTCTCTCTCCTTTGATGCACTATATCATCTCCTTGTGCCTTTCATTATTCCTTCCTTCTTGATCCAATCATGAAAATTTTTTCTCTCGACTCTTATCTTTCATTTTTGCAGTCTCCTAAATCTTCACTGGATTTTCTTTTCTTGATTTTCCTCCAGATATTTCTCTACTATCCCCATCCTCTTGTTCTTTTTAAATGCATCCTTATTCATTTCTTCTTTCTCATAATCCTCTCTTCTATCCACCTCTTTTTTCCCGCATCTTCCTCACAAACCTATCACAACCAATTCATGTGCAACTACTTCATATTATGAATTCTTCTATATCCTACTCCTAACCTTCCTTCTCTTGAGTAGTGGCGTGGACTCTAAACCGGTGAACTTACACCCACCAAATTGAGAGTGGACTCTCCCATCAAAAAAAATTCAACCGTGAACTTAACTATGAATTACTGATAATTATATTCTGTTGCTTGTAACGGTTTCTGTTATCTATGTACTGATGTATCTGTCAATGTTATTTATGTAGTGATGTATTTGTGAGTATTGTTCGTCTTATTATATTGCACATGTGTAGATATTATTCATTTATTCATTATTATTTAATTTCTGTCCAATCATTCTCCCACACATTCAACACATCCAGCTCGTTTTTGAATACTTCATGTATTATACTCTCTTCCATTTCTCTTTGTTATCCTCTTTCCTTACCATGTATCTCATTTTTCAAACCTACTTTCTCCCTCTCCGTCCGGACTTCTCTCTTGCACAGAACACGGTTAAGAAAAAAGGGTTGAGGGAAGCAGCTGAGTAGTAGTGAGGGTGGTTGGAAAACAAAATTCTAATTTGTTATAATCTGTAAGAGGATCTGTGTAAGAGGTTCATTTTTCAGAGAAGTCGGGCGACCGGTTAGCCTATTTGTAGTTTGGAGACAATGGGAGCGACAACTGTGAGCAACAGAGAGCGTCGACAAGAGATAATGATGAATGACGACGACATAGCACGCTATCTGATGGCAAGTTTAATTATGTTTGGCTAAAGGAATCGGTGTGGAGGTGAGTGATGCAGCAAGCTGTAATGCAGGCTCGTCAACACGCTCTCAGAGATAGGACACGAGTTTTCCAAGGTGGTTGCTAGATATACTATCCCCCCTCCCTTTATTCCCCCTCACAACCACCCCAACATGCCAAGGCCAGCATCGTCGTCTAATAATGCTCTTATATACCTACTTACTAAACCCTTTTCTTAAGCCCTTCCTCTTTCTTGCAAGCAGCCCGCGTATCAGCCCGCACCCACTTGCAATAGTTATTAACATCTTGTTATCCGTTATTACCTGCTTTGAAGCACGCTCTGCCAGAGTAATCACTGCGAGCATCCTCACTTATCACATTTGAAAGAGTGAGCCATAAGAGTGGCGATCAAGTCCCTGTGTGGCACGAGCGCCCTAAATAAAATTAGATTTTAAACTTATTTTTCCATGGAAACGTTGACAGGATCGATAGATTTTTCAATGTGCCGAAAAATTATTATCGAAGAGAAACTTTTCAATGAGAACCTGAGGTATTACTACTCATACAGTGTTGCATTCATCAAAATGAACTTTGAAACCAAGTTGAAGCATGTAGATCTAATGCATTCACTAAAATTACCTTTGAAACCAAGTTGAAGCATGTAGACCTAATGCATTAATAGAAGTAGAAGAGAGTTCCGTATGTAATGTATCATTTTACTAAAGGTGTGCTCTCCGAAACGCGCCGCGCACAGGCATCAGCATACAAATAGTCAAATACTGTGCTATAATATTGGCTTCAGCTCACAGTGTAGTAAAGCTGGTATCTAGTGGCACGGCTCCAGAAGAAATCAGTTTTATTGAAGAGTATAAATACTAAAATAGTATAGGAGATACTGTGCACGGCGTATAGTTTCAGAAAGCAAACCTTAATACATTAGTGCTATGAAGCTGGCATACTCTTATATTTTATAATTATTCCAAAGCATTATTGAAGTACTAGCTCACTATTTTCCATAGAATAATTTTCTTGTATTCTATTCTCTACCACTAATGGCTATGTTTTTCTATATCATCCCCGTATTCTAGTATCGGTAGATTCAGCTCTTAATTTGAAAAAATATGTTGGTCTTCTAGTGTTATTTTTCATGTGTTTGGTTGAAAACATTCACAAAAATTGTAATAACTGTGTTTAAAATCAAGAACTACCACAATAATTTCACATCATAGGAAAATGTGATTATGACGGCTGTGAAACTTCTTCGGAGCTCCCCACAAGTAAGCCATACGATAAAAATGATAATAATTCAAAATCAACTCGGATTTCATGTTTTTATTCTGTCTAGAATTTTTTTTCACAGATTTTAAAACAATTCAAAGTGCAATTATACATGTGCTCTCTTTTTCGCTTACAAATCTGGATTGAAGGTAGAGGAGGCTTGCAAGCCTCACTTTCGCCCACAAACGTTTGTTAGAATTAAAGTAAAAAATATCTATCTGCAGTTCACAATCTCCTAAACATAATACAGTATATGATCTTTTCCACGTGTTTACAGGGTTGAACCATAGCAGGTGAGGCACTCATTTTTGACGTTGAAGCCTCCAGCGGGACAAAGGGCAAGCAATATGCTGCAAAGAAGATCATTTCAGAAGAGATCTCAATCGAACGTAAATAATGGAAAAGCGAGCCTTCTTAGCCACAACAGCAATCTTCTTGGACAGATGGATATCTCTCTGGTTTTTCTAGGAACGGCTTCATGAAAATGACGTGAAGGAATACTTTATGGAGAATCTCTTTCCTTTTTTCGCTTTTCTTTGACCTCTCTTCTTTATTTTGCAAAGCCGCTCCTTTCAATATCGGGAACAGATTATCTCCGGACCATCTCCTGTGCTTTGCCATTTCACGCTGAAGCTGACCCTCTTTATCCGCTCTATTCACATATTCTTTCTTAGTCAAACTACTTCTGGTCAATCCGGGTTTCTCTCCAGTTTTCTCTTATTTTTTGTCGAGACCTGACTTCATCAGTGGACACAGTGCAGCCCTTTTCCAGTTTGAGTAGTAGATAGTTATTAATTCATGAATTTGGTGAGTGCCTTCATCCATAATTATTTGATATTACTAAGATTATGTATTTGATGGTCACGTAGTTCAGGAAATTGTGTTAGAATTCATGGTTATGTTTAATTTGTAACATTTTCAATTCTGTATGTACTTGTGAGTGTTTGATATCGGAATGTAGACAAAATAATTGAATTAATCAATTGACTGAAAATCGCCTCAAACTAATTAGTGAGTAGGTAATTCAAAAGACTAACAAAGCCAAAAGCATAGAATCCAAAATTACATTATTAATAAACTCTTATTCAGCTCCGTAAAATACTCGGTTGAATTCTTCTAATAATTCTTCTTTATTATCCTACTTATTATTTCAACGCCCTTCGAATTGGTGTAGTGCTAGTGAAGTGAAAAAACCCCATAAATTTAATATTGATATGAGTAACATCAGAACTCCTTGAGTAATCTATTGATGAACTGAAGCTTCTATGTTTGTTGACTAAAATTGTTAACTGATAATCAATGGTTTGTCTATTGAGATAAGTTTTAGTAAAATTCATTGATCTAATTTCATATTCTCTGGTGCAAATTGGCTTCCAACCAAATTTTACCTTAACCATTTAATGGGAAACATAGGTTTTCTTGAAAATTGGCTAATTTCTTGAGTGATTATCTTTTGCTTTGTGTTTGTTGCCTATCCGTCCTTCATTTATGTTATCTTATAGTGTTATGAATAAAAAATAATAATTAAGATGAGCATAACATCGTCAAGAGTACTTTTATCTCTGTAAGACCCAATTTCGCTGCATATATTATCACTGCATATTATTATTATTTTATTTCATCAAGCAGGCTAAATCCGAGATATATAGACGTGGAATTTATTACTATTTGGTCAAAGATATTACGTATCTTTGATGCTAATTATTATAATAAATATTTCTCACAACACTATTGGTTTTCGAGGAAATATACACTATATTGATCAAGAAACCTTTATTTGTGTAATATTCAGTCAATTTGCCTCCGACATGATTAGCAGCTTGAGTGATTACCCAAGTAAGTTAACAGCATTTTCGCTCTGAGTCAGCCCTTCCAAATTAGCATTAATCTGAACGTAATGCCTTAATCCCACAGTAGAACGCGGCTTCGCCATCTGTCTGCCTATCGGGCTTCAAATAATACATTCGACTGTGTAATTTGGAGATTAGTGATGACTTTCAAGACGGTAGCAGCATAAAAGTCTATTGTGATAGCGTGTGGATGCTAGACGATCTCTTGGCTGCCTGCCAAGAGAAGAAGAGGGAGAAAAAGGAAAAATAAGGAGAATCAAGAATAAGAAGAGAGGGAGAGGGAAAGATGGTGGAAGAAGCGATAAAAAGAGGGTAAGATAGAAGAGAGATGGGAGTAAGCGCGATTAAATAAAGACCAGTCATTAGAATAGGGATAACAATGGTTAGGCCACCCATTGATTTATTGTTGGAATGATGTGTTCAGCAGATTTAAGTTGCAGCGCTTCTCAGCCAGTTCCTTTCTATGCTCGGAAAGGGATGAATTGCTCGTTTGACAAAATGTCTACCGACGGGAAAAGATGAGGAGGAATTAGAAGTTTATTTTCACTGCTCATTTTTAACGTTAGGTGTTATAAAGTTCAGGTAATTTACTGTCTCTTCTACACTTCTACCTCTGCATGTCTACAGGCCTACTCTATTCACTTCACCTGTGTTTGAATCCAGTCATTTAGGTCTTATAGGTTATTGTGGGCTATGGTATGTGTTGAAATGCCTAAGAGTATGGATTCACTTCAAAACACTTGTTGAATAGAGTGAGAATGAGATTTTGATTAAAAAAATCAATAATTATCTGTAATTGAAAATATTTAAGAATTTGTGAGATAATATTGCTTTTTCATTCACATAATAATGTTAGGCTAAAATTATCTGTAATTGAAAATATTCAAGAATTTGAGAGATAATATTGCTTTCTCATTCACAAAATAATGTTAGGCTAAAATAATAATAATTACATCCTTGTTCAATTCCAGTACAATTCTCCAGTGCTAGAGTGTAAATAACTCATAAAATATAATTTTGCAAATCCTCAATCCACTCAATATACATTGATAGCAATATTGACACCAATTGCATTGATACGAATATTATAAAATGCTTAGTCATGGATGTCTACTGCAATGAAATCATTCAGTAAATGAATAAATGAATGAATAAATCGAACATGAGAATGAGCGTTGAAACTATAGTACAGTAGTTAACTTGTATAGTTGGCGCAAGCTGAAAAGGCACTCCGTTACGATACATTGTAACGGTGTCTTCTTACATTCGAACAACACAAAAAAATCTGAATCATCAATCATCATAGAGTTATTCTAACTATACTCGATATAGTTTTTTGTACACTTTTATGGCTTGTTGTCATTTTTTCTTACCAGTATCACCATAGAATAATTATAGAACACTCTCGATCCTAAATACTAGGATCATCTTTGGTATCAACCAACTATAAGATTATTGGATAGTGATATTAGATTGGTGGAGGTAGAGAAAACTGATATTAAATGTTGAATTTTCAATAATTTAAAAATATATTTTATATCGAGTTTTTGAGTTTCAAGTCATCCATGATGCCGTACTTCGTCCAGTTTACTGTAAACAACAGTAACGATGCACAAGCTTTTAGTTTACCGTGCAGTCTTTCTGATGTTCGATATTTTTGGGAGACTAGTTGGACGACTGCTAGTGACAGGTCAGTCGAGTAGCCTCCATCTTTATCGTTAGCATTCGCCTTTCCAGTATTGATCACTTGTCGTTCCTAGCTAGCGATATCTGAATAAAGTTCGTGGCTCCACTCAATGGACCAGAGGCTTCAAACCTCTAAAAATACCCTTCATCATTACTTGCTGTAGTGTTCCATCACATTTATTTTTATGAATATTTGAAAGATTGTAAGAGATTCATGAGAGGTACATAGAATACATAATTGATAGCCAATTATTGGATATTAAATTTTCGAGTCAGAAAATTTTGATCAACTTATTAATTAATAATTTTAATTTATTGTAATAATGGCCTTAAAAACACTCATGTCCTTACTATTTGCATGCATTCACCTCTCCCAATAAATACTCGTAGATTTTTTATCAACCCAACAATAATATTGTGAATTTTGGCAATATATATAGGAGCGCAATCGGTGTAAATGAGATGAAAAGCATTCTTAGGAGCATCTGCTAAATTATGATATTCTCGATATATCAACTAAATATCCTCGAATAATATTTTTCACAGATTCAAGCTTTTTGAGTCATCAAATGGATCTAAATGTAATCCAAATAATTTCACTCTTCCTCTACTGTCAATAGATTTTTTATTAATGTAATAGAGTGAAAATTGAAATTCATTATTGTAGTTTTTTGTGTGTTCTATATGTCTTTTTTCCAGGTTGTTGTACTGTTTTAAATTATTGAGAAATTATGAAAATGAATTTTGATTTTTTTAGTAATATTGTACTGTGAGAGTTGATTTTATTCTATTTAAAATACTTATCTTTCTGAAATAGTACAATTTTCGTGTTTTTCGAGTATCTGTTTCGATTTAATGTTGAAATACTGTACTGTACTCGGAATTGCACAAACATTGAACTCTTGAGAAATTTTGTTGGTTCAAATGAAAATTTTGCTCGTGGAGCCGGCCGGGTGCCGTTGGAAGTTGGAAGGGGAAATTTTCATTGAAAAAGCAAGAGTCTCAGTTCAGACACGGTAGCAAAAAGATGTGATTCGTGGACAGGCATCGGCTCTCTGAATGGAACTGCTTCCATTCAGAGGGGCAAATTATCGTTTTTTAGAAAAGTTAATAGTATCAGAAATTTGATTTATAAAATTAGAATAAATTAGAGTTAAAATCAGAAATTCAATTCTAGTTTGGGAGATGGTCAAGTACCTTATAGTGAAAGTTTTTGTGTCTTAATCTGTGTAGTTTTGTGTCTTAATTATGGTGAGTGCCAACATTTTCGTTTGGTTCTCTAGCTCAAAATTTTAGTTAAATGTCAGTAGTAATATTTTTTAACCGAGGCCGTGATATAGTTCCCAATTGAAAAAAATAAAATAGTAATTATTAAAAGTTGATAGAATAACTTTGTTTTGAAAAATTTGATGTAGTAGTTTTATTCTTAAATTTAAAGAAACGTTCAAGGAACCGGAGTATAGAATATCACACAAAATATTTGTTTTTCATACAAGTTCCTGTCTCGTAGTTGTACTGGTAGCTGCTGAAATTAAAGGAGTTCAAAATTAATTAGAAATAATCTGGCATTTGGAGGGACGAATCCACGTAATGCTCTCAACCACTTAAGGATTCGAAAAATATTTAGTTTCAGGATTTCACAAAATAGTATAGCTATGGGCCACTCATTACACTTGGTGTCATGTGTAAGGTGAAAGAGTAATATATATTTTCGTGGGTTACATTTATATAGAGCCATCGTGATTTACAACCAGCCTACACGTTGAATTTATAATTTTTTCCATTATACAAATATCTATTATACTTTTATAACGATGGAATTTGTTTGATCTATTCTAGAGCAATAATTTTCACTTCCAGATTTAAGCTGTGAGCTTCGAGCTGGATTTTTCTATTGGAAGCTATTTGAGTCGGTGAACAATAATAATAATTGTATCTGCTTCATACTATTGGAAACTGGAAAGTTCAAGGAAATGATACACCATTATCAGGGAATGTAACAAACAACAAACGCAATGTAAAGACAAGTGTCGGTTGTTGGAAGTCATGATAAAATAGTCCGATATTGGCTGCTGGTTTGTCCCGTCTGGCCAATTAAAGGCCGAATTCCGTGTCGATTGATTTTCAATTTCTCGACTTGGGGATCAGGCACTTCCGGGATAGCTTTCCCGACCGGCTGGAGAATTTAATAAAGGCCGGTTCCAAACAGCTCATAATGTCCAGTTTCTCTATTACGTTCTCCCTTTCGTAATTCTACCTTCTTCTCACTCCCTCTCTTCTTCCTTCCACTTATCTTTCTCTCTCAAGCACACGCTATTCCTATCCTGATGATCACTACTACTGACTGTAACTGTCCACTGGCCAATATCACCACTATGCCTTGTTATTCCAAGAATTCCTTATCCACAGACAATTTTGGACGCCCACTCATATCAACTATTAACTATATTTGCTAACAGCTGAGTTGCTTGTGAGATAACGATTCTAATTTATTCATTTATTTCAACCAGCAATCATCCACTTTGTTCTACTTGTCATAATAATGTACTTGTCATATGCTGTACTTGTCTTATATTGTAGTTGTCCTATATTTTACTGGTCCTATGTTGTACTGATCATATATTGTACTTGTCGTATGTTGTACTTGTCCTATGCTTTACTTGTTCCATGTTGTACGTATCATATGTTGTACTTTTTCTATTATGATATAGACTCAATAAATAAGAGTCGGTTGTAATTATTATTGTGACAAGGTATATTTATAATCAACCATAATCATGCGAGAACATTTATTTAATGCATTATAATTATACTTCCTATTGAATTATGGATCACAAATTCTTTACTGTAGTTATTTCTTATATGGACTTTTGATAGTAGTAAAATATTTGTAGTAATCAAAAGTAGGAAAAAGAACGCGAGTAATTCAGAGGTTATGATAGAAAAGAACGAAGGGAGAAATTCAGGTGTGATGTGTATTTGGGTAGAGTAAATTTGGAAAAATAAAGTTATGACGAATTAGGAGTTATTGATTTTTAGAAATGGGAGCGGGATAGAAAAAGTAGAAATTCAGATGAGTTTAAGAGCAAGAGAAACTTGTCAGACTGAAAACAACAGTGGACTATTATAGTCGACTATTATAATAATCTTTTTTCAAATTACCAGCGTTCATAAAAGAC
This sequence comes from Sogatella furcifera, assembly GCA_017141385.1. Classification (NCBI taxonomy): domain Eukaryota; kingdom Metazoa; phylum Arthropoda; class Insecta; order Hemiptera; family Delphacidae; genus Sogatella; species Sogatella furcifera. The sequence continues at coordinate 39,287,756 of CM029550.1, forward strand.
CCCAAAAATAAAAGAATTAGTCACTTTAAAAAAGTTGTTCATGATTGGATCTCGAACATGAGAAGCGTTGATCTTGAAGAATATGCCACTTCTAGGTATGTGTGATTCACTAAAATAAAGCAATTAATAAAATTTATTTTATTTTATAAATAATTATGCAGTTTTCCGTACATGAATTACCCTTTGTTTTATATTTGAGTGTGTGTGTGTGCGTGTATGTATATGTGTGTGTGCTCGATTGTACAAACAATCCATCTATGTCGATTCCATCAAATTGTACTTAGGCTATATAACGTTTATTTTTATCCAGTTTAAAGGTAAAATCTAATATAATTGTTTCATTGTTTCTCCTTCAATTTCAAATGTGATGATTTGTTTGCTCTTTATGATTCATTCTATGATTTTAAGAATTTATTTACTTGTATACGAAACTCGCTCCTCAATCATAGGCATTTGCCCATATGAGGAGCCTTCATCTAATTCTATTTTGTATTTTTGTATTTTGTAATCATCAAGAAGAAAATAAATCAATTTCAATAGACTATTATAATAGAGAGACTTAAATTGATCATTTGAGTAAATGTAAGACAAGAAGCTAGTTGAACACGGAAGTGTTTGGAATGAACGAAGAAGCTAGTTAAGACACGAAAGATTTTGGGAGAGAGGAAGATAAGTGATCAATTCAATAAGTGTAAGAGGAAGAGTAATACCTGAAAGAGTTTGAAAGAAGAGGAGAAAAGTGATCACTCGGAAGAGTGTGAGAGGGAGAGAAGCAAGTGAGATGAGAAGAATTTGATAGAAAGGGCTGTTGAGTAAATGTAATGAATGCATGTTGTAGAGCAATTTCTTTCGCGTGGCCCGAGTGGAAAGTCATTACCCATGGTGCGACTGAGATGACGTTGTTTTACATGGCTGGTGAATAATAACTAAGCAGTGCTTAGAAGGGATGCATGCGAATCGCAGTTTCAGATTGTATTTAAAACTTGTTCGAAAGTCGTTAGAAAGGCAGATGACGTCGTGATTCCACCACTAGCGTTGCTTCCCGCTGGCGGGAACAGTTCCCATTGGCTGAGAATAAAAATGCGACTAGTTTCAAGAGACACGAGACTGCCTTAGCGTTGAAATTGTAGTTGAATATCGCGCGAAATATGATTTCCTATTACTTCTAGAACATTGCTTATTTCATGATCTTTTATAACTTTGGGAACACAGCCCATTTTGATATTCTATCTACTCTTTTAAGTTATTCTATCTATTTTTTTTAAGTTCTTCATAATATGATTTCCCATTACTATATTCTTATAATATCGCAATAAAAATTATTTCCCATCACCTATTTCTGTACTCAATGGAGGATGAGTTTGGATCTGTTTCTGTAGAATGAGATCACAGACAATCCTTTTCCATAGGTAGAACTGCTTCTGATGGAAGTTATTATCGAGCTTTATAAACGATTAGCCGGCAGGCTCGCTTCGCTCGCCTTCTCCGCCTAGCCAGGGGGCTCCGCCCCCTGGACCCCCTGCAGTATTAGCAGTGTAAATAAGTCAAACAGGCTCGCTTCGCTCGCCTGCAAAACCTTTGTCAGTATCAGCTGAGACAGCTGAAACAGCTGAGCCTGTAGATTCCATTCAAATGGATTTACTTTGATAATCATATCACTTAACAGGGTCTTTTCAGCTAATCCTTTGAATTAGTTGTTCTACAGGGTGCGGCAACATAACTTCCTTTTTTTATAACTTAATAACACGCATTGTATTAATCAGAAAATTTTTATTAGTTTTTTTATAATATATGCACATACATAAAGTTTTGTTCTACCTAGTTTTGAAGATCGAATCAGTTAGGTGACGTCCCTCATTCTCCAAAGACTGAGTGAACCGTTTTTGGGCGTTTGTCATGACTCCAGCCAGCATAGCAGGCGTTATGTTGACAATTTCTTCCTGGATCTTGGTCTTCAAATCTTATAGGTGCTTTGGACGGTTCACATAAACGCGGGATTTAAAAAAAACCCTCAGAAAAGAATCACAAGGAGTCAAATCGGGAGAGCGGGCCGTCCACTTCAAATCGCCCCTAATTGAGATTAGGCGCCCTGTGAAGTGTTCCCTCAAAACAGCTCTTGAAGTGTGTGCCGTTGCACCGTCTTGTCGAAACCAAATGTCTCCTCATCTACTCCAGCCCATCTAGCCGTGAGGAAAAATCCTTTACATATCGGAAAGTCCAAGGGCAGACGCATATTTGCGCGCAAAACGCTGTGGTGATCGCAACATTGAAGCTCTCACTACCCCCATGTTTTCAGGTGATCTAATCGACCGAGGAACTTTATTTCTTCGTCTTGTCACACTTGCAGTTTGTCTGAACGTAGTGACCCATGTAGCAATTGATTCCCGGTCCAAGACAGGGGCCAATGGGGCTCAATTAAAGCAATTCCGAAAGGCACGCTGGGTTGCGATCACAGCTCGAAAAGTAGACCTCAATGGCAAACGCACGCTCCTCACTGTTCCAACGCATGATGGCGACTAAACTGTGTTGGACCAAAACTTTATGGTCTCACCTCTCGAACAAGACCACTACGCTCCGACATCAACAGACTAAATGGCGCAGATTTTGAAATAGGAAGTTATGCTGCCGCACCTTGTATTACCTCAGCTCAACCTGGGTATATGATTTGAACGTTGATATGATTAGTTCAGTAGTTTATTGATTAGTTCCGTATATGATTTAGTTGAGTAGTTTCCGTAAAATAAACGATAAACGATTGCAAACATTGGAGAATCTTATTACAGGCGTAACCTCAGAAGGTATTGGAAATTTACTAAGCACAGAATTTCTAGATCTCATCTGACCAAAATTTACCAAAATTCAACATTTTTGGCCAATTGGTTCTTGAAAAATCTAAAAAAAACTCCGAAAAATAGTAAACCGCTATTTTTGAGCTCAACCTTGGGAAGTATATCGGACATAGTTTGAAACTAGATTCAATATCTTCCAGATTAGTTCATCCAAAATCTCGCTGAACCATTGAATTTACAGTAAGGATTGGTCGTATCAAGGCGTAAGATATACAACCCGCAATACATTGACAATTTTGATTGGCGTACCCTTGGGAAGTTTCAAAAACCCGTTCTTAGTAGGCGTCAAGTTGTCCAACTGAACATGTCTCTCAAATTTGAACGCATTCGGTTCGGTAGATTTTTAGTTCTGTTGATGAGTAAATCAGTGCCATTTCGCTTTTATATATAGAGATGAAATACAATTTTTCCATTAATTTCATCTCCATCTTCCTTTGAGGGTCCCTCAAATTCTAGTGTGATTGGGAAAACCGGGCATGAATTTCTTGGAATACACACCCATCTTAAAATGAACTTATCATTCACACCGTTCTCATAATTCTCAACACTATTACAAGATAACCCGTTCAGCATGTGATAAAATAAAAAACATAACGAAGAAAATATCAAATTCCGAATTCCTTCTCAGATTTGCCATTCTCCAACTTTTTCTCTATTTTGAACTCCATTACAGGTTACTGCGTTCAGCATTTGGACGGAAAATAACGAGAGGCATTCATGAAAAATGCAAGTTCCACACAGTTAATTAATTATCTCTTTGAGTGAGCGATATTAAAATTCTGCAACGGCTGTCACCTTCCGCATCACAGAAGTGAACTTTGGAGCGAGTTGTGGAAAGGGATGAGAGGGAGTTTGGAGTGGGGGGAGACTTCCAGAACCAGGGCAAGACGATGATATCAAACTAGCGAAATTCATTGAGAAGGAAGCTGAACAAAACAGCTGTGTACTTTCATATCAAGGAATATCATCTTCTCTCGTCGAAGGAAGGGAGTTCTAGAGGCGAAAAGCGGGAAAGGGGGTAACAGAAAAGGAAGTAGAAACGCTTTCCGTGATAAAAGCAATAGGAATTCAAGTAGTGAGTGGATGGGGGGGGGAAAGGGTAAGCATTAATTTCATGCCATCTTTTGCCATGCGAAAGGTGCACAGGCAAGAGACTGTGAGAGGGCAGGGTGCTTTTCTGCAGTGCTGTGCAGAATTTGGAAACGGGAAGAGAATAGCGTAAATGATGAGAGAAAAAGGTGAGAAAATATGCTGGTGGGTGTGGTGAGAGAGAAGAAAGGAAGAAAGAGGGAAAAGGCGAACTAGGAAGAAGTTGTAGGTGTAGGAGATGAAAGAGTAGAGGGGGAAGAATGGGAGGGTTGGATCAAGGGAAAGTAAATGTGAGACAAGAAAAACTGAACTTCCAGGAAAACTAAGCAAGACTAGTAAAATAAAACGAAGAAATGGCCATGTTGAAGACAGAGAATTTATGAGATTAAATCATGCAGATGTATGAGGAAAACGAAAATAGCAGGCAAAGAGCACCACGTCAATTCAATATGATTTGGAACCTTCATTAATTTTCCAGTTTTTCATTCATTTATTCAAGTGGAAAAATCGATAATGTATTGTGTATCGTGAAAATCAAATAGCCTATTATTCAGTTCAGAGAGTGAATTCGAGAATGATAGTTTTTATGCTAGAAAATACCCCAGTCTGACGAACATGAGCAAATTGGCAATCTGTATCTTGAAGCACTAATGCACCCGTAGACGCACAATACATGAACAAAATACAAAATTCATATGATTTCAGTAATTATAAAAATTCCTACTTTGTAATACAAAGTGATTAACAAAAGTTGTGAGCATTGGGAATATCAAATAGAAGACTTTGAAGTAAAATTCATTAGTGTCGTTTTTAACGTCTTTTTGATTCGCAGGGAAGCACCTTGAAAAGTAAAGGATGAAAAACAAGGTAGGCTGAGACACGTGACAGAGAATAATGAAGCACTAAAGGAAAAAAATCCAAGCTGATAAAAATTTAATAAGAGAAGTGGGGGACATGAAATTCCAAGCAGTTTTAATTAGCTCACCTTTGTTTCCCAGTTTTCACGAACTGAATTCCTTCTCATGAAGTGTCATAATGATGGCTTCTTTAACCATTCTTGACAACGTTTTTCGAATGATTTTGCTCGAGTTAAAGAGCGAAAATAGACTAATGAGAGTTTCATCCAGTATCTAAAATGGTTAGGTACTGTGGCGCCCAATTCCACAAAATGCAATCCATACCGGTACTCATTGTTATACTATTGGAGCAAATTATCAATTTCCTTATCGGTGATGATACCGATAAGATTGCACAGACTCACCTGTCTTAATTATTAATTTTGAAGTAATTTTGAATTAATTTCTTCCTTGAAATAAATTTGTTTATGTGCTGTCCTTGAGGTTCATAACCTACTTATTATGATTGGAGGGAAAATTCTTCTATTATTGTCAACAGCTGATTTTGACAGCTCAATTAATTTTTGTGAACTGCCCTCGCAATCTTATTAATAAAGAAATATTGTAAATTGCAAACCGCTAATTCTATTGTCTTTTTATATTATTATTATATCATACCGTGAATATTAAGCTCTATATTATATTTATTATGGTATTTTAATGTATTTTGTAAAATATTAGGTATATTATATTTTGAGTAGAATGTTCTAGAAAATATCTCTTCATCACGCAAAGTGGCGTGATTGATTTCCACCAATCAGAGCATTGGATTAAAAATTGTAAGGGTGATTTTTGAGAATTGAGCAAGACACACTCACTCCTTTTTTCTTGCTAAAACCTTTTGCTCATATTAGTGTTACAAAAAATGTATGTTTAAATTTTAAGATGGCCATAGTATAAGAAATCAGACGTCTGGTTAAAATAGTTCATTGTGTAATAAATTCACAATTAAATAAATCAAGTGAGTTATAGTATTTAATAATCAGATACACCTATATTGCCTAGCTCTTATCCACTACTATACCCTGAGATATTCAAATTATTATTTTTTAATTATTAATTTCTTATCGAACTTATTAGAAATCTTATCAATACTGTAATTAATTCTATTGACGCTTCATTAAGCATTTTAAATTTTCTTTCCATTTATTGTATCATAAAGTATAAATATAGTTGTTGTTTCTGCCTGCATTCTGGTTCATGCTCTCATCATTTGAATAACCTTGGCTTCCTTGCACGAATATTCGAATTTTAATTCAAGTGCATGCCATGGATGGCTGTGCTATTATGCTGGAGCTGGTATTTTCCTGCTCATGCAGACATACATTATTTTTATAAATATTATAACTGATCCACAAAGTTCTACACCACAGTACATGAAAATAATACTGTTTCCTCATAACAATCATAGACCTGTGTGCAATTATCCATGGAAATATAGAACTTTACACTACAATCTCTACTGTTCACCATTTTCCATTCTCTTCGAAAGTTCATGATAGCATCTGTTGATCACTGCCGGATTGTACCCACGAAACAGGTGAAGTGCCCGTATTTTTTACTGTACAGCACTTCACCTGTTTCATGAGCACGAGCCGCTAGTGCTCTTGATATAAATATATATTGTCACAATATAAATATATATTCTATATATCTCGATATATATATATCGTTTTCTAGTACTTTCGATCTCCCACCTTTTTTTCTCCCTCAGTTTTCTCCCGGGCTGTTTCACTGATTTTAAACGGAAATTGCAGCTGAAACTTTTCTTCCTCCTCCTGCTTCCCTATATGAATATTACCTTCATTCCTACTTGATTTCTTCCAATATATGAATAATACATTCTCATACTATTTATAAATCATCATTCTTGTTATCTCATAATCCATCTCTATAATTCCTATCTCGACTCTTCTCTCTACTCATTTGTTCCCAAACTTATTCCCCTCTTCTTTCTCTCTCCTTTCGTGTTTCATGTTCGTTATTGTTCTTCATGAGGATTCATATTACGTATAGTCCAAAACAAGGCTATGTTGAATCATGAAACTTATTTAGGTGTTTGAGGTTTAGTTCTTGTGAGAATGCTTGTGATTTTATGGCATCAAATTTCTCGAATTGGTGAATTATTTTTCAAGTTTTCAATCTTTTCTTTCTGATGTACTGGTATCAATTTGATTCATTCATCGACCTCACAAATTCAAAATTTTTAAATTACTTTTCCTGGATTGAAAATTATGTGTTAAAACAGTGATGTGATTCATAACCTCATTATTGGACAATATGAACATTCTATCAAAATTTGGGAGAGAAATGGTACAGCCTCAGCCTAGTTTTCCTCCCTGGTCATAGTAATTATTATGATTACTGTATATTGTACAATAAATAAATAGAAATTTGAATAAAATATATTTCAATAAATCCTTCTCAGACTAGTATGGCGAAAAGAAATGTACATAATTCGTGTCGGAAGGTATACGAACTCATAATCATCTTCCAAATTCGTTTATCGGCTCGTTTGTAAACATGATTATTATTCGTACCTAAAAACGTCCACTCATTATGTAATATACTATTAAAAATTTCCACTTAAAAAATAAATTCTACTTAAAACAATTCAAAACTTTAATACACTACAAAGGTTCAATAATCTACCAAATAAATAATTCAAAAGTATTGAATGTTTTGAACTCACTTTCAACATTTTAATATTTCAACTATGAATGTATTAGTAGAAAAACAAGAAGATTTGGTGCGATACAGCATACTCTAGCTATAAGTTAGCATATAGTGAATGTATGTTAATATTATACTTGGATCTGTCAGTACAGTCTGAAATTGGTCTGCATCAAAGTAACAGTTCAGCTGAAGTCTCTATCGAATCGATATGCTATCAGGCATTACTTACCTGACGGCTTCGGCTCGGTCAGTATTGGTTCGGGGACTGTGAGTTCTGTTGGCCGGGCTGGAGCCGTTTACCCATCTTGCCTGGATGTCTTCTTTGCTCTGACGGGATGTATAGTGGATTGAATATGAAACTGGCAACCAGCAGTTAGGCCTAGGCCCTTCATGGGCTGTTGAGCCATTGAGACAGACAGACAGTACTTACCTGTCTTGATGAAGATGACCATTAATAACAGTCAATCACCATCCACCAACTTAGCTGGAGTTTGCTATACACCCTTGAAACATTCCTTGTCCATTCATCAACACTCTTCTAATGCTGACATCGCTTTTCAAGTAAGGGTTGAGATTATAAACGTATGAGAGTATAATTTACTCAACTGAATAAGAATCGAATCTCAAAGTTGACTATAGGATATAGTTTTTGATGCTCTCATAGTAGTATGTTTTTAATCTTGTGGCAATACAATTTTCCGAGTCTAAACGCTCAACTCTAGTAAATCTGTGGCATTTAGTCAAGAATCTCCGAGTTGGCAGAGCTCTCGAGTTGTTTGCCGGTTATTCTTGACAACCGCAGTCGTAAAAAGAAACGGAAAATGATCAAGTGAAGTGGAATTATCCGCGCTGGAAGCTAGCAGAGAGCAATAACAAGAGAGCAGGTAGGTGTAGTTGGTTGGAGGGGTGTGAGAGTTAAGCAGGCAGCAGTAGTCTATCACAGAGCGACCAGAATTTGTGTAATTGGCCTCTTATCTCAAGGGCAATGAGCTAGAAGACTTGGCAGTTAAATGTTTTCATCCCCGCTTTTATATTGTTCCCGGCAAGCATTGAGGAATTTCACACACAAAGGATGAATAAAATGGTAAATTCTGTTAAGAAGTGGTGCCAAAACGCTTCCTAACGAGCTCCTGGCACCAGCACTCTCCTTTTTCTCCTTCCCCCTCATCCTTCTCTCTCGCTTACTTATTTCGACCTGGTTCACTCTTATTAAAAACGCCATTTCACATTGTTACTGATCATTCGCCTTAGACATATTTCTCCTCCACAAAACAAACACACAAAATTGGGATCGTTGTTCCTTTTTAACCTGAATTCATTAAAAACAATTCAGAAACAAAAAACCTTTAGGGGAATCCCTCTTCAAACATTCTTCAAAAACCATGTTAAAACCTTGGAGGATATGAAAATAATATTCCATTGTTTGCCACACACTTGAGATAATATAATATTAAACATTGTCTTTAGTTTGGATTTCTCTCACTTTATTGGAAGTAAGTATTGTTCTTTTACCAAGATGCATTATTTTGTATTACAATAGGGAAGCATTATGATGGATTTCAAAATTTGTATCCACACAAATACTTTGCGTTCTATCAAAATTAATGTTATGGAGGGAGTGAAAAGCTTATCAAATTCACATCAAGAATGGAATTCTGTAAGAATGACGAAATTGAAATTTATCGTTGAACAAACTGTTGTGGAGGATCATAACGAGGATAAGAATGTTGAAATGTGAAATTATTTTATTTTATTTGATAGCTTTCTCGAAGAGTGGAATCATTCCTTTTTCAAGCAATATTATTATAATTCCACCTATTCATAAGAATTGAATGACAGAATCTTTGCAATATGCGTATCTAAAGTAAACGTATTCGAATTTATCGTATCCCTTCTTTTGAAATCGATAATCATGTTGGTAGTGGAATATTAGTAAGTTTTCTGTCATGATCCCGGTCCAACTGTTCCAAATTCACGTTTTTACCGTTCAAATATTGGTTTTCTAGCAATAATATTTCCGATCATATCAACTCATTTTAGGCGCAATATCATAACTAAATCATGCCCAAACTGTAGTACAGTGACTATAGAAATATTTCATCAGTAATGCACAGCAGCTTATCTTCGCTATTTTTAATAGAGGTTTTTAATAGACTTATTAACGGAATATTCAAATTCAAATTTATTAATTCCTTGTACAATATTACAGAAAATAATCAAATCGATATGTTCAATGTTAAAACAAAAAATTTAAGTACAAGAGAATGTAAAGCTCACAAGACTTGAGTCCGTTCGTGAGCTTAATTTAAAAAAATCAATATTAAATATTGAGAAATTCTCTCATCATTTCCATTTATTCAAATGCTGAAGGTGATGAAGAACTTACATACTCTTTCTTCTTACTTTATCTTCAAATTTTCCCTCTCTATGTAATTCTAGTGATTACTCTAGTGCTTCGAAATTATTTCTCAATTGAAATCTATATCTATGTAAGCGAAATGGCACTGGCTGATTCATCACCAGAACTAAAAATCCACTGAAGCGAATGCGTACAAATTTGGCAGGCATGTTCAGTTGGAAGTTTAGACGCGCGCTAAGAAAGGATTTAAAAAACTTTTCAAGGATACGCCAAATATTTTAGTTTTTTGGCGTATTCCTTATTTTTTCGAGAACCAATCGGTAGAAAATGTTGATATTTCGTGAGCAGGTTCAGATGAGGTCTAGAAATTTTGTGTTGAAATATTTTTGCAATCCGTTCAAGATTACGCCAGTAATAAGGTTTTTAAAATTGTAGATGTGTTGCGGGTTGCATATCTTCCGCCTTGATACGACCAATCCTAACTGTAAATTGAATTGTTCAGCGAAAATTGAAAGTCTCAAACTATGTCCGATATAGTTCCCAAGGTTACGCTTACTATTAGCGTTTTACTATTTTTTTTAATTTTCGAGTTTTTCTTAGATTTTTCTAGAACAAATTGGCAGAAAATGTTGAAATTAGGTAAACAGGTCCAGATAAGGTGTAAAAATGCTGTGCTCAATAAATTTCAAATCCCTACTGAACGGAATTTGCAGGCGAGCGAAGCGAGCCTGTTTGTCTCAGCTGACACTGACAGAGGTTTTGCAGGCGAGCGAAGCGAGCCTGTTTGACTCACTTACACTGCCTATACTGTCGGTGGTCCAGGGGGCGGAGCTCTCCCCTGGCTAGGCGGAGAAGGCGAGCGAAGCGATCCTGCCGGCTAGTCAAGAATAATTGAATTCCAATCTATAAATTGTTAGGTGATTACACACTGAATCATTTACAACTCTTTTAGAGGTCTGTGAAATATATTAGAATCGACTCTATCACTTAAGTAATCATTACTACTATTACTATTACTATTTCTTGTTCTTCTTGTTCTTGGTCTTGTTGTTGTTGTTGTTGTTGTCGTTGTTGTTGTTGTTGTTGTTGTTGTTGTTGTTGTTGTTGTTGTTGTTGTTGTTGTTGTTGTTGTTGTTGTTGTTGTTGTTGTTCTTCTTCTTCTTCTTCTTCTTCTTCTTCTTTCGTATCTAGAGACACGATATTAATTTGAAAGCATTATTGGTAAAAAAATTGTAGTAGTACTACTTATAATTTACTGTTTATCATTTCTAAATAATACATATTAATAAACAACTGTCAGAATAAATGATGTATAGTTTCTCATTTCACCCATAAATCCGTAATACTACACTGAGATTAATATTTATGGTTGTAATGCAGACATTATAACTGAGTTGAATGAGTCTCGGCGGATACAACAGAGCAATTGGGCGAGGTATTTCGTCAACCGCATTACTGTTCATATCATTTCCCCAGCTGACAATTCGCCGTGCTGAGTAGCAATTACAGCAGCTGAATATTGACTGAGGTTAACCATAAGGTTCGTCTCAGCTATCACGTCACATATTGAGGTTGAGTGAGGTGTAACTCATGTGACTCGAAGCAGTAAATATGAAGTAAAATAATATTACAAAAAAAAATTCGCTCCGGCAGCTGGCGGTCAGAAAGAGTTCATTTCAAATGCAATCTATGATGGCTTAAATCATATGACTTATAATGAGCTATTTAGGGTATGAATTCAAAGGTGCCGTTTTCGAAAAACCCATGAAAACACAATTTTCGACATATTTTTAGCCATTTTCTCCGCCATTTTTGATGTTTTTTTTTTCGTTGATGGCTCAAATTGTAGGGCATAATAAGGGTATTATACACACCAATTTTCAAATGATCCAGTTATTGGTCGATTTGTAGTGATTTTTCAAAATTTTCATCCCCCAATTTTATCCCTTACCTTTGGACCAATTTGGCTGGTTAACGAACTTCACCGAGATATTAACACTAATGATTTTTGTGCAAAATTTGGACGCTCTCCAACAAGCCCTTCTGGAGTTATCGTGTTAACAAGAATCTGTACATATATAAATATATTATATTATCATATATATATGAATTTGAACGGACATCAGATTCGTGTTCTGGGGGCTCGGAAACATGTAAAAAATATACCGCATCATATATTTGCGATTATCCGGTCAAGACCAATAGTGCATTTTTTCAAAAGAAATGTACTAAATAGAGCAGTAGTATAAATAAGGCGGTTCTGGCACAATGGGAGTTCTGGCACACAGGTTTTGGCGCCAAACCTAACCTAACCCACCCCTCTTCAGCCCCCCTCCCCACGCCCAAGGTCACAGACTTCCTCCCCCCGCACAAGGTCACACCCCCCCCAACAATTAAAAAAAACCAAGGACATTGCCCCCGTCACAAGGTCACCCATGACGTCATAACCTAACCTGACCTAACTTATTGAATTCTAACCTAACTTTCCGGGTTCTAACCCAACCTAACCTACATTTTGAGTATCTAACCTAACCTAAATACCATATGTTTTGATCCCATTCAAGATGATGTCTCTATCAGCTGTACATGAATACCTTTAATAGTAGACCAATAATCAGATATCCATTGTGGTGTAGTGGTTAGCAGCGCCGCTTTCCATGCTGTAGGTCCTGGGTTCAAATCTTTAGGGGTCCCAATCATTAAGGTAAGTATACAGGGTAGTATACCATAAATTACTATGCTAAGGGTTCAAATCTCAGTAGGGTCAAGTATGCCATAAATTTCTATGCTAGGAGTCCTGGGTTCAAATCTCAGTAGGGTTCAATTTGTTGTTAGGTTTGAGGACTGTTGTAAAGTTTAAGGAACTGTTGTAAGGTTCAAGGACTATTGTAAGTATCTAGGTTGAAGTATACCACTACATCATAGTGTATATCTTTTGCTATTTTAGCAGGTGACAGTTGACAGATTGACAGTTGACAGTTGACTGATTGACAGTTGGCAGTTGACAGTTGACAGACAGTTGACAGTTGACAGTCATAGGAATGGGGCGCTAGTGCATGTGGCCAAAGTGGGAACTAATCCAAGAGCCTTTTTAGTTGAACAGAAAGGCTCTTTTTAGTTAAACAGAAAATGAATTTGTGTCATTGTGTGTTTGACACTGCTAGCAGAAAGATGTTGGATGTACTTGGCAAGGGGCCAAGACTGGATGATACCATCACTAATATTGAGTACCATTCCCACTCACCCACCACAGTCAGCTTGAATTCTAATGATGAGATATGGATTCCAATCCAGCAACAGGACATTTACACCCTACCATCAGACAGCTATCTATATGTGAAGTACACAGTGATCAATGCAACAACTGGAGAAGCCTTGGCTGGAACACCTTGTGTCTCTGGAATCTTTGCTCACCTGTTTGCAGAGATACGCTACAAAATCAATGAAGTTGTAGTGGACAGCATATGCAACCCTAGAATCACCAGCTTGGTGAAGAATGCAATAAAATTTGAAAAAGATGAAAAGTTTAAGATGGAAACAGCTGGCTACAAGTTTGACTCAACCACTGGATTTACTACTTTTGCTACCAATGGAACAACCATGCAAGTGCCTCTGAGATACCTACTAGGGTTTGCGGAAGACTATTGTCATATCCTGCTGAATGTGAAACAAGAGCTGGTGCTGAGGATGAGTCCCACTACCATCAACTGTTTTGCTGCAGATGGTGGTAAAGTTGTTGTTGAAAAAATTGAATGGATGATGCCCTATGTAGAAGTGTCTGATCTGGAGAAACTACGTCTACTGACTATTGTGCAATAAGATAAACCCATCAGTATGTCATTCTGTCATTGGGAGTTGCATACATATCCTGTCTTACCACAAACTACAAAGCATACATGGACAGTGAAAACAACAGATCAGTATGAGAAGCCAGATTTTGTCATTATTGGACTGCAGACCAACAGGAGAGAAGTAGCAGCAGCAAATGCATCTTTTTTTGACAAGTGCTCAATGAAGGATATTAAGATTCACCTGAACAACAAGTACTACCCATATGAGAGCATTCAGGGTGATGATCAGCAAGTCTATATTATGTATACATCTTTCAATTGAGTATACAACCAACCTTTATTTGATATAGAAGCTTTTAAAGATGAGAGATTAATGCTGTATCCATATGATTGTTCCCACAAAAATGAGACATTGAAAGCTGGAGGAGTTGATGTCTTCGTGAAGTTCAAAACAGATGGTAAAAACATACCAGCTAGAACAAGTGCATACTGTGTTCTCAACTATAATGTGAAAAAATATATCATCCATTGACAGGAGATGTACTAAATGCATAATGTATTATTTCTGAATAAAGATGATGATGATGATGATGATGATGATGATTAATGAATGTTTCACTCATTTCACAACCCAATTACTGATAGTTTAGTGAGTGATTCACTGTCAGTCAGTTACGAGTGTTTCACTGTCAACTGTCAACTGTCAATCAGTCAACTGTCAACTGTCAACTGCCAACTGTCAATCACTCAACTGTCAACTGTCAGCTGTCAATCTGTCAACTGTCACCCACTAAAATAACAAAAGATATACATTATGATGTAGTGGTGTACTTCAACCAGGATACTTACAATAGTCCTTGAACCTTACAACAGTTCCTCAAACTTTACAACAGTCCTCAAACCTAACAACACATTGAACCCTACTGAGATTCGAACAGAGGACCCCTAGCATACAACACATTGAACCCTACTGAGATTTGAACCCAGGACTCCTAGCATAGAAATTTATGGCATACTTGACCCTACTGAGATTTGAACCCTTAGCATAGAAATTTATGGTATACTACCCTGTATACTTACCTTAGTGATTGGTACCCCTAAAGATTTGAACCTGGGACCTACAGCATAGAAAGTGGCGCTGCTAACCACTACACCACAATGGATATCTGATTATTGTTCTACTATTAAAGGTATTCATGTAAAGCTGATAGAGACGTCATCTTGAATGGGATCAAAACCTATTTAGGTTAGGTTAGGTTAGATACTCAAAACGTAGGTTAGGTTAGGTTAGAATCCAAAAAGTTAGGTTAGAATTAAAAAAGTTAGGTTAGGTTAGGTTATGACATCATAGGTGACCTTAGGTGGTGAACAATGGGCTGGGGACAATGAGCTTGATATTTTTTTTGGGGGTGGGGGCTGTGACCTTGGGGTCTGTGACCTTTGGCGTGGAGGGGTGAAGAAGGGGTGGGGGATAGGTTAGACGCCAAAAAATTAGGTTAGGTTTGGTTTGGCGCCAAAACCTGTGTGCCAGACTTTCCATTGTGCCAGAACCTCCTTACTTATACTACTTAGAGCAATAGAAAAAGAATAGTATACTACACCACTAGTTTTCAAAACGTCGTTTTGCGACGTCAAGAATACGGAGCTTTACAGCCAAAGCGATCAGCTGAGGCTGGAAAGGTAATTTTTAGCGACGTCGTGAACGTTTTTGAAACGTATTGTGTATTTGTGTTTTTGGTACACTCTATAGGAAGGCTCATTAGTATGATATGAAAACGTTTTTATAAATACGACATACTAATTCAACTTGCTGAATTCCATATTGGTGATTTCCGTTTTATTTATTTTAAAATAAATTCAGGATTCTAATTTCAACATCAAATCAATTCAGTCACTAAAATCAATTCCCAATCAAAACAAAAGGTTAGGTGTGAAATTATGAGGAACAAACATTTTTGTTTGAAAAAAAAATCATATGCTAAATCGACTGGTGCAATCAGTTGGAAAATATTCAAAATAGTCGACTTACCTCTTCAGTCGACAAATTTGCATGGAACGGAATTTGCATGCTAAGTTAACGGAAAATTTTGTTGACAGCTGATTTTTTCTACCTTGTACGACTACAAGGCCGAAATATCAGCCATTTATTCCGCTCCTGGGGCCCGTTTCTCGTACAATAACCGGTGAATACTGGTGAATTTTTCACCTATGATTTTTAAACAAATTGCTACTATTCCAAATATCATATGTTCTTTGATCAAAGAAGCAAATCTCCCTTGTCATCTATTGTATTTCAAATAATTTTCAGTAAAAGTCACATTTTATTTCTGATGATAATCAGTTATCAATAAACGTTACCAAAAGTAACAGGTGAAATCGAATGAATGTGAAGAGCTAGGTGAAATATTTTCACTCAAGTTGAATCCAGTGTGGCTTGATGTAATGCCACGTTCACATTGGAATATGTTAATAACTTTTTTGAAAAACGTATTATTATTATCAATATAGACTGACAAATAGAATGAAAAATCGAATATAGACTGATAAATATGATGAAAAATCGAATACCCTTTTTCATCTTTAGAAGAATTATAATATTATAGACATGATTCAAAACTCAGCCCATTATCCGATATCATTTGGGCTGAGTCGCGAAATATGTCTGTAAAATAATACTTCCAAAGTTTTTTCAAAAAGGGTATTTGATTTTTCATCCTATTTATAAATTATTTTAAATAGCCCTAAGTTTAAAGTTAATTTTTTATAATATAGACTTTTATATACTGACCATTTCTGTACTACTCTACACATTAATAATTCAAATATAATTAGAAAAAATTTGGAGGAGAAAACTATTAAAAAGATTAATTACACAATTCTTATTGATAAATTGAAGCATGAAACTTGGGAAAATGAAACTCGTTTCACTGAATCAAATTAAGATTTAGATGATAAAATTAATAGTTTTTGTAATAAAATAGTAGGTTATATAAATTTTGCTACTCAGCAAACAAAAATAACAAATAAAAATAGACCTTTAAAAAAATGGATAAGCTCAGGGTTGATAAAATCTATTAGACAAAGAGATAAAATGCACAAAAAACTCAAAACCCAACCATTTAATACTATTCTACAAGCAAATTATAAGAGATATAGAAATCTTTTAAATTCAATGATTAAAAAAGCCAAACTGGACTACTATAAGAATAAAATGGCAAATTGCAAGGGAAATAGTAAAAAAACATGGGATTGTATACAGGAAATCTTGGACACAAAAAATAATAGAAAACCAGTTGATATCGAACCACAAACATTAAATGAGTATTTCTCCAAAGTAGGTAGTACGTATGCGGAAAAATTAAATAATAATTTGAACTTGAATGATGCACAAATACCTATAACAACACAAAACTTCCCTCATTCTTTTTTCTTGTACCCAATAAATGCTGATGAAATAACGGTTGTGATAAATACACTAAAAAATAATTCTTCTCCAGGTGTCGATGAAATAAATAATACTTGTTTGAGGAATATTGCTGATCTCATTTCGCAGCCTTTATCGGAGCTATTCAATAGATGTTTAGAATTGGGGCATTTTCCATCACACTTCAAAGTAGCCAAAATAATTCCTTTATTCAAATCAGGAGATAGGAAAGCTCCGGAAAACTATCGCCCGATCAGCATAATCAGTAACTTATCAAAAATATTTGAAAAATTATTAAAACAACGTTTAATTGATTATCTCACCAAATATAATTTCATAGTAGTAAATCAATTTGGTTTCCAAGAGGGAAAGTCTACTGAGGATGCAATGTCTCAACTGGTAAGGATTGTGTCTGATAACTTTCAAAACGACAGAAAAACCTTAGCCGTCTTTTTGGACTTAGCAAAAGCGTATGATACGATACCTCACAGATCTCTCCTGCAAAAGCTGGAAAATATAGGTTTCCGTGGAATAGTTTTGAAACTGTTTGAGGACTATTTACATGATAGATCACAAATATTAAAAACGAGCAAAGTAACTTCATCAGAATACGGCCTTCCTCAAGGGACAGTCCTCTCGCCAATTTTGTTTTTAATCTATATTAATGATTTATTGAAGATTGAAATAAATGGCTGCCACTCAATTTCATTCGCCGATGATACAGCTCTAGTTTTCACAGGTTCTAGTTGGGAGGAAACAAAACGTATGATGGAATCTGGACTCACAGTTGTAAAATCTTGGCTTGATCAGCACACTCTCACCTTAAATATTATCAGACCATTATCATGAATTAGCTGGGATTTTTGTTTTCGTTCTGATTGTTGTTCACTAACTGCATTCAAGATGAATAATGGCGAGAATGAATGGAAATTCAATTGGTGGTTGTGAACATTATTATTCATAGTTCAATTGTGTTCCATTAATCAACACTGAATGGCTGGGGACTGAGTCCTCGAAAAAATATTCTTGAAGCGTAAAACATATATATTGTGAATAATATAAGGGTCGTTTATTTGTTACAACTAGTGTTCAAACGTTTTGAAACGTTCTATAAATACCAGTCTCCTCCATATAGATCTGCAAAACAGAGTATCTTATCAATTTCATCCTATAAATATAAGAATCTGATCTAATGCACCTGTTCTATTAAAATTGCATAATAGTAATCTTCAATAAATTCTTGTTGAGCATTGATGTTTCACAAGAGCACCTTACCAATAAGCCTCTCAAAAATTCTCCTTCTCGTGAGCAGATCAGCATTATGCCGGAGAATTTTTTAATAAACGACTTGGATATTTGATAAGTGTGTTGTAATGTAATGAAGAGGCTCAACTGAGCTGAATTTAGGGCGCTGACGAGTTTGTCAGTGAAGCTGCTCCACTTTTGGAAGACAATCATTATCATCATAATGATCATCAAGAGATCCATTCTTTAGATTATTGCATTCCTAAGCTGTAGGTGGTGTTGACGTGGGAGGGGGTGGGGAAGTGAAGCTCGTCACAGAAATGCGAGGAAGATGTAAGCCAATTCGGCCTACAACGGAAAACAATCTAAAGTTTATTACTTTGAGAATCTCGCTGACACTAGACCACCATAAATTGCGTATTATTCAATTACAGTTGATATTAGCACTCCTTGTTCAATTTCGCACACAACCGCCAATCAGAATTCAAAGTTGATTCACATCCCATTAATAATATTATTATCATCGGAACGGTGGAATCGTATAGCTGGTGCCAAACATTGTGGCGGTTGGCGAATGACTGTTATTTATTCTCAGCTCTGCCAGTACAGTCGACGAGCGCTCTAAACGCCAACAACAAAACGAGAGCGTTCCCAGCCGTTTCATAATGACCTCTCGATGACAGCTCCAGACTGTCCTGAAAGAGATGAGAATTGATAGAAGTCATTCAACAACCGCCTTTATTGTTTGAAAAGGCTATATCTTTCTCTATAAAATTTCATTGCCGTTCGCCCCAATTGCTGATTTGTAACGTATTTATCGTCATTGCAGGCGGTAAATATCCCTCGCCAATTAATTTCGACGTTTTCTTAAGCTTATTTTCGCTCTTGTTAGGACGGCGACAATTCATTTCCATAGTAATTTACGCCTTTTACTATTCGTTTCTGAATGCTCTACATCGAATTCACAAAAGGGGAGGATAGCGAGGAGCAAGAGATGAATACAGTGAGAGAGGAGGAGAAGAAAGTAGTGGAAAGAAGAGAGGGGAGAAAGAAGGAGAATTAAGAGGATGAGAAAGTGAAGGAGGATGTGGAGGAGAAGGGGTTGGAGGGAGGGAGGGGGATGAGGAGTGGGAGGAGGAGGAGGGGTAGAAGAAGAAGAATTAGAATAGGAGGAGTAGGAAGAGGTGATAGAAGTAGATTTTCGAATGCAAATTGTTGTTCAAACGCAATAATAAAAGCCTCTCGCAATGATTTATTCATCACATTTCATTTCCGAAAATAAGATAATGACTGTTATTAGGCTAACACCACTCTCTGTCAAGGAGACAGTTCTGCGGGATTTTGAAAGCAATAGTAGAGAAATCAATACTTCGTCAACCACAACCTATAATGCATTAGAGAAAAAATGCTTCCTTCTAATTTCTAGGGATATGGTAGGCCTATGGCTCGTGTTTGATTGATATTGAAAGAAGGGAGGGAATTAATCTACCAAGGAGTTCGTATCTGTTGGTGTGTTGTATAATTGTACTCCATTTTATAATAGAATCTCATAATTCGATGTTTTGAATTCGTCCCAAGAACTAGCAGGATTCTATAATGTATTTGATAATATTAGTATCATGGCGAGCTTTTTCAATGTGTGAAAAAATTCACTTTTGCTCAAATTCACTAAATTTTTTTTCAAATTTTTGACATTACAAAGAAGCAAAAAAGCAGTTATGTACAATCGGAAGCCAACTTGACTGATATGAAAGTTCATCACATATTTCTATTTATTCGATATTTATAAGAAGAAACTAATCACAATATTGGGACCAGCGTAGAATATGTGCGTGTTCATGCACATTAATTTAATCCCAACATTCTCAATCATTTTAATCTCAATTGTCGTATTCACTAACTGATGGATCTCAACTTTTTAAAATTTTTCTTCAACTTTCAACATTATTTAGCTAACAAACCGTTACCTAACTCAAGTGAGTAATACTTCTCCATAAGTAAGTAATTCTTCTCCAGTAAGACTTCTCAGAGATGATTATTCTCAAATGGAACTCATAACTGATTGAGATTTCCCACACGTGTCTGGAAAGCTGAATTTGATCTCTGCTGATTTGCTGCGTGATATTTTGTCAGAATTGAAAAGAATAAGATTAGGCATGGTGAGGTTTTGGGTTGCGCCGAAGTGTAAGTGAATTGAACATGGTGACACTGCTCTCCAGACTAGACAGGTGTAAATTCTTGTTGGCATCCACGTACGCTGCACACGTGAAAGGCACGAACATGTCAAGAAATGGAACAACAAAATGAGATAAACTGCTGAAGAAACAGAGCTGCCGCTCCTCGGGGAAACAATGAACGACTGCAAGCCACAGGAAAACTTTTAGAGACTAATATGGGAAGCTGTTTCCAACGGTTTTATTATTTTCAGCAATACATCGTCGTTTTTACTCGCCTCTCTTCTGTGGACCACGTCTATAGCAGTTGCCAACAAAAAGCAGAAAGTCAGGTGAAGAAGATTCCAACAAAACTGGCGGTTGGCGAATTACTACTTAAAATTCTCAGCTCTGTTAGGATAGTCTAAAAGCGGTACACAATGAAAACCTATTTTCCAAGTCCGCATCCAGACTCGATAAGCTCCCGCAATACGCTCACCGACTGTCTCAACAGATCTGAACATAGATAACAATCATTCAACAACTGACAGTTTTGTTAAAATCTGCTAGCCTATTTTTGACCTTCTGCTCTTTATTGTTTCAAAATGCACACAGTTTTCACATGCATTTTTCATTGGTGATATTGTGATAAAATTTGCAAAAAGCTCATCTCGTCTTTAATCTATGACTTCATGTATCTACTTGAATTTCCAAGATACTATCTCATCGCTGTAATAAGGAACATAATACAGGGTCCGGCAGAAAAAACCTCCCCTGTAAGGGAAGCTAATAAAACCAAAACCCAATAAGGTAAGACATTTTTATTTATACCAATAAAAAGTACACATTTTAGCATTTCTAAAAGTGCCATTAGTCTTTACTTCTCAAATTAAACATCCCTTATATGGCTTCCTTCAATATAATTAAATTCATATTAAAATTTAAATTCAAATTAATTAAATTCTTCCATCTGTACACAACTTTTAGAATATGTATTAAGTTGAAACAAAATTTAGATATACTATTTTTAGCTGGAACTCCCATATAGGCTCGCCTCGGGAGTTACCTAATTTCTTCACAGATTTTCAGTGTTTATTTTTTCTTTTGTATTTTCATTATTTCAGGTTTTGAATGATTTGTGTTCTTTCCAATTTTGTAATTGAAATGTATTGTATTTTGTACTTTTCTCATTTTCTGTGAAGAAATAAAATTTATTTATTATTTGAAATTTATTTATTATATTTATTTATTTAATTACACTGGTTGAGTCTCTCCCCGAAGTTATTCATTACTCTTTGAGTCATTTCCGTTGGAATAGCTTCAGCCTTTTGAGTAATTGCTTCTTTAAGGGCTCATAAAGATTGTGGACGTTGTAAATAAACAGGGGGTTTTTAAATAGCCCCAAAGAAAAAAAATCAGAGCGTTAAGTCCGGCGATTGTGGTGGCCAGCCAATGTCACCACGCAATGAGATAACATGTCCAGGAAACATTTCTTCCACCAATGCCAGTGACTGCCGCGCTGTTTGGGCTGCAGCACCATTTTGCTGGAACCACATGTTCTCTATTTCATCAAAAAGCTCCCTTAGTTTCGAGAAATTCGCGCAGCATGGCACAATAGCGTTCACTGTTAACGGTTAAATTCCTGTCATTTTCTTCAAAAAAGTAAGTGCCGATCACTTTGGAATTGTAAACAGCACACTTTAGGGCTATGAAGTGGCCGTTAATGAAGTTCTTGGGAGTTGTGTTCACACCAGTACCTGCGATTTTGGCAATTCACTGTTCCGAAAAAATGAAAGTGTGCTTCATCAGAAAAAAATCACAACATCTTTGATTCGCCATTTTTAATAAAATCTTCCACTACGAACGCACGATGTTTACCAGACCAGTCCATGTCGTACACTGAAAATGGCACGTATGCAACTACTCAAGAACGCGCCCCCCACCACTCTGCTCCTTCTACTGTACGCATCACGTTACTTTGTAATTGGGTAGTTATTTCTGCAGGACCCTGTATGGTATGATAAAATTTCAGTAGAATGATCAGCCTGTGTCGAAAAGCAGTACAAATCATCAATGTTTATAAAATATTACTTTCCATGTCACCTTGAAGATAAGCCAGGATCGAATTTATATGATAAAACTCTAAAAATGAAATTTAATGATGAGAGGAAGTATTGAATCACTACTATTTTTCTTGATTTATGAAGCTTTTATGAATTGTTTTGATGGTATTCAAGCAATTTCATGAAAAATGACACCTAAGCTCATATTTAAATGTAGTCTTTATATAGTCTTTAATGTAGAATGTATTCATTACCCAGCTTCGTTTGATTATTTTAGAAAACTTCAATAATTTGATAACTTGAACAAAACTTACAGATAATCAGCTTCATTCACAATTTCTTTCCTATTGTAGGATAGTTATATCAGCGGATCAATCATAACATATGGATTGATCCGCTGATATAACTATCCTACATCTCGGACATCCAGAAAAGAGAGGCTTGGCCTCAAGCCGGATAACGAAAAACATTATAAAACATAACTTAACATTACACAAAAAATCTAGAAATCTTTCTTTTAAATTTCCAACACTTTTCTTCGAATCCTCCTCCCGACAAACGAACTTTCCCTTTAAACATGTCAGACCCCGAATCCTCCTCGCTTCCCTGCTCGGAGAGTCTCAAAGACTTTCTCAAACCATAAAACTCCAAAGAGTCTTCAATCGAATCCATAGACAATATCTTGAGTTCACCTCGCCTACACTATGCATAACTTTTCAAGCGATAATTTATTATAGTGAATGACTTGGTTGGGATGTTGATGAATAATATTCCCAGTTATTCCCTTCCAAGGATTCATTCTGATTTCTACGATCTCTGAAGTTTCATGATCAATATGCATGCTAACATCATTAACAATACATTACAAACAATTTATTAACGATTAAACATACTATAGCTTATAGTATATTTATAGCAAACACACTGTATTATTGTTATCTCTAATTTCGTTTCTTGTATAATTTCCTTCAATTAACAGAATTTTCAAAAGTCATTCGTAGAATGCAGTTTTATAGTTCTCTCACATCAATCATTACTGATGACCTACTGCTGTGAGAAACCATTGTTATCCATTACATAGGTGAGTTATGGCCAGTGATTGTTAGGACCCGGTGATGGTCTAATGTACTGTATGCGTTGACAATTTCTTTTATGCTATTTTCGCGGGTTCTATAAAGTCATGTGACGAACATTATTGGTTACCGATTAACAGTGATGTCAGAGTTTCCAGATCATTTCTCAAATACCGCCGGTCAATAGAAAGAAGAATTGCCTAGCCGGGTGTCAACTCAATCTTCCTATTTCTCTAATAAAAGCTATGGTGTTTTTTGTGCTATTATTCCCTCATAGAGAATTCCAATACATTGATAATTTTATAATAACGTTTGAAATTTCAAGTTCAAGATTCGATTTAGAATAAATTTTATTTCCAAGCGCAATACAAATAAAAATACACAAAAAAACTCTAAATTATCTTAAGTAGATTGGACATTCATTTTGGATAAATCATTTTGAAAATCTATTCCATCATCAGAACATTCATTCCGCAGGAATTTTATAATCATCAGAATTTTTCTAAAACTATATTTGAAATTATTATGTAGATTAGATCAATAAGTTAATGTGAGTGAATCAGATGAAGGAGATACGGAAGTCCATAGAACTTGATAAATTCTTCAATATTATAATATTAATGAGCCATTTCAATTCGATTGACTTGTATTATATGTTACATGATGCTTTGATAATACAACTCAATCCGATTAAAGATGTTTCAATATAGATGGACTTCCAATTAAATAAAGAATACGACATGATTTTTTATGTATGATGAATTTGAGTTTGAATGCCTCTTATCATTTTTAAAAGGTTTGCATAATCATAGAGTCGTATTTATCGTAAAATGGGTACATTTTAACGGAAGAGTTTCTTAGAATTCTGTATCCTCTTGAAAAGTTATTGGAGTGTGGACAGACAGCTCTGCTCCAGAAGTCAACGCTTCAACAACAGCAATCTGATTGAACAGTCTGATCTTCACAATGATAATGATTGAAATCAATCTATAGAGCAAACATGCCTCAATACAATTAAAACATTCAAATAGTACAAACATTTGTATTGCTCAATTGTAACAGAATTCACGGATGCAAATAAAATAATAAAATTGGCGGAATTTTTGCAGGTGTGAGGAGTATTCCCCTGGCTTTGTGTTCGAAGTGAGCGGACAATTGAAGGGCTTGGGGATGCAAAGCTCCTCAGTTGAGTGCGAAACAATTACTGACTGCAATAAGAGGTCTGCTCTGCTCTGCCCTGTCCTGATCATCCCTTATAAAACGAATTTCACGCTCCACAAATGTAATCTAGCTATGCATATTCCATTGGGATTTTATCATTACAGAAAAAAGGCAACAAGCACTTTTCGAAGCAATTTTCAACGTCTCTGCCGTTTAACTTACAAATTAACCCAATGCTTACAATTCGTATTAACGGAGTACGATTTTTAGTTGAATAGAACGAGAAAGCTTGTTACCGACACCTCTATTATCAGGTTTTGTCCTCTTTTTTTCTCCTCCTCCTCCTCACCCTCCTCCTCCTCCTCCTCCTCCTCCTCCTCCTCCTCCTCCTCCTCCTCCTCTCTCTTCTTCTTCTTCTTCTTCTTCTTTTTCTTCTTCTTTTCTCGTGATTATACAGAGTGTTAATCGAGTACCACCACGATGTTTTCAGAGCTAAAACAAAGGGAGAATGTTTTGGTCGGATGTTTTAGAACGCCGAATTCTCCTCAATTTTCCTTTTATTTGCCATTCTATTTTTCTATGATTTTCCATCATTATCTCGATAATGGATAGACACCCCCTTATACTGTATAATTTAACAGGCTTAAATATGAGTAAGTTGTATAGTAATGTTGTATTCGAAAAATGTTAAAATTCTTCTGTAATCTGGTTTTCTAAGGTTTTCTGTGCACTTTTACAGGTTAAACAAGAACTAAATACTGTACATACAAATCACATACGAGCTGGGTGAGCTGCGCTAATAAAATAACAAGCTTAAAGGATTCTCACATTATAAAAATAATTAACCCGAGGGTTGCTTCAACAACAACAATTCTCAAATCAGCTCAAAAACCCCTGTTGAGTGAACAAACCCTTTGATGAACAAAGCAAATCCTTTTGAACGGAATGCCATATTGACAATGACGGTTTAGACCTGGCTAGACAGATAAGGTGATCGAAGCGAGCCTCCTCCTTAGTTTATTCTATCTATCTATGATTACACAAAGTATTTGCAAATTCAATAAAGTGAATAAATCAAAGTGCTCGAAGATTCTTATGATATTTGAATATTCATGAACTGTGAAATCTAAAATATAACTCTATTGCCAGAATAGTAGTTAATGTTGGAATTTTCCGCTTCATAGGGTAGCAAAAGAGCCGACGAATAGAGGGATAAACATTTCTAGCATCAATTCTTAATATCTTGCGAGATATTCCGCTTCATTTGTTGAACAGGAATCAGAACAAATACTGTATTTGTCTTTTTGGAGTGGAGATTCTAAAGTTTCTAAAAGTACTGAACAGTTATTCGGGAAACTGCATGGGTATTATAAGAGCTTAGCGACTTAAGCACTAAAAACGATAGAATACTAGGTTTTTCCCCATCCTCTTATAGATAAAATTCCGGAATGAAGTCAACTACTATTATGTTGTCAAATTTATCATCGTACTGGAAAAAGTGTTCACTAAGGAGGTAATCCTACTGTACTGCAACTTAAATCCAAACTTATCCAGCCGTATCACTAGATACGGTGGCTTTGTATTCAATGAGCTCAGAAAAGTTGAACAAGTTTCAAAGCCAATTTCTAAATTCCAAGACTTTATTATCCTGAACAACTGCTATAATCACATCAATTGTTACTAGCGTTATATGCTACTCTATGTGTTATAAATGGAGTACAGAACGTCTCATACATTCTAAACCAAATAATAAGACTCAATATCATTATTTTCTATTTACAAATCTCAGATATTATATTTATTTTTTCTTAGGGCTATTCCATGTTATTCATATCAAGTTATGCTCAGATAAAACTTCACTGTGATTATTATTTTAAACAAAAAATCTCAGATACCACATTTCGAATCCAAATATTTTTAAATTTAAAACGATTCTGATTGATCCCATTTGATGCTGGGTAAACGATAACTTTATTCTGGTTTGCTGTCGAGGAGACAAATTCCGAGATAAATGAAAAGACAAGATGTTGTCAAACCGCTGATTTATTAGAAAATCGAGATACCGGTTTCGGTTGTTACACCATTATCAATCTCTGGTAAACTCGAGAGTGAAATTCCGAGATTTCGCTCTTGAGAGAAAAAATTAAATGAAGGCCTATTCATGAAGTAATCCGCTGGATGAAAAAGTTCCACTTCAATAAATGATCACCACATGAGGAGGAAAACTGGTTTTTCCACGTACTCAGTGAATAGGGAAAGCCTTGAATAATAATTGGAATAAACAGCCTCACAGGGAATGCTTCAATAGAAGTTCTGATTTTTCAAAGGTTTTTGCGATCTACCAGTGATGTTTTCGTTAGAAATTCGCAAAGATATCGCGCTTTTTGTGGGTTAACGACCTTGTTCGACATGAGTTGTTATGGATGTTGAGATATGAAGAAGAGCATGATGGGAACGATTGTATGTCAGCATGGGCGTAATGAGGATGTAGGCTTTTGAGATGTCAGTTCAAGCGTGTAACAAAGTAAGTGAAGACATTTTATTCCAGGTTAGATCGTTTATTGATAGCAGGCTTCTATACATTCAATCGAAATTCTTCACTTAATATCCATCAAATTCAACTAATACGTTTGAATTCTGGTTATACTTTCTCAATAAGAGAGAGGTGGTATTATGAGGTTTTTCAAAATTATGAGAACAGTCGAATCTGAGCAGGCTGAATGCTCTGATATTTATTCTTGAAATATTTAATTTTAACAAAAAACTCTGATAAAAAACTTGAAATCAAAAACATAAAATATGCAACAATAAAGTGAAGTTTCATCATTATCATTTACTTATTCTTCAAAGCATTTTCGATCCAATTCTCATCATAATTTTAATCATGTTTCCCATTACCTACGCATAGGTCTAATAATGTACACAGTACTAATAATGTGTCCAAATTTATCGAATACTCAATTCATATTGTATCTCACAAATCTAGAATCTAGATTAAAGCACCTACATTATTATGTTGTTGAACACAACACAAAACATTCCACCCGTACCACAACTATGAAGCGAAACTAGCCTTCCAATGCAGCCAGCTTCCATAACAGAACAATGTTATTGAACCTTCAAGCTCATTCTATTCGAAATCGGTTTGATGAGAATGCAATATTATCCGTCTATTTTGTCTAGTTTTCGACTGGATGTATTCGGACAATGTGCCCAAATACCAGACCACGTTTGTTGCCGGCAAGCCAGTGTTAACCAAGCCAGATAAGTCCATCTGGAACATCAAAGAGGCCGAGAAGAGATAATGGCGCGGGGGGAGGAGTCTAGCTGAGCAAGGAGCTAGGTATGCAAGGTGCAGCACAACTCACCTGAAATGCCGCCATCGTTATTTGCTCAACGGGATCCTTTACAAAGTACAAATATGTAAGCCGGGCTTCATTGCTCGAATTCAGAGCCGCAGCTCGAGCCCCTCAACATAACATTTCTCCGACGCCTCGCCAATTAACCCTCGCGCATCATCATCTGCTCGGATTTCCTCAGCTTCCGTACTTCTCTGTGGTTTCTATCACTCACATTCGTTCCTGTTCTGTAACCGTTCCAGAGTAGTCGTTACATGGTTTTCAAGTCCACATTCACTTACTCAATGCCAGCCAGCCTCAATGTATACTTGATAGACTCGATTCAATCATTATTATTCTTTTTCAAATAATAGCATAATATATCATGCAATAATAATCATTACAGACTAGTAATTATGATAAAATATTCTCAACCTTTAATTATTATTCGATTCAATTTTATTCAATCTGGATACATTCACTTCATTCGATCTTAGTTATTTAGTTGAATTATTACTATATATTTTTTCTTTTATAAAGTCTTGTAAGCATAATGTTTTTTGTACTGTCTATTGAAGATATGAAACTTATCTGTTGAGAAAAATGTGAATACCGTATTTCTAAACGATTAAAACTATGCAAAGAATAAATAAATTTCAATAAATAAATAATCATTTTTCATTGCAAGGAGACATGAATTGATATTAAATTGATTGAAGAGAAGATGAATAGATCTTCATTTTATTGATCATTGTATAACTTGACTGGAATTAAATGCTGAAAATCTGGAAACGTTTCAAACAAACGAGACTACGAGAACTTGATTTAACATACTAATGACAAGAAACTCGTAATTTCTATTTCTCCTAAGTTTGTGTGCAGGTTTTTTTCCAGTAGAATCAAGAAATTTATATTGCATACTCCGTTATTTGGAGAAGAATAAACATTATTCTGAATGATATCAACAACTAATCCTGAAGATAAATAACCTGTCGTCAAGAGTGAAGCACAATCTGCATTGAGTTCACTACAAAAATAACAGTTCTTGGATGAAGTTGAGGTTGAGACATGAAGTAAGAGATTGAGAATGATTAGAATGGACTTCATTGCAAGCGCTAATAGTAATTATCAATGACTGAACTGAGCATTGATAAAAGACGTTCGCCAACCGCCGATTTCTCTGATGTCTGCTATAACCGCGACGTTTCAGTTTTTATGACAGAACAGAGAAGCATTCCAATTAGAGGTGACCTGTGCGCCCAGTCCGCTATAGTCTGTTTAAGCATAGAAGACATTCTGGCATGAGCGGAAAATGACTCCAGCTTGGTCAATATTTGTTTAAAGATTATAAATTTGATCTCAAAATGTAGGAAACATTCTGAACTACTATTTTAGACCAAATTTATAATTTATGAACCAATATTGACCAGCTGGAGTCATTTTCTTATCTTACCAGAATGTCATCTCTGCTTGGACAGACTACAAACCAAATTGTAGGAATGGGTTGATCGCTTTTATAGAGAGAGAACAGTGAATTCCCTCCACATCGCGTCAGTCCCAGTTGATATGAGGGACTTCTCCCTCACGTTTGACTCAAGTTTCTAGTTAACTGGACTGGAGATTCCTCACCCTGCTTTTCTACCTACTCCTCCTCTTTCTCCTCCTCCTTCTCCTTCAACTAAGTAAACCTTCTCTACGTTTTCCCCCTCTACCTTTTTCTTATCTAATTTCTTCTTCACCTCCTCCTTCTCCTCACCACCTTCCACTACTTCCTCTTCCTCCCCCACGACCAAGAGACAACCTCCTATAGTCTGTCCAAGCAAAGAAGACCCTCTGGCAAGATGAGAAAATGACTGCAGCTCAGTCAATATTGGTTCAAAAAATATGGATTTGGTCTCAAATTGTAGATCAGAATGTTTCCTACGATTGAGACCAAATCAACAATTTTTGAACCAATATTGACCGAGCTGGAGTCATTTTCTCATCTTGCCAGAAAGTCTTCTTTGCTTGGACAGACTATATTGATGATCAACTCCAGGTTAGTACAGTGCACTTGTTCAAAGAAGCAATCAGTACACACGTGTTTTCTTGTGAACGTTGTTTTGGCAGCAAAAAGCAATTAGTTAATGCTCATTTTGTTGTCATGTGTTTTGACTCGAGGTATTAAACGTCTGGATAAAGAGGGTTGTAATTAGTTGATGGCCACTACGATGTTTTTCTTTCAAGTTGATGACCAGAGTTCATGGAGCACTGTCCAAGCTCAACCAAAAACAAGAAAACAAGAAACAAGTATCTGAGAGCACCTTCTCAGATACTTATAAGCTATATTCTTTCTGAAGATTTCAACATGAATTGATTATTATATTATCGAAGTTATTCACTATTATTGAATAGAGATATTGAAGAAGGTATGACCTCGAGTAAAATATACTACTCAGTCCACTATATCTACGGTATGACCCAACCAAAAATAAAATATTAATAAAAATTAAAGCAGTTTGTTCAAGTTTTTCTAATTCTTTTGAAATGATTTCATGTTTAATTTTCTACTTCAACAGCATAGAACTCTGAATTTTATTCAATTTATTCCCATCAACAAAATTTAGAAAATAATTACATTATAATCTAATCCATATTCAATGGAAATATACTAGTATTCTATTTCCCCACATACCTGTACATTATTAGTCCGTGTGTGAGGAGAGAATTCTCATCCAATTTGAACTTCACAATATAACATCCTGTAGAATACTGACTTGATATTATCACATGCATACAATTTCAACAGTGGAAACGGAAATAAAAATAATATAAATCACAAATTATTATTCAATTTTTCATTATTCAATCATTCAACAGTGCATAATGTCATGAGGTTTTCATTGAAGTACAAGTACATGTACAATTAATAGTTGAATGTTGCAAGCTACTTCAGTTGGAAGTATCTTAGTAAGAGCTTTATGTTTCACTACTTAGTTTTCTTAATCTTTAATAAGAAAGCAATGCTGCTAAATTAATTCACTTCGATCTACCTCTTTTCCACTGGATTTTGCTTTTAGATAACGAATAAACAAAGTTTGACTTTGATGAAGAGAATTGGTAGATATTATCATATTATATATTTATAGTATTTACTTCTATGGATAGCAGATAGAAAAAGTTGCAGATTGATGGAGAAGTATCACTCCAGGAAAGCTTCTCACAGACGAACGAATACATCACCTGGATTTAAGAACCAATAAAGTTTATGAATAAGTTATGAGGATCCATTAGAAAGATGTAGCCAATGCGTCCAATTAGAAAACAAGTTCGCACTTAGATAAGCCATGCATTGTGGTGGGGTGGGGGGAGGTTTGAGCGAGAAATGTGTTTGCAGTTTGCGGTGGTGAATAGGATTTGAACTGTAACAGCGTCGCAGCTTATAAACAGAGAAGCCAGAACAGAGAGGATAAAGTTTCGCAGGCAAAGGTTTTCTCAAGTTTATGCATCAAGCGGGAGGAACTTGCTACTTAGGTTGACGGAGATGAGTCTTGTCGAGGAGTTCCTTATTCTACTTCAAACTCTGACTGTCTTTTCAGTGCGTGTCTGGTGCCTCCCCTCAATCCTCTTCTTCTTTATCTCTTCCCTCTTTCTCCATTTTCAACAATCCCGTTTGCCATCTAATCAACAGCTACTTCTCTACAAAACTGGTAAACGATGCTTCTAGTTTCCAGCTGCCATCATACTAATTGCAATCATCTTCATACTGAAGCCTACTCGTTGATCAATGGAATGGCCGGCGATGTCCAGGAATTGTGCAGCTGACTGTGAACGTAGTTTGGTCCTAAGAATATGAAGTTTGGTTCGAGAGAAATTCAACGTAAGACCAGAGAGTTTATCATATACGTGAAGGATCAAAGACTTGACAAAGATAAGATACAAAGTTGTGAGCTTTACTTGGAATATGCACATGTGTAATCACTCACGTGTGTATTATATTTTTAACTTATATTTCGAAAACTTGTACTGTGAAGTCGTCAGTAACACAATTACGGTCAAAGTGAGATATCAACTAGCAGTTGGTCATGGAAGGTAAAATGGATAAGTTTTGGATTTCATGATCCTGATACGTGAATCATCATGATCATATTATAATCAATCACTGGCGGCTGGAGCTCACTAAACAGGTGAAGTGCTGTACAGGAAGAGATACAAGCACTTAACCTGTTTCGTACGTGATTTCGCCAGTGGATCAGAATCATATTACATGAGCTGCGAGGATAACAATAACGATTACTCAGTAAAATTCTACGATTTGCAACCAATGTTTTAAATTCTACTAAAAAATCACAACGATTAAAGATTGGATGAATTTATTAGGAGTTTCTAAGAACGGGTACAAGGAAGTGTATAGATTTTCTCGAATTGAATTTGCGTTGAAAGTTGAATTTTCAGTGTATCAGTGGATATTTCATGTATTTGGAAGGTAAATAGATAACGAATATCTAGGACTAACCATCATCACTCACAATACTTTTATCACAGCTCATAAAATTCCATTTCTTCTAAATCTTATGATACGTATAAGTTTTTACGTAAGTAGAGATTCAGAAGAAACTGAAATGGAAATGAACAAGAACTGAACTGAAACTCATTGTTATTTTCAATAAAACTCGCATTGGAAATGGAAAGAAACTCAACTGAATTGGAGTGATTAGTCATGATGACGAGTGAAGCATTTTCGAATATCGTGTGAACATTTAGAAAATTCATTTCAATGTCGTCATACAGAAGTGAATGTTATTGAATAATCACTGTGACCTTTCACGGAAAATTCAATCAGACTGTTAAAAAAACAACTTCAACGTTAGTCGCACTTTGAACTAAATGCTGTAATTTCGAACTTGGATGTCTCCCTAGCATTGAGATCCCACTCTCAGAAGGCGAAAAGCTTGTAGCAGAAGAAAATAAAACGGTTCCAGTGGTAGTGTATTTTATCAACAACAAGAAAGAGTTTGATCAAGTTTGCTTCTTGTTGGAACTTTTCAACTCTTTGACAAATAGAATGGAGATGCGTCGGGTTGATGAGACTCGGATGATTAGGCTGCCTCTCTACCATCCCTGCCTCTCTATGCTGCAGCTGACATTTCATCACCAATCACCCACCAAGAACGGGAAATGGGACTTTTGGAAAGTTTTCACTCGATACCTCTGCCCGAAACTTGCACATTGGACCGCGCCTTTGAATGAGCTCAACTTGATTCATTCAAACTGGAACATAATTTTCTGTTAACTTGAGTTTATCCGTTGTAAATAGTTGGAGTTTAGAATTAGCCTGGGCTCAATTATAATACTGTGACAAACTTGTTTAATGTTCACCCTCTGTAAAGCTCTCTTTTGGAATGCGTAGGTGATTTGTAAACTCACAATAGCCTAAATGCAGAAAGCAAGGAGCAAATTGAATTGAATTTAAATTAATGGTGGAAGCAAGCATAAAAAGGTTGAAGAGTCGAAAAACTGGGAGAATGGTATTTGTTAACAAACAAAACGGTCTTTGAAAATAGGAAAATCGTTAATATGTGATAATTTCGCTTCTAAAACGTTTTGGAAGCTATATTTCCATTTGATTTGAACCGTTTTTCACGTTACATTCAGACAATTGACATACAGTGGCGATGATACAAGGTATAGCCAGTCACAACCCTTATACCTACCCTTTACACAATATAGATATGAAATTATATTCGATTTCAACTAGTTTTTGTCTAAACTATGTGCTTTCAGCCATAATAATTTTTTATTCCGAGCGTCGTTAGCGACCTTATAAACCTCATAAATTTAGTAAGAACTCTACCATTTGATATGATGTCACATGTAATGCTTGAAACCAGCTTCTGAACTGCTTCCATATTGTTATTAGTTATTCTATTTTATTAGTTTTTTCCTAGTCAATAGGAGAATATCCACATCAAATAGTATAGGGGGGAACTAAGATCGAAGTAGTTACTTCCGCGTTCAATGGTTTTTACTTATTACACACATCTCACACTATTCAATAATTGAATATCAAAGGCATAAAAGTAGGGTATGTGACCAATCTATCAAAATTGTTCATGAATGAAGTAATTATCAATAACAAGTGAATATCACTAACATACTAAGCTATATAAATCAAATACATACTGAATTACTGACATACTGAATTGCAAGACTTTGTCTTTGATGATTTAGAGCGAGTTTATCTCTCTAAAGTTGAGCTTCTTAAAGTTAATTCACGAGGAGTTGAGTACTGAACCGCCCTCCTTTCTAAACGCTAATTTATTATGTGGAGTAATAATGCAAACAACAGCCGGTTAACAATAAAGTTGGTTAGGATTTTGTGTTGAAGAACCACCGAATGGACTGAAGGCAGAGAGTTGAGGTTGATGAGCACAAAGACTGTCAAGCACAGGCTGATAAGCGCTTGTCTTATCGGTTGCTCCAGAATCAGCGCGTTTGTCTCCTCTAATTTATTCATGGGATCTGATAAAACACAACCAGGCACTCGTTTAGCAAGCACACAGGCAACCTGTATACTCTATCCTATGTAACTTCCGACTTGACGTAATACGTATAGGGTGATGAATACAATATATCCCAAGTTGGAAGTAACAGCCGATGGTTCATATTATCTGCACCTAATTTTGAATGAAGAGGCGAAAATCTATTACTAGGTGAACGCATGTGTATATGCGTATCTGTATATGGTGTAGGGATAGAGAAATGGATCGACCAATTTTCTGTTTGATCCTTTGACAACGAATGTTCACTGTTTCCATGATAAGAGACGGGTTAGATCAGAACTTAAATTATTTCACCATGACACTACGTACTTGTAAATTGCTAGGGAGATGAAATGTAGAATACTCTTTATGAATCAATATTCATAGTATGATTTTATTTCAATTTAAATTCTTCATAAACTAGATGAGTATAGTAGAACTTATATATAGTGGCATTGAGGAGGAATGATTTATCGACACTGATGTTTCACCATAAGAACCATTTTCTCCACTAAATTCTGCTCTAATATACATAATTATATTGTATGCATAAAATCATTATAGTACAAGGGCTGTGTATGGAATAACTCCCCTTCATTTTTTCCAGAGTGAAACTTTCAAAAGCTTCTTCTCTACTTGATAAAAACGCTACAATAGAATCACGCTGATTTTCTCAAACCAAAACAGTTGAAACTAATTAAATCCGTGAGCTATGGGACCCGGCAATTAACTCATGAATGAAAGAGATCATACGTCTACCACCAATTCAAATTAATCAATAAATCAATCAATTCTATTTGAAATAGGCTAAATCATTACATTTTTTGGGGTTTTTCATAAAACCAGATAGCATTATTAACCTAGCATAGTAACGAATTAATTAGAAAAAGAGGGCGATTAAGGAAGGAAAGAAGAAATCGGTACCATGTGTTCCTGAACACTTAAAAAAGTTCATCCAAAACCACCAAAAAGTAAAAATAAGTCATGATGTAAGGTTGCATCACGTTAATGCACATTTGTATATCTCATGGTAAACCAAAGTCCTTCAAACCAATTCCAGATAGCCTGTGGTCCCAGCTCCCACCCATCCATCCTTCTATCCTGGTTTGTGACTCTTATTTCTGCCCAAAATTAAAATATTGATGCATCAGATTTGAATTCAGACGAACAATAAAAGTTTTACCAAGTGTTTGTCCCAAGCTGGGAAACCAAGTTGGCAGTCGAAGTTTTGAAGA
The DNA here is from genome assembly GCA_017141385.1 of Sogatella furcifera. Taxonomy (NCBI): domain Eukaryota; kingdom Metazoa; phylum Arthropoda; class Insecta; order Hemiptera; family Delphacidae; genus Sogatella; species Sogatella furcifera. The sequence continues at coordinate 39,323,629 of CM029550.1, forward strand.
GTTCTACAAAAACCAATTGTGTTCTGAATGTAATGATTTGATGAAAATGGCAATCATGCAGTAAAGTAGAGAAAAATAAAGTTTTGAATGATCCAGGGTAAGAGACCATTGAATTTAATTTCACATTGGAAAGAAAAGGAGGAGCATTTTTTCAAACAAATGCCAACTTGGCTTCAGCACGATATTTATATGAATAGGTTTAATGAATCAAAATCACAAGTCTATTTGCATTCATCCAATCATTCATCACCTTAGTTTCTCTTTGAACGGGTATACTTTTCGTTTTTTGAGTTCAAAGCTATGTGTATCCATTGTCATGGATAAACAGATTAAAATTGTAAGATGTGAAGCTAGAAAATCTATGAGGTTTGTGTAACTTCCTTCCAATGATTGATTCCAAATAGGGATGTCAATCCCGGGATCCCGGGATCCCGAATCCCGGGATCCCGGTCCATTTTCTATACCTAACAATCCCGGGATTTTTCAGCGTCAATCCCGGGATTTTCGGGACTAGAAAACATGAAATTGTTAATAGAATTTTTCAAAAATAATTCAATCTAGAATTCCTTTATGGTGATGAATATACGTTTTGCTTAATTTATTGTTCTAAGTGTTTGACTAATTTATTCTACAGGCACAGCCTACAGTTTCTTATATATAATACTGAATAGCTAACTGGACTCTGTAGTATAGAGTAAATAGAATTTGCATTTCTCGCAGAATTGTTGTTGATCGGTTGTTATGTCTCTACGATTGTTTCTGCTTACACAGCACAACAATTACCAGTCTAGATGGCGCAATAATTGTAATAGTGCTGATGTCATTTCCTTGAAATGCACTCATAACTTTGAAAAGACATCAGAAATCAGAAATAAACAAGCACTTATTATTCACTCTCTGTTTAATTATTTCTCTTCTCTTTCTCTATCATAAGTAGAATATTTAGTTGAAGTAAATATAGTTGGCTCTACGAAATTTAATTTAGTAGTGGTTCAGCTTTCGCTTTGTTCGGTCGGTATTGCGTTACGTTAAACGGTTTTTCAAAAAGTATTCTATCTTATTATTAATATTAATCAAGTGATATTAATTCAATTTACAGACTTTGAAGTGATAAAAGTGTGAACTCCATCCCGTCCTGATGGAGGATAGAAATGTTTTTGTTCTACATAAAAAAGATTCTGACAAGTCATCAGTTTGGAATAAATTTCTTACTTCCAAAGACGGAAAAAGTGCTCAGTGCAAATTGTGTAAGGCAGTTCTCAAGACTCTGTGTGGAATTGATATTATTCCCAAGTATTTTTCCATTTTAATAATATCCTCTCCCTCTATAATGAGCCCTTCTTCATCTCCACACACTGTTACTGAACATGTAATTGAGGAGGAATAATTGGTTAAAAATGCATGAAACTGATTTTTGCCAATCCGGGATCAGTCCCGGGATCCCGGGATTGATATTGGATAATCCCGAAATACCGGGATTGGAAATCAGTCCCGGGATTGACATCCCTAATTCCAAACGATCTCATTTCGTTTGAAATCATTATAAATTTTGAAAATGGAACTACGATAATAGATTAAGAATTGATTTATCATTATTGAAGCTATCCAGATTATCTCTCTCCAACTCTCTTGTGCTGGAAATTGATTGTTTCTTTGTTCGTTTGTCAATAGCTCAACAGCCCACAATAGGAATAGGCTTACCAGCTTGTTTCAGTTACATAATCTCTTCATTCAAAAACTGCATCAGTTGTGCAGCAATCATACAGACGTGCAGAATTTCGACTCTATCAGTAAATGAACTTGCGATCATCAATTGGAGAAAAATTGGTTGAGAATAAAAAGTAGTGGGGAACAAAATGAACTGCAGAGAAATATGAAATGTGAATAATAATTCAAAGGCAAAGCAGCGAGCCCATATTCGGTAAGAAATAACTCATGTTTCCTGAGGATGCATTGTGTGTGAAATTGCGTATTCCTAAGCTGTACGTTAAAATAGAAACGTGAGAGAATGGAAAGTTTGTTGCATGTTACAAAAGTTTCCGAACAAGAGGGAGAAATAATAAGAAAGGACTTGCAAAGATGCTGCACGTTCTGTGAGGAGTCATTCTCGACTAGAAAGAAAAAGAAGGAGTGCGAAGAAGAGGGAGAAGGGCGGAGTGAGCGAGGGCAATCCTTGGAGAATTTCCACAAAGAGAGAGGGAGAAATTGTTTGGAAATGGAAAAGAATGATGATTGGAGGAGAAGAAGGAATAAGGAAAAGTGAGTGTGAGTGAGAGAAGAAAGATTTTAGAGTAACAGAGAAGAATCCATGAAGAAAGTTGTTCGAGATTCAGAAATTCTTAGTACAAGGTACAAGGAAATTGGAACACTAAGAAAGCTCGGTGGAACATCCCTCTGTTCCGTTTCATTTCTTGTTATCCCCTACACTTTTCCTCTCCTCTCCTCCTCTTTCCTCTTTGTTTTCAGATTTTCAACACTCCTCCCCCACCTACCCTCTAAAATTCGCAGATAATCCGTCAAACTTGTGACGGCTTCAAAATCGCATTACAATTCATTGTTCCGCGTAAAGAAAAGTTAAATTGCTTTACATTGTTTCGTGTCGACTGAAACAGGAGGCAGGCCCTAATCAGTATTGGGCTGAACCATGCAAACAGCAAACCATGGCAGCAGCAGCAGAAACCATTCATGAGAAGTCGTGGAGTGGCTCAGGTCCATGTCAAATATTTCGCGCGACTCCATTCTTAGAAATTCCTGCTGCTGAGTTTGACTCTAAACAATGGCGTCTTGATGGAACACGACAAATGAACAGCAGCTGCAATGAAGTTATTCAGCCAAATGAACAGACACATTGTTAGGTTGATGAGGAAATTGTATGATGAAATTTTCACAGAGTTTTAGTTTTATTGTTGAAATGTTCAAATTAGGACAGTTTGTTTATGTAACAGAGGAATAGTAAAAAATTGGAGGTTTTCTGGGATAAAATTGGAGTAGGTTGATAAAGAGATTCTATTTTGGAATTTCTCTGAAATTTGAAACATTTCTGATAATCAGTATTCAATTAGTAATGCTGGAAAAATGAAATTATATTGAATATTGTTCAAATTAGAATTTTGAGATTCATTGTTCATGCAGCACATAAGTGACAATAGTGACATGATGAATATTCTCAGAATATTATGATTCTCGTACAATTACATTCCGCGTATTTTGCTATTTTCGGATTATGAGAAATGCAGAAAAGCGTGGATTGAAAACATTCTGTGAATCAGTAAGTTAATCAATACTTCTCTCGCTATAATTATGACAAGAGGATTTACACTGGTTTAAAGGATAAAGAACAACAGAGATCTACAAAAGATCTATAGATATTGCTCATAAAAAAGATCATGCTGAATGCCACGGTTTTCAATAGAGAAATCAAAAATAATTATTATTTATCGTGATTAATGACTAGATAAGTGCATTCTCTTTGTTCCCAAATCCCTATTACTGAACAAATGATAATTATGGAGTATAATGGAAAGTATTCATTAGTATAGTAAAGTATTCATGATGAAATAGTAAATTACGGTATAAACATTAACTTTAACCACAGCTCTCACAATTTTGTTGCTTGTCGACGCTTTTTCGGGGCACCGAGTCACATTTTCGAAGAGCGCATACCTAGATACTCGTGCAAAAGGCACGAAATAAATAACAAAAAATAACAAAATCATCAGAAGGCTACATCATTGAAATAAAAAATTTAGTAATGTAACCTATTATATTATCAACAGTTCAAGTAGGATAGAGACAAAGAAAGGAATATAATAGAAATTGGTAGAGAAGCATTTAATGGATTCCAGTATTCAGTATTGATGTTGAAGCATTTATTATAATTATCAACAGTTCAAGTAGGAAAAAGATAAAAAAAATAATAATAAAATGAGAATTGTTAGAAAAAATTAAATAGATCTCAGTATTGTTGTTGAACCATGTTAGATCTTCATCCACCCGCGTTGTAATACAGAAATGATATGTAAATCTGAAGCTGATTGCACAGGGGACCAGGCCGCTCCAACAATCTTTTCTCTCCAACAAAGAAGTTCGGTTCAAAGTTTCCCGCTCTTTTTGGCGATAAACATGGCGTCACCGACTACTACCACTACAACAAATAAGGGAAAACGATCTTACATCTCTGCAGAATAGTTGTCCAGAAACAAGCGAAGAACTGTGAACGGTTGAGGGGGTGTTTTGGGAATTCAGGAGTTTTGAGGGGGGATTTGGAGGGGGAAGGTTTAGGGGTGGGGGTTGAGGTAGAGGTAAAGGGTGCCGGTAAACAAATGACCTCCTACAAGGGTTTGAGTGCATAGTAACGAGCCTTGCCCGTGTTATCTGAGCACGCTTCAATGGTTAGGAGACAGTTAGGAGTTGAACTTCTCGCTTATCCATCGTTTTGCTCCTACCTCTCTGCTCTCCTCCTCACCTTCCTCTTTCCTCCTCCTAGTCTTCCTTCTCTCTCCTCCTCCTTTCTCCTCCCTCTTTCAACTTGCGGCACTCAAAACCAGAAAACTTGTGTAAAAAGATTTGAAGGTAAATTTCTTCATCTCACCGTTTCAATAAATTACCGATCATCCAACTATTGATTAATACTTGCGTCGTTTTGAAGTGGATCAGAGAACTGAACTATTAAACTGAGTTGAACCAATAAGAATCATCTGCAAAAAGATCAAATCACCAATGATTGCTGCCAATCTTTGATAGTCGACAAAATTGGAATCTATATTTATTCCTATAATAAATTCATACAATTTCTAATTGGAATGTGGTCATATTATTTTGTAAATACAGCCTAGTAATAATTCAGTATAAGAAAATATATCCACATCTCTGTGCTACGACCCAGCATAGAAGTGCGCAAATTCTGGAAACATCTTTCAGTTTCCTAAAAAGTAGCTACTTTCCACAATGTTTTATTTAACTTTCTTTGGGTTTTGTCTGTCGGGAAAGTACAAATTTTGTAATTCCATTTCGTATTCAAGTTACCGAACTCAATATGTATGTTCGAGTTATTCAAGTCAATTGATTCAGTGATAGGGTTTGTTGTTTAAAAATAAATTGAGTAAGTATGAATTGAATTTCATTTTAATTCCGGTTGAATCAGTGGAATTGAATCTATCAGCGGAATCTTCAAGGTTCGATTTCAAAGGATAAACTTTTTCATAGATACCATACTCTGGTGATAGTGTTAGAATTGCTCTACTTAGATATTCCACCCCGATCACTTTCATCGATTCTTAATCGAGATGATATGAATGAGATCTGATATGAATATGATCTTAGATGAATTAGTGTCTTAGTATGACTTTCTCCTAGCAAATCATAACTTTCACGCCTCCAAGTTTTCTTAGAACCGTAAAGATCAGTTTTCTGAACCCTCAGTTTTCTTAGAATCTATCCATCAAGGTCAACTTTGATATTTCGAAGACGGGACGCTGTAAGACAAAAGTCGGGCCCGAACTACGCTAAAGGCTGCAGGCCTCTGATTACAATGAGCTTAATGAAATTCCGCACGTACATCGTGGGGTCTTATCTCACTCGAGCACTCTAAACTTTCTTAATATTCCGGATAGCTCATATGTTGAGGAATTTCAACGGAATTCGACAACATATTCATCTTATCAACGGATGTGTGATGATCGAGTGAGCGTAATTGGAATATAGGCCAACTATCAGTGAAAGTTTGGTGGTGCCTTTGTTCTACAAACTTTCACTTTCAGAATAATTCATGATATACTGTATCACTTGAACGTTGAACCAATAAAGTGGCTGAGGGTGATAGTTGAATCTCTTATATACTGCCAAATCCGAAAAAAGAATGCTTCCGAAGATTTTATCTATATGTAGCCCCCAAAATATTCAATATGATTCCCTCTGCAGCAAAAAAGCAAACAGTTCTTTTGAAATTCAAAACAGAAATCAAGAAATGACTATTTACAATCGATGAGATAGAGAATCTTTTAAAAAAGGTCAGTTAAATTCACAAAGGCAATTCACTGAGTTCAGAAAGGCAATGAACAAATTTTGTTTTTTGTGTTTTCTTTAGTCTTTCAACTTGGAAATCATAAACAGAATTATTATGATCAAGATAATAATAAATCAATGTGAGGTACGGAACTAACTTTTTTCCTTCTTTTCTAAATCACTTTTTGACATTTACACTTTTACTTTTTAAATTTTATTCTCAACATGAACTTTTTTATATATTGTTCTAAATTATATATATATATTTTATTTTATACATTCTTACACTTTAATTTCAGCTCCAGTACAGTCAAGATTGTTTTGCTAATTTAAATTCTTCCATCTGTACACAACTTTTAGAATATGTATTAAGTTAAAACAAAATTTAGATACACTATTTTTAGCTGGAACTCCCATATAGGCTCGCCTCGGGAGTTACCTAATTTCTTCACAGATTTTCAGTGTTTATTTTTTTTTCTTTTGTATTTTCATTATTTCAGGTTTTGAATGATTTGTGTTCTTTCCAATTTTGTAATTGTATTGTATTGTATTGTATTTTGTACTTTTCTCATTTTCTGTGAAGAAATAAAATTTATTTATTTATTATTTATTATTTATTTATTATTACCGTATGCCTGAAGGTCCTAAAATATCTAATTAATAGTCTATAACTACTAGTCATTTTAGAAAACTGATTTCAAATTAATATTTTCAACACAATCATCAAGAGTTTCAATATTTTGGACAATGTACATACCTCGTACTCTAAATGTGCCAATCATATTCTTTTGTGAATAATAGTTTGTTTGTTTGTCAATAACGTAACAGCCCTATGTGTGTGAAGGGCCTAGGCCTACAAGCTGGTTGCCAGTTTCATATTCACTAAACTATACAGTCCATCCAAGAAAAGAAGACACTCCGGCAAGACAGGAAAATAATAGTAGATAGTTATTTATGTTGGAAAAATAGCCCATCTGTTTTTATAACGAAATAAGTTATAAAGAGTTTTTTCAGAGAAAGAGATAGGAATGATTCTAGATTTGTGAGATTGAAAAAATTTGTGGAATAGGAACAGCCTCAATTCCACAGAAGTAATTGCAATTGACGTAGAGAAAACATTGTACAGTATACAATCACAATTAAAATTATTGTTATTCGTCTTCTAGTATCAGGAAGTAGTTTCATGAGAAACTATAATTTTTTATTCGATAATTTTTCTTAATGAAAGTACAGTATGTTCAAAACTGTTTATCCAGTAATAATTCATAGAAAGTAGGATTATTATGTTAAATCGATAGTGAATAATGCAATACCATGTAGGAGAATACCACGGTTCACTAGAATTTCTCCATCTCTCAAGCAGTCTCTGTCATAGCACTACACACATTGCTAATGAGCTATGAGCCTCAATTTTCTTTTGCGCCCTCCCTGAGACAAAAGATGTGAATTTAGGTATATTAAGGTCTCATAGTTGAGCGAAGATGGGAGTACGTTAAAAAATTAATCAGTGAGGATATGGCATGATTTCCCGGGGGCATAAACTCATCAGGCCTGGCCATTAGAGTTTCAAAGTCACATCCTTATACCGTCGTCAAACAGCCTAAAGACTTGACGCTCTTGAATCGCTTCTCTTTTTCCAGGCTCCTTCATAACTTTTTTCTCTGAGAACTCTTAACAATGATCTCACTGGAAATTGAGGTTTTCTGCGGAAGCCATCTATCAAATTATCCAAACATTAACGGGTTGGTAAAATATCTAAACATTTAAGTGATGCCGAATTCGAATCTAAACAATACATCATCATTTCATTAATAATCATTATTTTATTTATGACTGCCTGTTATTATTCGATGGAGAAGTTTGAGTAGAACTTGTTGATATTCTTTTCTTCTTTTAATTTTGTTTATATTCAGTAATGAAATTTTTCATGAAATCTTATTTATCACTTCCAGGCTGAGTAATCTTATTCTTGTTGTGCTGTATATTGAGCGGTCTAGAATTAGAATTTTGTCTTTGCGTCCTTCCGTGTATTTTCATATAAATGAAGTATAGACAGATAGATAAATTGCTTTATTCAACATTTTTTTAAAGTTTTATGAAAGTTTGTGGGTGAAGTTGAGGCATGCAAGCTCACTCTCCCACTCAACCCACAAAGTATCATACTGCATTAATGAGAATCCTTACAATCAAATGTATTATTTCTTGGATCAAAGTATAAATTTGCTTTTTGAAAATACAGTACTGTAAACTTGTTTATTGGAGTGGATGAAATTGCATTGTATTTCATCTGCTATTTTTTTCTTGATTATATCCAATTAAAAAACACTTCTTGAACAAACTTGACGCTTCGATCATCGTAAAGGAGCGTTAATACGTCTTTTGACAGATTGTGATACATGAGATGGAAAATTTCAGAATGAAGTTGATACACTCATGTTTCAGAATGTCAACTAAATTGCCCTTCTGATTTATAATGTGGTAAGCCAGCCGGCTCCTTGTTCAAGTGGTAGGAGTGGAGAAGAAATGTCATCCGATATAATAAACTGTTGAAAAATTGATCAGAGTAGTAAGTGAATTGATTTCCCTGGGGGAAAAGCAGCTCATCAACTCGGGTCATTAGCCCTCGTCTGGAATCATCCACTTTTCTTCAAACTACTTTCATCTTTTTGGGCCACAAATTAGAGTCTACTAGCTGCCCTATAACTATACTTAAGTTAATCTATCAAATATATATAACTAGAACTTGATGGCGGTTTCTTCCTCATTTGGGAGAGTGGAAGCAATTCCTCAGCTCATGCCTTTGAATATCTCATCTAAAATTTGAAGCTCTCAACAAATCGTTCATTATTTCTTGGAGAATATTTGTATCGAATTTCAAATTATGATGTGATAGGTCTATTGAATTAACATAGCACATAATAATTCACGTACATAAGTAACTTGATTCGTGATTAGATCAACATCAAACTATCAATAATATTTATTGGAGTTGTATCCATATCATAAATTTCAAATTAAAATAACTCATGTTAATGGGCGCGACTAAAACAATGTTCAACTTGGAATGATTATTTTAACTAAACAGAGAAGGCGTTGAAAGCGTGAAATAATATCATCAGGTATGATCGTATGATCCAGTGTATTCATGTTTTATAAATATACTCATAAGTATATAACTAGCCTAGTAGCCTGGAACAATTTTGTCGAGCTCATAATTATAGTTATTCAATTCTGGAAATGCTCGAAGTGGTCATCAGGAGTAACACAAGATTATTTTCTAAAAAAATTGTCAAAAGGTTGTCTTGATAATTTATTTTTAAATTTGTTTGCAATCATTTCCAACAACTCGTTTTTTGGCCCCAATATAAATAGTTCCCATCAGGAATAGAAGATTGATGAGAAGGATAAGAATGGTCAGAGAAGATGATCAGAATAGATGTTGTTAACAATTGAGAAGTTGACTCTCAATAGGATAGAAAAATTCATTCGTATAGTTGATTTTTAGAACTCACTTCTCAATCTTCGGAATAATTGTCTAATTTACGAAAAAATCCACAGTTCAAATGTACAAGGAATCAAGAAATTTCTGATTTCCAAGAGAATCTTATGATTTAAATGAAAATTCTCAATAAGCCTGCAGTTCATACAACACGATTATATTATGAGGATAGCCACATTAGCCCTAAATTAAGGAAATTGATCAAATCAATAATAATTGAATTCGTTTGATTCAATCCGTATGTAACCGAAATCCTCGCGGCAGATAGGAAATTAATCTTCTCGGAATTCTTTGAGAGATTCTCCATTTAATTTGAAAATTATCCCTGCCAAATCGAAGATTTTATTCGAGGAAGATGAAATAATAATTCTTTTTAATTGAAGGTTCGTGTAACGTCTTCGTAAATACGTTGGAATGAAAAAGATGAAAATGATAGCACTGACATTTCTATCGAATTCTACTTAAAATCTTCTTATTTTTCTTTTCCACTCTGGTTCCATGCAATTAGTATCGGCATCATTCAAATAGCTCTTTTCAATATTGAATCCTCCTCCAGGGTTCATTCATTTCATAAACGAATTACATTCCCCTTTCACCGGTGAAAGAGTCTCCAAAAGGGGCTTAGAACCTTTTGATTGGCTCGATTATATTTCTCCACAAGCCTCTTGAAAATTTTTGTCCATCAGCGATGCGAATATCTGGTTGGTGCCGATATAAATTGGGCTACTCCCATGCATTTCAAGCTTCCCTCGTACTGAGAACTGGAGAAATCCGATTTAAATACATCATAAAAGAAACATTGTATTCAATTTCTTATAACATCATAATAATTATATGCGGAATCTATAAGCGAGTCTATCTATATATTCACAACTCCAGCCGTTTCTCGCATCTAGAAAATCTACAAAAATTAAATATTCCAGTTAAATATAATTTCAAAGAACTAGGACTTCTATGCCACACGTCTTTAACGATACTTCTAGTTTCTCAATTTCAACGTAGAATAAAAAAGTATTTGTACAAGAAATAGAAAGTATTACATGTCATGAATTCCACAATATTCTCTTGTACCCTCAAAATTTTTAGGAATTGTTCATGCAGAGCATCCATATTTTTATGAAAGAAGCTGTAAGCACAAAATGCTTTTACATTCAATGCTCGTAGAATAGTTTAAATGGGTCTCATTGATGAAGTCCTATTCAATTTCCTAGTGAAGATTCTGGGACTTGAGAATTTCTTGCATTGTAAACTCCTGACCAAGGTAATTAGAATAGAAAGGTATGAGTCATCGACATCGTAGCCGGGAGGAAACCGTGAGATCTGACGTCATCAGCACCACAGCTGTTTAGCGAACCTAGAAATTAGAAACTTCGTCTGCTCCTTGTGCGTTCCAATCAAAGTAATTAGATTAAAATCATTTCTGACGTCACGGAAAATATGCACTCTGATTTGAACAGGCTATTATGTTACCACTGTATCATTTTTTGCGAACATGTGGTTTTTGTTATTCATACAGAATCTGTTCAAAAAAGAGGCAAAAATTTCTATTTCAAAACATTATGGGAAAAGAGGTTACGAGAATAGGTTTGGTAATAGATGGATTGCATGTGAATAATATGAATATGGGCCATATTCGCTGTGTGCAAGTGGGTGGAAAGGATATTTTTGGCGATCAAGGCGCTATTGGCGAAAAATTGAGTGAATTAACATTGGAGGAGATAGGGCTAAACCTAATATAATTCCTGGAGAATTTGTTGTGTTCTGGATTGTAAAAATAAAACATTCAATGGAAATTTCAATTCTACACTTTTCCAGTTGCCATACAAAGGTTTCATCAATAAAAAGAATGGTTCACTGCATTGAATAAATATTGATAGGTGAAGCTAACCTAATTGTTTTGTTTACGTGCAAAAGAATTTATCAATCAAGTAGGACCATGGAGTGCTCCATTCTAACCTGTACATGAGGTAATGTACATTAATAGTTTTTATGTTAGTTAATCTAATACTATCAACGTTACTATCAACGCAAAAACTATTAATTATGTTTTAATAAGGAATATTCATATCATTCAATTTTTCAAATAAATGTGAGCTTGCGCCAATTTTTCATTTTCATGTAAGATAACTTATCAGCTGTTATCTCAAAGTTTTTGTCGACTCTCAAATACATCTGTTTGCGGTTGTCTGCTCTCAAATACTTGAAAACTAGGATTTTTCTAATTTTTCTAATATAATGTGCTATAATACTATCAATAACTAACATTCATTTTCTAAATATCATGTTCTAATTACTAAGAAATGCATGAAGCAGCAAATAATACCATTCTAATTATAAATGCGTTTTCCCATTTAGCGCTATGCTTTGTATGCTAAAACGCGTAGAAAAGTACACACGATGATCCACCAAAGCTATTACCAAAAAGTTTTTCAAATAGGCATAGAAAAAGGAGCAGACGAAGTTCCTAACTTCTAGGTTCGCTAACCACCTGTGGCGCCAATGACGTCAAAACTCACGGTTTCCTCCCGGCTACGATGTCGATGACTCATACCTTTCTATTCTAATTACCTTGCTCCTGACTATTTTTCTCTCAGATTTATGTTTTGGTCAATTCATGTTTCTTATTCAATTAAGAATAAATTTTCTACATTCATGATTCGACATCAATAGAATTGAAAATAACTTATGGAAAGAGTACGATAATAATTCTATCTATGATTTATTTTACTATCCAGCTATTGAAGAATTATAATTGTTTTAAATTTGCTTACATATTCAGCCTTCTTATTGTTTCGTTTTTAAAATTTATCTTCTTCCACATGCTTTTGATAAATATTGGTAGAATGAGAATGAGCACGTATTCGAAAAAGTATGAATCCTCTTGAAAAAAAAAAAAATGTTTTGGTAGCCTATATGACAAAGGACGAAAATGATGCATGACTCACTCATAACGCACTGTAAAGAATTTCCATTGATCCTGAAACTCTCGAAACAAAGCTCTGTTCCATTCCAAATCATTCGTAGCATCAATGGTACATTCTATTTGATGTAACTTCTGACTTGTTCAAGATGTGCAAGATGGCGAAATACAATGTATTTAAAGTCAGAAGTTGCCTCAAATAGAGTATAGACTCGCACAACACCATCAAAAGAGTGCATTTTGTAATCTTCGTCGTGTTCATATTTTTTCAGGATTAAAATTCTATGGAAATAACTTCTACGTTCTGAATACATTATTTTATTTTACACTACGGCACTACCATTATTTTATTGTCCTTTCTAGTAAAATAATGAGGAGAATATTGTCTCGGTCTTTTTAATTCATTTGTATAGCTGAAAAGTTATGCGGCTTCGTTTGTCTCATGTACCCAAACCTACTAACAGCTGATGTGAAGCATCTATTGTATCTTTTGATTTCACAAACATTTTAGTCATGAATAAGAATTTAATGAGAGAAAATTTGATCCGGTTCTAAGGAAAACCGCTTTCGGCCTTTTTCTCATCCTTCCCTTCTCCCTTCAAAGACATTCAGGTGGATCAGAATCCACATAAAGTTGTTGGTTTACTAATGTCTTATCATCAAAATCTTACCATGTAATGCTGAGCATGAAGTCATGACTATATAATAACAAAAAATAAGGAAAATGGCTGATTTGAGAAATTAGAGACTTTTATATCATTCCTTCTAACTAGATTTATTCTTATTCTCTAATTTAGTCTTATTTGAGTTGTAGGAGTCGTAGTAGAATTTCAAAAACAAACAGAAAAACATGATGCACTGAGCTATGGAGTATCCATTATAGAGTTTGTCCTCGAAACGATGCCGGCAGCCTAGTGTGATTCCAACAAACCAGCTGGTTACTCCAACAAATTGAATCTGGAAAGATGAGGAAAAATAATTAATCAATGAAATCTATAATTCGATTTTAAGGTCTCAAGCGGAAGCTCGAGCTGTCGCTTGGGAATCGTACCTCTAAGTAGATGATGGCATAACCTTCTATCATTCTAATGAAATTATAGATGGTTATGATGATGATGGCGAGTAAGATAAAACTATGCTTGCTTGTTGCTTTTAATTCAATTCAATTTAGATTTATTTGGAATACTTCGTATACTTACTTATATTTATTTGAATGCTTTGTGTGTATGATGTATGTGTGAATGTATGATCTGTGGAAACTAGTGTTTTTAGTTCCAATACAATATTGGTAGCTGGCAGTAAAATGAATCAAAAGAAATTGTGAACCACAATCAATTGTATACTTCTCGTGGAATACGATAAGTATTTGTATACGATGTTGAAAAAAGAATGAATTACAGGTAAAAGACTCAGACAAGAATTTCTTTAGAAAAATTATGATGCAATAATATCAAATCAAATCAAATAATCTTTATTATTCCGAAAAAATTACATACAGGAAAATGAAAATTCACTTTACATGGTTACCGGAATACCCCTACTAGACTATTCGTCTGTGTGTAGGGGTGCCTGAAATAGGACTACTAAGTTAAGTTAAGTATATGCAGTATATTCGAATAATATGATGCAAAATCATTTTGGTAGCCTACTTTTTTATCCCCCTCATTTTAGAAATGAATATGATATGCTGAATACAAAAGTGGAAATCACTCCAATATGGAAACGCTACACATTAAAACTTTATTCGGGAAAATTATAGAGTCCTGTCTGCGGCTCACTCTCTTATCAACGAAATAATTTGCATGTTTTCCGACAACACGTGTAGCATGCAGGCAGCTTTTAATGGGAAATCCATTAACTCAGTAACTCAATGAACTGGTACCAAACAGGATTTCATTTACTAATAGAATTTTCGGTGTTGATGATGAATATTGAAACAAACGAAATTCTGTCTGTGGAAAACCAATTGATGTGACACAGCAATTCACAATCCTATGAATAGATAAACCGGTTTCTACTTCAAAGGCTGGGTTTTATGAATTTTCAATGCTTAATATGATGTTTTGGACTCAGTTGAGACTGTGTCAGTCTAGAGCTGGATGAGGAAACCGTCAGTCAAAATCAGCTTTGAACCGACAGTTTGATCATTGGACTGTAGACTTTTGTGAACTGTGAGAGATTGAATTTACACTTAGAACATTCTGTGGTTCGTTTACAGTCGACTGTCAGTCAGCTGACAAATTTCAAATATGCATGTCAGTTTACGGCTGTATTGGACTGCCAGTTCCCCCATCCACTCACATTTGTCAACTGCCGCAGTCCGAACTGAAAGTGGATGTGGATTGTAGACCCTAACAGATCTTGACTGCCATAGTCCGGACTGACAGTGGATAGACGCCCATAGATGTTATTCATAGCTCAGATTTGTAGCTTTAATTGCAAGAGTTTTGAGTAAATTTTAATGAAAAGTGAGTTATCAATTACCCATAGATTATTCTTTAGACTTCTCCAGACCATTCAGATACTTTATCTTCCTTATAAATGCGATTGAGTTTGTTCAGTATTCAGATTTAAAAAGTATTTCAGTTCCTATAAATTTCAAGTTCCATTTAAAGTCCGGTTTTCACAAATAGGCAAAATATATTATCAGTATTATTCAAGTTTTATTAATATTTTCCCTTAATATAGTAGTAGCCTAGCGTTTTTCAGTATTCTTATAGGATTCATGATTGGAAATGGGTTCATTTTATGGACTTATTTTTTCATGATTCATGAGAAATGATGATACCTATAATTGATAATAGAAATCACTGAGGATGAATCTTCAAATTTTCTATTGAGAGACTACAAACAGATTACCTTGAGAAGATAAAGGAAGTTAATAAGGAATGATAAAATTTCAAGCAAACCAATGAAGAGATTGAGAAGTTGAATCGAAAGACATTTAACGTAATAAGTTAGTAGAGCTTGTGATTTAAAGTTGAAAATCAATTCACAATATTGTTTTGCCATCGTTATAAGAACTTGCTATTCTAATCTTGGAGTAGAGAATTTCAGAATTTGACACAACTGAGTAATTTTCTAGAGCTTGAAAGTATAAGTTCAAATCGATAATCACCAGTTGCAGTTTTGTGATGTGTTTTTTCCACCAGAGGTAGGGCTGGACGGACGGTCCCAGGGCAGATAGCAGGTAGTACATGTACATGGCTGTGTGTACCAGCGAATTGAACAGACCAATCATGACAGCTTGCTCGCCTGTAAAATAATTCAATCGAAAATCAATCGCTTCATATCGTACAAGATTGAATTTTCTCACATCAACATGCATTCCAACAACGTTGTTTCTGAAAGCATGCTGCTAAAACCTCTCAAATGTGATTTCTGTCAATAGCATGACACAAATGAGGACACAGCGGTGTTAATATGTGAATAGTGATGTTGTTACAATGTAGTTTATGTATCCACGATGCAGTTGATGAATTTGCAACGTAGCTGATGTATGTATACAATGTGCTTTTATGATCAGAGCAACAGAGAGATCCAATTTAATGTATAACACCAGCTTATTGATACATTCCACGACTGCGTGTCCTTGTCCTGTTCACTGATAAGGTTCTCTACCGACAAATATATTTATACATGAAGTAGAATTCATTTTGACCTCATTCCTTATACATGATCAATTAATTATTTTCATCATAATCAGAAATACGAACATCCTGAGACAGCTGTATAATAATTCCAGAGATATCACACTCTATTCAATTTCTAAAAAATAGCTAATTGAATATTAATAAATTATTCTTATCATGATTAAAAATACGAACATCTTGAGAAAGCTGTATAGTAGTTCCAGAGATATCACACTATATTCAATTTCTAAAGAAACGATCCTCGAAACAATTTGAGTAGTTGAATTTGGTTTGTCTTTGGCCATCACTATTATTACCATGGGCGAAGCATTTTGAAAAAGCATGTAACTAAACGCTACTTTCTTAACATTCTTTTGAACATTAATTAGGCTACGTCTCATTTTTAAATGTAATCGGATGGGATTATTCAATGAATCAATAAATTTTCGAAAAAATATTTAAAACTCTCAATAATTTTGTGTTTGATAGAGGAATAAGGTGATATAGAGAAATACCCTACATTACCTTCCATTACTATAGGCCCATCCGTATTTTATGCTATAATTTTTTTCTTGCGTCCTCATTATTTGTGGGGTGAGTGGAAGAGTACCTCTTGTGCCTCAACTTCGCCCACATTACTGATGTGATGTACTAAGTGGAAAAATAAATACATTCATCCATCTATCTATTTATACCGAATCACATTGGACCATCTTTTACTTACTATAAATAATTAATATGAATATTTATAGCTTACTATAAATAAACAAGAAATTTTTATTTTCAATATAGGAACTGGAATCATAATTATAACATTTTTAGTCACTCCTAATATTCTCAAACTAATGATTACGACATCCACACACAAACCTGCAGAAATATTCCTTTGTAGATTTCAATTGAAGGATTCCAAGTATTGTTTTTGACAATTAAACTACTAACGTACGGTATTATTTCAGTCCGAAGTAGAACTTCATCACTACAATATAGCATTTAATGAAGATGATCTTTTCTGATAAATCAAGTTGACCACTTGACTGGTTTGGCGGTAGTAGTGTGAACTCAAAGTAATAAATATGAACTTGATATTGATATCCATTGTATATATTCGCGTAAACTGAGAAGACACGCTGTCATAATACACTTTACATTGTATGTAGCGTGTCTGCTCAGCGAACTACAGCTCTTCTGACTATGCGACCTACTTTCAAACTAATGCAACACTATGAATGGAGTTAATTGAAATAAGTCATAATAAACGTGAAATATAAACAAATATATGAACTAACCACTACTGAGAATAATGTTCGAATCCGTGAATAACGGTGGATACATTCAGTTCAAATGGATTAATATTTACCTCTAACATATTTAATGTGGGCCCAGCATGACACAACAACACTCGTGTGATGATAGACGTGTAGGAAGGTCACTTGGTTCTGCTTTTTCCTTAGGACGAAAATAACCTGAAAATGGAATACGTTATTGTATTAATTAATAAATGTAGAGTTGGTTCAACGGCAAATTCACAACTCTCACAGCATCATGTTTGTGGTCTTATTCAAGTTTTGTAGCAGTTGTACTAACAAGCTAGCGTGTAAATAAATATAGAATTGTTATCAATGGTTGCAAACGCTTTGATTTTAATATCCATTCAGCTTTTGAACCATAACTATCAACCACTATGATACTCAGATATTGAATAATCAACAGTGTGCTATATGCACAACCAAAGCAAATGCATACAATTAAATAAGTATATAGTATAATAATTATAAGTATACAATAATTATAAGTAACTTATTCATTTTATTGGCTTCATTATTGATTGTATCTGCATATAGATTCTTATAAATAATATATCGAGGTATAGTCTGTCCAAGCAAAGAAGAGCCTCTGGCAAGATGGTAGAATGACTCCAGCTTGGTCAATATTTGTTCAAGAATTATAAATGTGGTCTTAATAGTAGATCAAATTGTTTCCTAAAATTTTAGATCAATTTGATAATTTTTTTATCAAAGTCGACCGAGCTTGAGTCACTCTACCATCTTGCCAGAGGCTCTTCTTTGCTTGGACAGACTATATCTGTTACTCATCTATCAATTTTACATCTATCTACTTGCAACGTGTAAACGCATTGTAGGCTTCATATAGGCTTATCGCTATAAACGCGCGTTTCACATACTTTCTTGAGCTATTATTGTTATTATTACATTAAATGTATTATTGAATCATTTGAGAGTTGTATACTACTGGTACTGGTACCGGTACTGGTTCCGATATCCTATGTAAGGATATCATGCGATAATATTTGCATATTGATCATATTTGTTTTAATGGTTTATTCTTCCGAAACTTCCAAATTAAAATTTCTTGTAACATTATTTATTGGACATAAAATGTAGAAGAGTGTTTGAAAAATGAACCATAATTTGAACTACATATATTCCAATGAAAACTCCAAAACTCCAAGCCTAATTTACCACTTCCAAATCATTATTCAATAATATTCAAATAATAAAATCCATTATTCAATGATAACTGTATTGTATCATTCCTCGATAAATTGATAAATAATTGATTCATTAATATTAGTAAACTGGGATAAAACTCACCGTATCCAGGAGATCAATGACCTTGAGAAGGAACCATATCCAGACTCCATTGATAAACTGGAAAAGTGAGAAAAATGTTGTTTAACTTTCTGTTCAGTAATTATTTTTGAAAGTACAGTAATTGATATCCCACCATAGTTCTGATGTTTCATCACAATCAAATTATATAATAATAATAATATAACATGATAATGAAGGGCTTAATAACGTCCGAGGAGGTGTTCTATGAAATAGTATTTTTCTCACAATAGGCTATTTCAGAAAAGAATAGAACAAATATAGCTTATAACCTTTTGAGACCGAAGAATCTGTTATAAAAAGCTTAAAAGAACTATAACTCCGATGGTTTTCCATGTTCTCATCTAGGAAAAATTAAAAAATTAGGTTATATTTGGCGAAGTAGAAAAAGCCTTGGGTCTATACACTATCAAAAGCAATACGCTAATGATAATAAATTATAAAACAATCACCAAGAACATTTTCTTGCTTAATTCATTTATGGATCGTTCAAATAAAGGTTTTCGCAATGAGTAATTATTATTTTTATTCCACATTTAACTTACTGATAATCTAGAGTTGAGATCAACCAATGGCTCATGGAAGCATGATTGACTGAAAAGGTATTGGAGAAAACCTTCGCCAGTCACGAGCTGAAAATTAAAATTATTGATTGAGAATAAATTTATGGCCCTCATAACAAATAAAAATGCAACATAGAATATGAATTGGTGACTCACACATTTTGTAATTATAGCCATTATAAGCTATTAAATTTATCATTCAACTGTGAAATAATTGTTCTTATTCGTATTTAAAAAAAGCTCTTCTTGTTCAGAAGACTATCTGTTCATAAATAATTCATTTCTGTTTATTATATGCCACTCCATTATATATGTTGGTCAATATAAATTCATATGTAACCAAAATCAAAATACATCAAATCAATGAGAGGAGAAATAATTCAACTGTTGACATCAATAATTATTGTCTTTGGATACATTATACATTTAATCATATTCACATCCTTACAATATACGAGTAGAAGCAAACTTTATATTATAGACAACTAGTTGAATTAGAATAAAGAATTTTAAAATGGACATTGAAAATGGGCTTAGATCCCGAAACATGTATGTGTGTTTTATAATTTTTAAAGTTTTCAAAAAAGGGTGTTTGATTTTTATTTATTTTTCAATTAGTTGAATTAGTTATGAGTTGTTTTGGAAATGATCATAGAATCTAATGATTGAATAAATGCTGTGGAATTATCAAAATCATCTTTTATTTGAATTTCAAAAAATATATTTATAATAGCCAACTCACCCACACCAGAAACCATCCGTTATAAACTACTTGTATGAAGTTGTAGACCACCATGAGGTTTTTGAGGCTGTAGGCCTTGCGATGAGCCATGTACTCTGGGCCAAATTTCAAGATGAAATAGAAGTATGAGGCCAAGATAACTGCGATTGGATACGGACTATTCATCAGAAACAGGCTGTTGACGTAATCATCTGAAAAATTAATTGGTTATACTTGAAAATAGATTTAGAAATCAAATACATAAAAAATATTATTGTTGAGGTTACCCATACTTCTTGAAACCGCATTACTGAGTATTGAATAATCAAGAAAATAAGCTGGTAAAAGAACATTATCCATCAAAATTTAAAAAATATTCTTATGGCTTTTAATGGTAAGGGTTCCACCTCACCAATGTGTACTTGAACAAATACTGTAACAAATATATAAAGATAGATACCGGTACCTATTAATAATATACATATACATGATATTTACACAGATTTGTTAAAATATAGACAGCATTTTTGGATATAAGATTATGTTGAAATTTTTTTTTCAATGAACTGAAATCCTGAAAATTAGAAACAGTAAGCTACGTGGTTATCCAGTGGTTCTAAAAATCAGTTATTGGAAAAATATACAGTAGGCTACATCTAAACAATACCTTCTCGCGTCATACGTTCTAGAGAATCTGTAATGGGATTGATATGACTAAGTGAATTGCTGCTACAACAAAAAAAAAATGAAGGAAGTTTTTTCGAATACGACGAAGCTCTGTTATGTGTTTGGACGAGAACTTCCTCTTCTAAAGTACTTGCAAAAAGCTGGCACATAGGAATCGAGCATAAAAAATAGTAGTTCAATTCATCGAGTAAAATTGGTTCCTTCAAATTCAACTTCATACAATGTGGGAATCATGATTATTATTGATGTGTTCAGAAAAAAAATAATCGAATGACTTCTTTACAGATATTGTGAGATAGGAATAGATTATTTTGATTCACTATTCCATCATAATAACTGGAAAATCTGAGAATAAAACATTGAAAGATGGCATTTCTCTCGAATTGAGACTAGTAGTGTCAAGTTGGTACGAGAGAGAATAATCATTCGACTTTCAGGTATAATTTTTGTTCCAATTTATGAATATCTATTTCAGCTTATTACAATCTTCAATTTTAATAATCTTAAAGATAATCTATTAATTTTATGAACTAATTCTCCATGAGCTGAAATCAAAAGGAATGATGAGTATCAGAAGTACAGTCGACTCTCGATAATACGAATTTGAAGGGACCAGATAATAAGTTCGAATTATCGAGAGTTCGTATTATCAAAAGTTGGATGGAAGAGAGAAAATAACTGTATATACCAAAATTGCTACTGAATATTGCTATAGAAAGTAAAATTGTTTGATATTGTAATTCATTGAATGTTCAAGTTTTCAAATGTAGTTCTGTAAAACTATAAAAATAAAAATTATCAAGAATTGAGAAATTTAATTAAGGAACTTGAAATAAAGGAATTGAAAGTTGATAAATTAATTTTAAAAAATACAATCACAGTATTAGGAAATCAATCGAAAGTAAATTATATCTTTTTCATGAAAAACTCTAGTAATTTTTAAGGAGAAAACAATATTATTGTGCATTCAGTCAAAACAATATTATTATTTTTTGATGAAAAAGTCTGTTATTTTTTTTCTGATTCACTGAATTTTATGCAGGTTTGATCATGTTATGTTCAACAGAAGTTCCTATTAGTTTTTGTGAAGAAATTCGAATTATCGCGTGTTGCAGTCGAATCAGGCTCTCTTTTTCGACTCGTATTATCGAGTGTACCTAAATGCATTGATTTTGTTCAAATTATCAAGAGTTTTTCAAGGGACCAGGGACTTATATTGTCAAGAGTTTCGTATTATCGAATGTTTGTATTATCGAGAGTTGACTGTATCACTGTACTTTATTAAATTGTTAAATGAATGCTTTTCATCGACCGATGTCAATTAATAAATTTTTCATCTCACCTTCCAGTTTGTTCCTCTCAGCAATGAGAAAAGTTTCATTGTGTGAGTCCATTGTCTCCATTTTGGTGCTCCTGAGAACAAATATTCTGAATTGAAAAAATTGAAACAACATCACTTTGATTAACGATTAGACGAAGACGCAGACAAGAATCGAAATACTGAATCCTCGAAATTGTAATGGTTGAGATTACAATGAGACTAATTCGATCTATTTAATATTGTGAGAATACTTTATAATATTTATATTATAATTTATAGCGTTATATAAATTTATCAATATTCATGAATTCAAAAAAATAATAATAATTAGCTAATATTACGAGTATGTTAATAGTTATAGGCTATTATTGAGAGGCTGGAGATTGAGAATTGAAGTGTAGATGTATTAGCAGATTTAAACTGTAGAGCAACTGAAAAAAGAAAAATAATATTTTTAATTAATTATCCATAGATAGGAATTTTCAAGGAGATGAAATATTTGTAATGCGTCCTCGCTTGTTTTACAGCTCGAACCTGCTGATAGATCTTCACTCAAATTCAGTCTAGAGCAAGGTTGATCGATTCCTGTACACATTTCACCATTCCAGCAGGAAAACGAAAGTCGGAGATAATGTTCCACGTGAATTACTGGCGTGGAAGAGAGAATTGAGACAGAGAAGAAGAATTAGCGCAGTGTTAGACAGCTGAAAGCAAAGGTGAAAGGTGATTGGCTGAGCCGAAGTAAAGAGTTTTCGGCTGGAGCTCTGCTCTGCTGAAGTTGAGCCGAACATCTCACAGGGGTTTGCAAGCTTATTAATTTGATTGTGTCGAGAGAGGGTCTAGTAAGACTTAACTGAGTTTTTGCCCTCAGTTCTGGCCGGTAAGGATTTTGGAAGGGGGGGGGAGTGTGAATTATAGGGGTACTAATGTTCCTCCTCTCCTGTGCATAGGCGATAAGAAAAGAAGTGATTTATAGCTCGCTGTGGGATATTAATTGTATCCATATCCATGAGGAAGTATTTTTACCGTGTTGTTGTAGTAGAGACGTGTCTTTTTCAACCCACTTGTGGATTTATGGCAGCAATGGAAAATAATGACGGTGAACCCTTTTCTGCGAGCCGCTTACCCTCTCACCACCGCAAAGATTCTCCGCGGCCCATTAGCGTTTGCAGCGTTCGACACAACCCAGTCATCCATCTCCGAATCAACCTCTCTCATGGCAACCCCCTCATATCTTTAATGAACTTCACACCCAATTATTGTAGCCTATTGGAAATTTTTAATGGAAAAGGAATTTCGGTCTTTTTAGCTTAAAAATAGTTAATATTAAAGTTTTTCTCTCTTTGACTGATTTTTCATTCTTTTGCGAAAGAAAATTCGAATTGATTGAGAGGATTAAGTTACAAATTTTATCACAGTATGTGATGATTGAGGTATCACAAAGTATTCTATTTCAGAGTATAATGATGCTTATTGCAGTATTATTGTAGTTTTAATAAATCAATCAAACAATAATTCTAAGCTTCTCCAAATTCCTTGAACATTTGATTATTCCAACATTTGAATCGTAGTAGAGTGGACATTACTGTCTAAACTTCGCCACGTCATTAAAATAAAGAAGTCATTCTAAATGTTCTCTAAACTATTTGAGCCCTAAGCCCAAAGCCCATATCATCTATTTGAATTCCACATTAAACAGTAAGCCCTAGTATTAGACTATATGCTAATAGTCTTAAATATGACCTCCGTCTTATAAAATGAGACTTAAATGGAATTTTTTCAAGTCATCCCATTTTTTCCAATGGTGATGCCCACAGGATTCCCCAGACCTGTGTGTGAGGAATGAGAGGGATAATGATGGAAGATGACGACTATTTCAGGGCGTCATATTCATCGATGATTTTTTATGAGTTCATTGATGTCTGTGGTCGGCCTACCTAAACTTGATAGTAAAACTGAAAATCATTCCATTCATGTCATTTTGATCACAATGAAATACATATCATCTATTTGAATTCCACATTAAACAGTATTCAATTCTAGTTTACGGTCTTATTACTGTTATTTTCGATCTTATAGTTTTCGAGACTTTACTGTAATTGATGTGACTCTGAAACAAACAGATTAAACGATTCAACTATTTCGAATGTAAATTTCTTGAGTAAAACAAATTTAACGACTGAAACAATGATTGCTATTGTTTACTTCTCAAGAGTTTGGGGACGAGAGTAATAGTCTACTCTGGCAGCGTCTTGGGTATAAATGTCATGTAGCCGTTGTATTCTGTGCGATAATTAAGTTGCGCTATAAACCTCGATTATTACATTGAGTGAAACGACTGTTCATTACAATTCGAACAAGAGATGCCACCGATGGGTTTGGGACGGCGGGCGAATGCAGTAATTTATGCGACATCAGGTCCAATTATAACATTGCTTTTATGGGCTGCTTTCCACTGCCAGTATGAACGATCTTGACCCAGCAGCTGCTGCCGAGCAGCAAGCCACCAGTTATTGCTCAAGTCAGAAACCGGCTTCTAATTACAATCCAAAAACGGGCAAGAATAATTCGAGATCGCACGAGTGAAATGGTAACCCTGCACCAATGACATTGATAAAAAATTGTTGCATCACGTGTAACACTTTACTATGGGCCTGGATCTTTTACTTATCGGTGGAAAGTACATATTGTTCTCACAAGCTGACAAGATACTATACACTGGAATAGCGTGTCTTTCTTGTTTGCACAAACTTTAACGTCTTGAATAAATGGTTAATTCTTTCAACAATTACAGATTGTCTTTATTTTGATTTCTTGACTTCTTAGTACGCCTTGAAATCAATTCATTTCTTGTGAAATCCCCATTACAGAAATGTGAATATTGCATTGTTTGGTGTAATCATTATTTATTGTTTCAATTGCGACTTGATAGCAAGTATTTCAAGAAAAGGTGAAAATAAGTGACTGAATGATAATGTTTACATGGCGAATGAAAGATGATGAAAGTTTACATTAAAATTTTCACTTAAAAAAACACTTTTCACTTGAAAAATTCAGAATTTTGGTGAAAGTTCACTGTTTTCAATAAATATCAAATAAAAAAAGAAATAAAAATGTTCAAAAACATTGTGAACTTTGAATTAACTGGAGGAATTTCTGGAGCAAAATAGAACCAAACTAACAAGGAGCCATTACAGCTGATCAAAAATAAGGACCAGTTATATGAGTCGATTTATTACTCTTTTACTCTTTTCTAACAAACAAAAAACTTTTGAACAAACTCATCATGATAGCACATTTGGATGATAATAATTTTATATTCGTAAGATACCTTATAGCAGGTTAACTTTGTTGTTTTCTTTTAAAAAATGTTGAAGTCATCGGACCTCCTGAATGTTTATACACCTGAATGTTCTCTACAAGTAAAAAGTGCACGTACAAGTACATTTGAATGAAGTCGTTGTTGCATCGAAATAATGCCGTGATGTATTGTTCCTACTTCAACACCTGATTACAAAGCCTTTCATTCACTGTTCCGTGCTTTGATCATTGTTATGCCTCCTTCAAGTATAGAACCGTTCCGTATTACAGAGTGCCTGAAATAACGTGTTTTTGCAGCTTTTATGAAGATCAAAAAATGTCCGACTTTATGATTTCAATTGGATGGGCTCTGTCAAATGAAAAGCAAAAAAAGATAGCCGACATGAACCTTACTTATTGCAATGAATTCTTAAAAGATGCTACAGAACTAGGTGCTGAAAAAGGTGCATTTTTTAAAAACGGTTTCAGTTTTCTGTTTTTGTTGTTCGAAAGATTCAACTTTTCAAAGATTCAATTTTTTAAGAGGGCTTCACAAAGCATTGTCAGTTCTGACCTATAGGCTATAAAAATAAGAAATTTAAGAAAATGAAAAAATCAGAAATGTACAAACGTGTAGAAAATTTTAGCGCACTTTTATCGTCAAAATCAAATTTTCAAGGCATAAAATACTAGAAAAAACAATTAAGAAAAACGCAAGGCCATTTTATCGCCAGAGAACCAAAACGCCATCAATAAAATGTATTCTTCAATCAATTTAATTTCTGTTAAAGACAATGTTGAACGGTTTTAGACAGCTTTTAGACGTTTGGGTATTACAAACTGACAACGAGTTTAACGAAATTTGATTAGTGGATGGAGAAGCTTGAAAAACTGAGGAAACCCACAGAACTTTCAAAATATAAAATTTACTCGTATTTCCAGACAGAGCTCTTAAGAGAAGAGTTAAAGACGTAAGAATGATTTTCGCATGTTCAAAGTCAAATAGAGGTCTTGAAATGTTGAAGTTTTCTCTTCTACAATGGATATTTTCTCATAAATAATGTATTTACTATTGGAACAATTTTTTTGCCATCATTGAATCAAATTCATTCATCTGCCACATTCTTTGATGAGCACTAGTGATGAGCTAATCACAATGCAGCAACTGGGAACTCAATTTTTCAGTTCTGTTTCCCCGCAACCAGTCAGCGTTATTTTCTATTCGAATGAATCAACTGTTGCAGAAGAGGAAATAATGGATAACTCACCCTTCCTTCGCCTCATTTTTATTCAAACAAATTGACTCCCTCATTTTATTGCACTTACTCCACGGATTGATGATATCGCCAGATGATAAATATGAGAAAAGTCGGAAATTTTATGTTGCGCAGTAAATTCTTCGTCGTGCAGCATGATGATATCCCGTCTAGAGATAGCTCCAGACACGCCGACAATAAAATAACTGCCATATAACAAAGTCTGACTGAAAACTCCGTTTCTGAGCTCAATCTTCCAATTATTTCGTAATGATTGAAGCTTTTTCGCCGCCGAGAATCATTCAGAAACAATATAATTCATGAAGCGCTGCTCGATTTGTTTTTCTTCATTCATGCTTTCCCAACGCGAAGGAATCTCGACCGATAAAGTAGAACAGAAGCAATAAAATATGATTGTTGAAAATATAACCGTAAAATCTTGAACAAAATTTACAACCTATTCTTTTGAAGCAAGTATAACAGGTTACTTGTCAGTAACAAACATCTTATGGTATTTTATTTCGATCGGAGTGATTTATTTTTCAGAGGTTCTAATACAATGTAGTTGCACTGGCGGCTCGTGCCCACGAAACAGGTGAAGTACTGTACCGTAAAATATATAAGCACTTCACGTATTTCGTGGGCACGAGCCCAGTAGTTGAACTACAGCTAGTAGTTTTAGTTATGTTGGAAGAATAACAAATTCAGTTCCTATAAAAAATAAAGTTAGTATGGTTTGATATCAGCTTGATTCCATTGAGGGAAGCTTCCAACTAATTACTTAAAAAATTTATTTAAAATGATTTAACTAATGGATAAACTATAACAATAATCTTTCAATGATTACTGCTCTTCGCCTCTGAGCTGAACATCACCTCTTAAGACTTTCTACCAGCATACCAAGTTCGACAAATGAAAAATAAGCCTAGTTGTATTGAAATATTTTAAACTAGTATAGCCTGTTATTTTTCCCCAGTAATAATAGTTATAGCTGACCATACCAAGCATTGTTGATCAAATTATCTGTATTGCCTGTACATATTTTTATTGAAATGTGTATAGTACATACACAGACAAAGTTTGTTTATTTCGTCTCAAGTGATTGTGAAGAGGGTCACAGATTGGGAATAGGTCTAGTAGCTTGTGAACAGCGTCTTTCAGACTTGATGAATCATTATGAATAATACAGTACTATACGATTCATCATACTACGTATTCACTAAGTAACCTTCAGAATACCAAGAGTTCATTGCAAACATAAATAAAATGTAAGTGTGTCATTGGATTAGGTCAACGAACCTCATCAGTTCTATGAGTTTTGCTCAGTCATGCAATATTACGAGGCCAACATATGGTCATATTATTAGTCTCTTATTTACGGTTGTTTCTCTATTTATTTCTCTATTCCTGGTTGGGAATTGTACAAAATGTACAGGTTTCAAAGTCGTCGTTCAAAATTGTAACAATGGGCAGTCCCAAGGAAAAATATATTGATATTTGATTACTTTTCATCAGTAATTTTTATCAGGCATTAATTGATCAATTGATTGTGTAAAGAAAGCAAGATGAGAGAAAGTGCTTTGCAATCGCAAGTGATATGGATTGCTTCTTTAATTGATTCACTTCAAGGTCATTACTGTACTTCCGACTTCATCTTTGACGCGAACTTGAATTTGGTCCTCAGTTTTTGGAATAATCATGTGACTCAATCTAGAAATATAACTTCAGTGCGATTAACTAATCATCGAATTGTTTGATCACTGTCCTAATAAATCTGTAACAATAGGTTAATAAATTTATTTGTCATGATCTTTCAATGCAGTTAAATTTTAAGTGGTTGTTACAGTGTTATGATTACTAAAATTGATAATATCTAGCTACAAGATAAAAACCTTCAGAGAATAAAACTTTTCTTCATGTTTTATAGAATGTAAGATGTAGTTTCTAGCCAAAGCTATAGTTAGGCAACAATAGAACTTGGGAAAATAGGACACCAGCACTAGTGTTATTCAGCTAAGCTGTTGTTTCATTCAGAGCCAGTGCAGGGAAAAGTCTCAGAAATTTAGTTTCAAAACTGTACTCTCGCATTTTTATAGAGTTGAGATCGTAAAAAGACCTGGTATATTATTGTGTCTGTATTGTTGCCCTTAAGACGGCTGGTCGCTTAGCTGAAAAGTTGGCAAAGGGTAGGGGTGGATATTAGGTAAAGGTGAACTAGAAGAAAATTATATGAGAAAGGAATCGATAACAAAGCATCGGGCAAAAATAGAGTTATTTTGAATATGTGTTTGGAAGTATTAAGTTAAGCATGCCTTTATAGACAGATAAGCACATATATTCTAAGGGTTTGAAAATGGTCCAGTTGGGAATTAATAGAAGAATCAAGTAGAATGAAATGAGGAGAAGTTGATGAAGAAAGACAATTTTTTGAGAAACAGAGATATCGTGGGGAAAAGTCCACTTGCGAGAAATACTAATACATGGAGAGCTTGCGAGAATTGAAATGGAGTAAACGTGATAAGAAAAGAAGAGGTGAGAAATTCTATGAATGGAGGATTCTTGCCACGAAAAAACTTATAAGGAAGCACTAATATTAATAAAAATGCACAAATTGATAGAATTGACATAAGTCAAGAGAGAGAGAGAGCACAAAAAAGGAGAGAATCTGTAAAATTTGATCGAATGATCAAACGTGATTAAAATGAAGAATAAAGAAATAATAATAATACGCTGACTAGGAGAAAAAAACAATTTTGAAAGCTTCTTTCTCCTAGTAAGAATGCCCTTCTTCAAAACACGGTTGATGGAACAATCAAACTGTTTAATGAATCCAATAGTTATTTGAAGTGAGAGTTCATGGAAGAAGTGGCTGTTCAAAAAATTGAATCAAACAGGAAGAAGGTAATGGAGAAACAATTGTGAAAGAGCGTGAACAATGAATTGAAATCCATCATGAGCGAAGCAAAGTACAAATTTCTATAAGATACGAGTAGATGATGAAAATTACTATTTTCCTCCTCAAAAAAAAAAAAACGAACATTGCTTACAATGGATGTAAGCAAGTTAAAAAATGAGAATTTGTGAGAAACAATGAGGAGATATTGGAAAAGAGAATTATGGGAATGATTACTATAAAAGGGACAGTCAATGATAGTGGAATGGATGAGGAAACTCAATACAGAATAAAGGAACAGAATATTCAGAGGATAGGTAGAATAAAGTAGAAAAAACTTAAAGATGAAATATGAAACATTTACGTAGCAAATTATCAATATTCTGGTTGGAATAAAGGAGAACGTGGAGTTTTATGGGTCGTTGTTGTTCTTAAACTATGGAGTTGCGTGGTGTGAGGTGGGAGAAATTCAGTAGTCAGATACAGTTTCACTATTCGGCTGTAAGTGTTTTATCCTATAGGAAGGTGAAGAGGGGGTTAAGAAAACTCCGCTAGTGGAAACTTTTCGTTACCAGACGAAAAACAAAACGCTTTCTGCTACCTTATGTGGTGTGATGGGGTTGAAGGGGGGTCCCGATCTCGCGGGCTTCTCGACGCGGCGTCAAACGAAAATAAAACTCGACAAAGTTATTTTCCTCTATCTTTATCTTTTTTCTCATATTCTTCTTCACAATTTTCCTATTTTTCTGCTTCCTCCTCGTATTCTTCTCGAATTCGGGCTTGACTCGCTGCTTGCTTCACTGCTCTACGAAAAGCTAGACCTGTTTACATCGGTCCTGAAGATAGTAAACAAACATATCAATTATTATTAGTCAACTGGCGGCGCCATATCCGATATAGTAGACCTGTCAACCCCCTTTCACCCTTCCTGATAACTCTTCCTCACTCCTCCTCATTCACTTCCTACACCATCCTCTCCTCAACATGCTTTTCCTCTATATCTATCACCGCCCTCTCTTTCTCCTGCACCTTAATTCTTTAACCCCTTCTCCTCCTCCTCATCCTCCTCCTCCTCCTACTCCTCATCATCCTCCACTTCCTCCTCCTCCTCCTCAACTCACCCACTCGCATGAACTTGAACAACAAGCGAGTACTTAACCTCTACTTTCATATGAACCACCCTCACCACCCTATTTCATTCTCCATCATGTGATTTATTCAATTCTCCCACTCTAATGCAATCTCTCCTCTTACTTTTCCAATCTCATTCTTCACAGCAACCACAGGAAACCTCTGACAGGCGACCTTGCCGCTTGGCTTATCTACAATAATATTGGAGTCTCACTTTTCTTCCATATCCTACCTCTTTATTGTTTCCTTATTTTTTCCCTCTGCTACTACTTACCCATCTTCCACTACTTCTCCTGCCTAATTTTTTTTCTTTTTTTTTCTTTGTTCTTATTCATGATCCTCTGAGACATCTCACTAGAATTAAGGATCTCTATATTATTTCATCTTTTGCTGCATGTTATAGTCTGTCCAAGCAAAGAAGACCCTCTGGGAAGATGAGAAAATGACTTCCGCTCGGTCAATATTGGTTCGTAAATAATTGATTTGATCTCAATCGTAGGAAACATTCTGTTCTATAATTCGAGACCGAATCAATATTTTTTGAACCAATATTGACCAAGCTGGAGTCATTTTCTCATCTTACCAGAGGGTCTTCTTTGCTTGGACAGACCAAAAACATCATCCAAACCCCATTCCCAAATCATCTTCTTTCCAATCCACTTCTTCTTCTTCCTCTTCTTCTCCTCCTCCTCCTTCTCCTCCTCCTCCTCCTCCTCTTCCTCCTCCTCCTCCTCCTCCTATTCCTCCATCTCCTGCTGCTCCTCCTTATCTGTCTTCAAGTAGGATTTAATACAAATTCAATTAATAAAAAAGATCAAGGAGGTGGGATTTTATTTATTATGATGAATATTCATTCGTATTTCATTGATAACAATGAAGCATATATGTAGGAGCCTTCGCTATTTGTCTTACTAATAGGATTGTGCGTCAACAATTCTAACACCTTTCAATATTCAACATATTCAATCCATTCAAGGATTATTGTGGAATTCAAATACATCATTATAGTAGGCGAAGTACTATTAATCACTTCTTTCAAGTTCTTCAAATCATTTCAAGATCAAACTAACTGGTGTTTTAATTGTGGCTTTAAACTGTCAAGTTTATCAAATATTAAAAAAAAAATTTGTGAAAAAGTTTGTGAATTGATTCATCTGGTACATCTCATTGCTCTGAATTCAAATATTTTATAGGCTAACACGGTATTAAGAAGTTTTCTCTTGGACCACAAACTCTGTTTTGAAGTGCTGCGAAAATAATTATGGGCCTACAATCTCGTCGCGAACTTATTATTCATTAAAATTAATTGGTTAAAGACGTTTTGGACATCAGTATATGTTTTTAAACGATAAGTTTATCAGTTTCTGTAGAATGAAATGATAAATTGATTCAAATTGATCATGCTACCAAAAGTCAATTAATACTAAGTGTGACCAGAAAGAGATTGTAGAGGTTTGTAGATTTTTACCCCAACGCTGTAAAGGCATAATATGGAGAGACAAAAAAGAAGAAGAAGGGATTGTAGAGCAGATTAGTAAAGGTACAGAGAGATTGTAGAATCTGAACGAATTGATTAACATACCTGTTATTATACTAATAACTCCATTTTTAAATTTTGGGAGAAACGTGAATCATGCAAAAATGTAAACAATGACGACACTTGTTTCGTAATAGTATAATGTCGCGCCATCTAACCAATTACAACAGATAGAAAGTCAAAAACGGAACCAGTTTGCAGCACCAGCTTCTAAAAACTAAACTTGCTCATATAGAACTAGTAGATCAATGTGATGCGATTTTTATGTAAACGTTACACTTTTGTTTCCCTGATTATACAATAGATATAGCATAGCTAACTGACTTGGCCATAAATTTCTACTCTTCGCAATTAGAATACTACGACAGAAAATACGTTTCAATTTGGATAACGGAGTCGAATCATTCTTAGATCATGTAGGCTAATTTTTTGGAAAAATGTCAACAGTTTTCTATTAATTACTGAGTTCATCTAGAACTATTCTATGGTTATAAGTTATGAAAAATTCTCAACTATTTGAACAACAGTTATATTGTATTAATATTTTCAAGTGATTTCACTTTCATAGCATATAATATACCAGATAACTTAGAAGTAAGTTTAGTAATACCCTAAAGAAGTAATATTGTTCTATTGAGGTTAAAAAGAAATTGTCATAACCACAGATTTACTAAATCAAGATACTGGTTTCGGTTGTTACACCCAGTGACACACACAGAATGTTAATCTATACAGTATATTGTCAATCTATAATGTCAATCACATAATGTCTTAGTATTATGTGATCGCTGTACAATAATTACTAGTGAACTAAGAGAGTTCAAGACTGAGAGAGATTGACTGAGATTCATAATGTTTTAACAAACTGACATATATGTTAAAATATATTTGTGGGTATGAATTCCTTACTATTACCACTTTATAGTCTGAAAGTGTTCTACTTTATAGAATGTCATATTCTCTTATAAATGCGGATAAAACCCCGGATCTTGTTTTCAAACATAATGAGAGAATCTTATCTGAAGAAATTGCGGTGTAAGGTACAAATAATGCTTTTTGAAATACATTTAATCAATTTAATACTCTTTATGATATTGATATTCTAAGCAAACCGGTGGAGAGCATCTAGTTCGGTCGTTTCAGAGAAATCTACAAGAACGCAAATAAAAACTTTTGAAAACTCGTAATCTCTATATATAAAAGCGAAATGGCACTGATTCATTCATTCATAAACTTCATAAACAATGTATAAATAATGCATCAAATCTCCAACTAAATCAATATTACAGAAAATTCAGAAACCTATTAACCAGAGTTATAGAAGAAGCAAAAAAACAATATTTCTCTCACAAGTTTGGAGATTTAAGAAATGCAAAACAGACATGGAAGGTGATTCAAGAAATAACTGAAGTTCAGAGACCAAATACACAAATCAAACAAATAAATGTGCAAGGAAAAGAATTGAAACTGGGAGAGAATGATGAAGACATAGCAAAATTTTTCAATGAATTCTTCAAAAATATTGGATCTGAACTGGCACAAAATATATTGAACAATCAACAACCTGCAGATGAACCTACAGTTACCACTACTAGAGTATGTCAATCAATATTTTTTACGCCAGTAGATGAAGAAGAAATACAAAAAATAATCAGCAGTCTCAAATCAGATAGTGCACCAGGCCCAGACTACTTCAGACCAGAGCTCTTCAAACAAAACAGTGCAGCCCTAACTAGACCATTAACATTAATTGCCAACAAAATCCTACAAGAAGGTGTCTTTCCCCACTGTTTGAAGGAAGCTGTTATATGTCCCATTTTCAAATCAGGAGACAAGAAAGATTTGAATTGTTATAGACCAATATCACTTTTAAATATCCTGGCGAAAATTTTTGAGAAGATTATCAAGTCTAGACTTATCAACTTCCTTGAAAGAAATAATATTTTATCACCGAATCAATATGGCTTTAGATCAAACTGTAGTACCAATGATGCAATCCACAATGTTATTTCACAAATATCAGAAAAAATCAATTGTGATGAGAAACCTTTGGCGATATTCCTGGACCTGAAAAAAGCATTTGATACAGTATCACATGATATTCTGCTGGATAGACTCTACAACTATGGTATCAGAGGAGTAGCATGGGAATTATTCAAAAGTTACTTGTCAAACAGAACCCAGAGTGTCAGAGTCAATGGAAAAATAAGTAGCAAGCTCAAAGTGGATTATGGAGTACCTCAAGGTGCAGTTCTCGGTCCAATACTATTTTTGATTTATATAAATCCTCTGTGCAGTATGGAAATTGAGGGGAACATCACCACCTTCGCCGATGATACTGTACTTTTGTTTTCAGGACCAACTTGGTCAATAGCATGGGATAAGGCTGAAATAGGACTACAGAGAATCTCACATTGGTTGAATCAGAATCTGCTCACCCTAAACTATGACAAGACCCACTTTCTAACTTTCTCAGCTACACAGCATGGACAGCCTACAGAGAACCTTTTAACAGTCAACATTTCCAACAGCACTGCATACACTATCCACAGAAAACCAACAATAAAATATCTTGGAATCATACTGGACTCTTTCCTGCGCTGGGACCATCATATAGACAACCTATGCAAAAAGTTGAGAAAGACTATTTACAAGTTCAAAATGCTGAGGACATTGATAGATGAGAAGTGTATGAAGATGGTGTACTATTCCTTAGTCCAGTCTTTGATTACCTATGGGATTGTGGGATGGGGAGGGACAAACTTCGTTCACCTTGACCCTCTTTTAAAAGTACAAAAACTGATAATGAAAATTATTAAGCAGAAACCACTTCGCTACCCATCAGATCAGCTATACAATGAGTTCGGAGTGATGGATGCAAGACAGCTCTACTCCCTGGAAATCATTTGCAGACTACACAAAAAACCGGAAAACTTTCAATGGAGAAACCACAGCCATAACACAAGAAATAGAAACCTTCTGATCGCAAACGTAGCTAGGAAGGCAACATATCAACGACACTACAACCACCTAGCACCAAAAATCCACAATTTACTTCCTGCACACATCAAGATGATAGAACACCCAAGAAAATTCAAAGCCGTCGTTAAAAAGTGGATTATAACAACTGGAAGACATCACATAGAAAATATTATTTCTAACAGTATGTGAGCTCACTTACCCAAAGTATTCGCACCCCCTTCCAAAATTTAGACCTACTCTAGCACATGGGGTTCCCATAGTTGAATAGGTTAATTTCCAATAAAAATAAATAAAAAATTGAAACTTTATTCTTTAATTCTTTAAACACTAACTGGATTTAAATTTAAATTGTACTCATTACATTTGCTTGCTGTTTTGTTCATTTTTGTTTTTTGTTTGTTTTTTAAGGAAATAAAATTATTATTATTTATTTATTTATATTCATTCATCACCAGAACTAGAAATTCAATGAACCGAAGGCGTTCGAATTTGGCAGGCATGTTCAGTTGGACGTTTAGACGCGCGCTAAGAACGGATTTTAAAAACTTTTCAAGGATACGCCAAATATTTGAGTTTTTCTATAGTTTTTCGGCGTTTTCTTCATTTTTTCGAGAACCAATCGGTAGAAAATGTTAATATTTGATGGGCAGGTTTAGATAAGGTCTAGAAATGGTGTGTTAAAATATTTTTTTAATCCGTTCAAGATTACGCCAGTAATCAGGTTTTCAAAATTGCCGGTGTATTGCGGGTTGCATATGTTCCGCCTTGAAACGACCAATCCTAACTGTATATTCAATGGTTCAGCGAGATTATAGATGAACCAATTTGGAAGATATTGAATCAAGTTTTAAACTATGTCCGATATAGTATACTTCCTAAGGTTATGCTCAATATTAACTTTTTACTATTAGTTTTTCTTAGATTTTTCGAGAACCAATTTGCAGAAAATGTTGAAACTTGGTGAACAGGTTTAGATTAGGTCCAGAAATGCTGTGTTCGATAAAATTCTAATAACCTCCCAAGGTTACGCCTGTAAAGTTTTCCAATGTTTGGAATCTGCACTTTCGTTTACTTCACGGAAACTACTAAACTAAATACGTTCAAATCATATACCAGGTTGAGCTGAGGTTATAGAACATCTGATTCAGAACGATTACCCAAAAAAAACCCGGTTGAGTGATGAATGATGATCAAAGCAAATCTATTGTAAAGGAATTTGCAGGCGCGTGAAGCGAGCCTGTTATCTCAGCTGACATTGATAAGGGTTTTGCAGGCGAGCGTAGCGAGCCTGTTTGACTCACTGTTTCACTCACTCCTGGCTAGGCGGAGAAGGCTAGCGAAGCGAGCCTGCCGGCTAGTTTAAAAATATTTTCAAAAAATTTCACAACATACGAGTAACTCTTAAATATCGAACCTGCCTGCCAAAATCATTCACCTTTTTCTGCCGATTGGTCATTGAAGAACTATAAAAAGTTCTTATTAAACCTTTTCCTTGAGAAGTTCAAAAAATTAATCAAAGTTCAGTTCAACCGAACATGTCTGCAAAACTTGAACGAATTGTTTTGAAAATTTTTCGTTCTGCTATTGAATGAATGGATGAATGATGTCCAGTATTATGTATATCTGGGGCCCGTTTCTCGTACAATAACCGGTGAATACTGGTGAATTTTTCACCTGTGATTTTTTAACAAATTGTTACTATTCCAAATATCATAAGTTCTATGATGAAAGCAGCAAATCTCTCCAGTAAAAGTCACATTTTATTTCTGATGATAATCAGTTATCAATAAACGTTACCAAAAGTAACAGGTGAAAATCGAATAAATTTTCACCCATGTGAAGAGCTAGGTGAATTATTTTCACTAGTTGAATCCAGTGTGGCTTAATGTATAATGCCACGTTTACACCGGAATATGTAAGGTTCAATAACATTTGCTAATAACTTTTTTGAATAACGTATTATTTATTATATAGACTGATAAATAAAATGAAAAATCAAATACCTTTTTAAAAAACTTTGGAAGAATTATTTTACAGACATGTTTCGGGACTCAGCCCATTATCTGACATTATTTGGGCTGAGTCCCGAAACATGTCTGTAAAATAATACTCTTAAAGTATTTAAAAAGGGTATTTGATTTTTCATTTCATTCATCAATTGTTTTAAATAGCCCTAAGTTTAAAGTTCAATTCTTATTTTATAGACTTATATATCATATAACTTATTATATAATAGTTATTAACAAATGTTATTAACATTCCTGTGTAAACGTGGCTTAACGTTGCCAATTCGTAGTTGATTATAAATAAAATAAAAAATATATTTTATATGTGTTCAAAGGTGAGGTAGCCCTCTTCAGACATATTTGTTGTTTATAATCGGTACTTTGAAAAAAATATATATCTATAATAATATTAACAACTAGCCTATCTACTAGAGATTTGAAGTTCATTTATCAAGTCTTGTTTCTTATATTGTTCTCTAAGTATTATTAGTTTTTCAAGTGTTTATCAAAAGTTATTAGGTTCTTTATTGAAGTTCTCTATTATCTACGTTATGAAGTTAGGTTTATTAGTTTTATTTTATTATGTTGGAGGTTTGGGACCAGTGGCTTAACAGTTTTTTTCGGGCCCCCCTGCAAACATATTTTTGGCCCCCTCCCAAAATGACTTAGATTTTAAAATTTTCCTACTACTTTGACCAATCATGTACCTTGTTTAAATATGTATTGGCTTGTATCACTGGCGGCTCGTGCCCACTAAAAAGCTAAAGTACTGCACAGCCAAAGATACGGGCACTTCACCTGTTTCTTGGGTACGAGCCGCCAGTGTGTTTTATGTCAAAAAAGTCTTCGTATTTAGATCATTAAAGATTAAAACTTATGTCACATCCAACGATCAAATTTAGCTTGCTAGTTTGGAATCCCTTCAATTTAGCTAGAAACGAGCAAGCTTTCAATCATTAGTGTTGTCATATAGGCTTACAAATCATTTGAATCATATTCTAATTCACCGGATTAGTTAGTTTTACTAATTGTTATAATATAGTAGTTGACTTCAAAATTTGTACACAAAAATGCATTTGATTTGTAGGTTTTCATATAGTTACCGTACACTGAAATATTGCATTTTGGTAAGTTAAATTTCAATTGTTGAACTACTTTACAAATATAAATGACATTGGTTTACTACGAATCAACCATATTCAAAATGGTGTCTGGTAGTCTATAGGCCTACGGATCATTCCTCATCAGAATACTAATTTTACTGTTTGAAATTTGGACCATTTGCAGTCCTATTTCATTTATATCCAGACCACTTTTCTCTAGGATCAACCGTTTTCGGGTTTTATGCGAAAAACTGAAAAATTGTACTTTCTAAACCCTACTCCCGCCCTATGCTTACCCCCCAGGTCCGGGGACTTTTATTATGTTAACCTCCTAACTAGTCTAAACAAATCCCTGAGGTCAAAAATTGGGGCATATTTCATGCACCCGTGTCGACAGGCTTTATTGACTGGACTATATGTATTGAACATAATATATTATAAACATATTCTGTCACCAATTTTATTATTGTAATATGTCTTAGATTGAAAACGTTAGGCAAAATGGGTTATTCAATAAATTTCAGAAATGTATTGAAACAGCTGTTCAAGCTGTTTGGAAAAAGTTCTTGTGGATGTAATGTTACAAAGCAGTAACAAATCGGTTGTTTTTCCATTGAAAATCACAGGTGACTTTTTTTCACCTGGTGAATTCGAAATGCATGCATTCAAATGGGAAATTGGTGACTAGTGACTTTCGAGAAACGGAGCCCAGATGAGTACACTGTGCAGAGAAAAATATAGGTCTAGAACTCTAGAGAAATATAGACTGAATAGACTTGATGAATAAAGACCATAATAAATAGAGACAAGGTTCTCCAATGATAACAAAAAAAAAAAAAAATATTCGATAGAGCCTATGATAGATTTATTTTAAAATATTAAATTAATATTTCAACTTGTTATTTTAGTTATAACATAAAATATTAACATGAATGAAAATTATAAAGGATTATTGACCCGAATGAAAAAATAGTAAGTTGGTGTATCTCGGATAATACTGAATCCATTATCCCTAAATGAACACAATACTCACTCCAGCTGTTCAATAATAAACAGCATCAAACCATTTGAAAAAATATTTTCTACGTTGAAATTCATCCTCATTATCAATTTTTCCAAGTTGTAACGATATCACAACTCAGTAGAGAAAGCATTGTAAGTAACCGAAACCAATAAAATTTAATGATGCTGCAGTTGCTCAAAAGATCGAACCATTATTAAACTTCACTTTAATTGTTGTTTTTCATGAAGTTATAGAAATAAGAAAATTAGAAGCTAGAGGAGAGAATATTGCAAGTGACCGAAATCATAAAAGGTGACTAAACTACTAAAAGTGACTAACCTTGTGTGCGATGAGTGCTCCTCTCGCTGAGAGGTATGAGAACTGAATGATGACTAGCCCGCAACGGCACCTCCAATCAGCGAAAGTGATTGGCCACTACTCAGTGCTGGATGAATATGTAACTGAAATGGCTAGGCTACCTGAGATTGGTAAGCTGATGTGTGAGTTCAAGGACTTCATTTTATTCACTAAATACTGTCATAATAGTGATTATCAATTGAATTAATCGCCCACACTGAATATTCAATCCGGAATCCGCCATTTTTTTCATTCAATATGAATTGAATAAATTAGAATTTGAAAGTATCTCTTGAAATTAGGTAAACTTGTCTTCCCCTCCCCCTCGAATGTGAATTTCATCAAGCTCATTGATCATATGGAAATTCAAAAAATGAGGAAATTTTTTTGATTTAATCAACGTTGTCTTTCGATAATTTGGAATAATTATTATCAATTGAAAGATCTCTGACACATTCCTCATAATACAAATTGGACTAGAGAATATATTGACAAGTTTTGAATTGTTCACTTACATAAATAATTCATTCTCACAGAATATTTGGGGAAAACTTGACATTCATATGACCAATAATATTAATAATACATACTTGACATTCGATGCAATCAGCTTTAAATGTGCAATAATTAGATTCGCAACACTGGTTTACTGACCTCTCTATTGTCATATGAATCTTGGCCTTGCAATTTTGAGTCTCACCAAAATTAAGTTCTTCGAACTTACAGAAAAAAATATTCTCATTGCATATCTCCATATTGCAAGTCTTCCACGATGAAAAACGCAAAAAAAATGTTACATGAAAAATTAAAAAAAAAAAACATTTCCAAGCTTACTTTTGTTCAGATGTTATATATGATATCTTATCATCTACTGATTTTTTATTGATAGTTCAAAGCTTCATTATTTGTGCTGCAGGAAAAACTCACAGGTATTGTTAATACTGAACTTCATTTGCGCTGCAGGACCTCATTGTCGTAGCTAGGGCTCTATAAAAAAGGCCCTTTTTATAGAGCCCTAGTCGTAACCAAACAGGTGTCGTAATCGTATCCAAGCTCATAATTTTTTTTCAGTTTGTGATCACTCAGGACTTAAAATTGAAGACCTCACAGAGAATATGGAGTGTCAAAACGATATTAAAATTTTTACATTAAATAATACTTACCAAATATTTTCAGCTCATAACTTTCTTCTCTTCTATGCTCATAATACTATAGTGATAACATCACGTGAACGGATTTATCCTCCAACAGAGAAATACAGTGGAAACAATTATGAACGTTGTGTAATTCTATTCTTGTCACCTTCACTTTCTATCAGTATTAGAAAGTATTCAACAATGAATTTCATCATAGATGTATCAGAATAATGTTGAAATCAGACAAAGTTTTCCTTTGGTAGATGGAAATGATGATAAATTTTTACCGTGTAGATAAATTTATACGGCACCTATTTGAAATATTTAAATATATTTGTCAACTTTGACATAGTAACTCCAAGAGTTTCTTGTGAGAAAATAATGTAATTTACCATCTGTAATAATCCGTCGATCTTAACTAAATTCCAATTCATTAGTTTTTCTGGACATCATTGAACAGTTAACATATCAGAATTCTCATTTCTGTTGTATTATTTTAGCTTCTATTCTGCGTTGTTCTCCATTCTTATGTTATAGCCTACTCTATTTATTTTTTTAAATTGACCATAGTTGGATTAATTTGTGATTCAAATAGATGAATACCATATTTCGATTCAATTCTGTTCACCTCGGCTCGGGTGGCTCGTTGGAGGAGTGATAAAGCGCCGGTCTGTTAACCAGGTGGACCCTGGTTCGAATCCCAAGCGGAAAACAATTTTTGACCACAGCACAACCACATAGATACGACCACCCCGTCTTTCGGAGGAGACGATAAGCCGTCGGTCCCGACTACCTAAAAAGTAGTCGTCATCTATCATCCATTTCATTACCCACGCACAAGCCTATGAGCTTATGTGGGCTTCACCCTCATAAACAAACAAACCTTGAGTTAATTTTTTAATATTTAGAGAATTGATATTGAATTAAATTTTAGTCAGCCAAGTTAATAAATCATTGAGAATGTTGTTAGGATACTCGTGAAATAAGAGTGATGCCGGGTTTTTCCAAGCACACTCAAAGTTGAGGGACCCTCAAATTTTTATGAACAGCTGACATTTTCTATGATAAGTATAGGAGATGTAGTAAAGTGTAGTAAACTTGAGGGTCCCTCAAATTTGAGTGTGCTTGGAAAAACCGGGCATGAGAATGTTGACCTTTCTAATCGACATTTTGTGAAGCAGTTGATTTGAAATATATATGAATAAGAGATGTTATATTTAAATATCATAATTATATTCCCAATTGTAAATAATATCACTGGTTTTAATAATTTAATTATGCTTTTGTTGAAAATATTACATCTGAGGAGTTCTTAAAATTGTATTTTTTAAATTATATCGCGGAGATTGCATTATTGATAAAAAGAGTATTGTGTTCAATTATTATTCATTGAAACTAAAATATTTTTCTAAAGATCTAAACGAAATGTAAACTGTTGATTTTCGTATACAAAGATGAACGCTCTTTGTTACTGTTCTATATTGTTCGCGAATATGAATAGGAAATTTAAGTCTGTATCTCACACTTTCTATTGCTAGACCTTGATCAACTACTTGTTTGAACTGTAATTTCGTCTGTGCGCTTTTCCATTATTTGGCTTCTGCTTTTCTTATTCAGTTATTCTGCTTTCCTTGAGTATTTCACTTTGAAATTCAAAACTCACTGGTCTCTAAATTTTGTCTATAGTATATAATTTACTTATTGAGTATTGTGAAACAATAAAAATATAATCGACTTTATTTTTGAACTTGAGCACAAATACTGTAATAATTTTTTTTGTGATCTTTTAACTATCTAATTTTTGTTACACTATTTTTTCAATATGTGAAACAAAAACGTTACGTATTCACTGGACTAGTTTTAGAGTTGATTCAGGATTTTCCATTGATAATAATAACTTCAAAAATCAAGGTTTCCTCAATTTATTACAAGAATATTGAATATTGAGCTCGGTTCTTACTCAATTCTTATAATCTCAATCCAAAATTCCGATAAAAAAACTCTTTGTCACTTTTTCTCACAGATTTTCTCATTTCAAAACATTTATAGTACGTTAATTTTCCATAAGCTACTATCCAATAAGTTCAATGAGCTACTGTGTATTGTAGTGCCAACAAGATAAATAGCTTACAAATAGTGAGTGGTTTTAAATTTGACAACTATGTGAGTCCTAAGAAGTGTTGGGGAAAAATGTGATATGGTTGAACAGCTTAAAGGGTGCAAAACCACTCATTGGAGAATCTGAACGAAGTTTTAAGTCACAACTATTGATGGTTATAGATTACATCAATTCAAATCTCTTAGTCATTTTTTGAGCAAGTTCAGGTACAGTGGTATTTCTTGAAAAATTATTGATTACTTTTCGCTTGAGAAACTGGAGTGTTGGACCGTGTTCATTTAATTAATTTAATTGTAATTACTGAATCAATTTGAATTTTTAAATTAATTGTGTTGTGTATCCACTCTTTGAGTCTGAAGATGACCACCACAACAGGTCGAAACTAGTTACTACTATGTAAGTTGGGTGACAGATTTTTTCGCCCCCCACCCCCAAAAATGACTTCTATTTTAAGATTTTTTTACTACTTTGACCAATAATTCACCTACCTTATTCTAATGTGTATTCGATTATTATACGTCAAAAAGTCATCGTATAATTTTCATCGTTAAAGATTAAGGTTATGTCTCATTCAACGATCAATAAATTATAGTTATCGTCTGCCCAAGCAAAGAAGACCCTCTGGCAAGATGAGAAAATGACTCCAGCTCGGTCAATACTGGATCAAAAATTATTGGTTTGCCTCAAATTGTAGATCAGAATGTTTCCTACAATTGAGACCAGATCAATGATTTTTGAACCAATATTGACCAAGCTGGAGTTATTTTCCCATCTTGCCAGAGGGTCTTCTTTGCTTGGACAGAGTATAGCTAGTTTGAAATACTTTCAATTTTTTAGAGTAGCCTATGACATCAGCCTTTTTGCAAGAACGAGCAAGCTTTTCAACCGTAGGTGTTACATAGGCTAACAAATCATTTGAATCATTGACCGAACGTAAGTGTGGTCTAAGATTCAAGTCGACGATTTTGCATTTGTTTGTATGTATGTATGTTCCGCATTTACGACTAAACGCGGCAATATATACTAATGAAATTTGACAGGGATGTTCCTCTTGAAATCGCGCGTCGATGTATATCTAAGGTTCTTCAACCATTTTTATATTAAAGACGAAAAATAGTTATTTATGTATAAAGAGTGTAAAGCGCGACTTTATCGCTCGCGCAAAGCAGTTATTGCGCGACGCAATAGCGGAGCATAATAATTTTGCAAGAGCGATAAAGAAGCTTTACACGCAAATTACTCGTACATACAACATTTTTTCTACAACTGCACATTATAATAACCTGTTGAACTAATTTGATTTGTCAAATAGCCTACTGAAAACTATTATTAAATGTCTCTGATGATTATTGTAATAATAAAATGAATCCATCCACTTAAACTCGAAAATTTCAATCAATTTCCAATTATTATTATATGGACAGTCAGGAATCAGAATCAAACTCTATACCAACGTACCGTGAATAAATTGTAAGTTCATGTTCGCCACGCTAGCCAACTTGGCCATTCAGTCCTTATGGAATGGGGCGGAAATTTAGCTACATGAATTTGCATCTTTTTTGTTTCACTGACTGAAGCTTATCACAACACAGCTGATTAGCGACCGTAAAGTAAATCTCCTGCTCATGTGCAGTTGCTTAGCAAGCATAATAGCTATTTATGTATTAAGAGTGTAATGCGCGACGTTATCGGTCGCGCAAAACAGTTATCGTATAGCGGAGTGTGATAATTTAGCAAGAGCAATAAAGAAGCATTACGCGCGAATTACATACAATATTTTTTCTACAACTGCACAAAC
Organism: Sogatella furcifera; assembly: GCA_017141385.1. Taxonomy (NCBI): domain Eukaryota; kingdom Metazoa; phylum Arthropoda; class Insecta; order Hemiptera; family Delphacidae; genus Sogatella; species Sogatella furcifera. Next base: position 39,368,229 of record CM029550.1, read on the forward strand.
CTGTTAATCTACAGTTTTTTCAGTCATCAAATACTGCAAACTATTGAATTACTCTTGTGTAATTACCGGTACAGGTACAATCAGACATTGTCGACTTTTGTTAGGTTATGTTATGACCCCACCTAACTTACTTTTGGCGAGCCATGATCAGCTGATTAGCGAGCGTAAAGTAACTCTACTGCTCATGCACAGTTGCTTAGCGAGCGTAAAGTAATTCTACTGCGCATGCGCAGATGGTTAGCGAGCGAAAAAGTAGATTCTCCTCGGAAATGGGCTATTTTACAAGGAGAATTCAGTATGTAAAATCTCGTTTTACACGCAGTTGTAGAAAAAAATATTCGCTCCGGCAGCTGGCGGTCGGAAAGAGTGCATTTCAAATGCAATTCTATGATGGCTCAAATCATATGACTTATAATGAGCTATTCAGGGTTTTTCGGCGCCTAAAGGCGCCGTTTTCGAAAAACACAATTTCTGGCATTGTGTTATTCGCCATTTTCTCTGCCATTCTTGATTGGATTTTTTTCATTGATGGCTCAAATTGTAGGGAATAATAAGGGTATTATACCCATCAATTTTCAAAACGATCACGTTATTGGTCGATTTGTAGTGATTTTTAAAATTTTCATCCCCTAATTTCACCCCCTACCCTTGGACCAATTTGGCTGGTTAACGAACTTGACCGAGATATTAACACTAATGATTTTTGTGCAAAGTTTGGTCGCTCTCCGACAAGCCCTTCGGGAGTTATCGTGTTAACAAGAAACTGTACATATATAAATATATATATGAATATATATATAGAGATATATGAATTTGAACGGACATTTTTCAAATGAAATGCACTAAAAGGATTGAACTATTCTCTGATATAGGTATACTCCATAAATGATTTGATAGTATATTTATATTGATATTACTAAAACATCTGATATTATGACATTCATAATGAAAAAAAGTCAAAAATTTCGACTTCAGATGATATACTCTCATTGAAGTCAGCTGTGATATTTCAGATAGATTTCAAGGTGAGTTTTTCTTTATGCAAAACGGTCTGACAGTCGACCGCAGGCTAACAACAAGAGCTGTGATTGGCTACAGCTGTTTGACTGCAGCCGACCGATGGACCGTTTTGCATGAAGGAAACATTATTAAAATAATTATAGACTGATGCCTGGTTTTCCAAGCACCCTGATGACATAGAGCGTGACTGTGGACACTGCATTGCTGATTTCCTTGCGCCGACTTTCGGAATCGACGCACAATCTGAACGTACCGTGAATACAGACATGGGTAACCTCTATCAGCCGACCCACCCAGAGCCCTCTGTATCTGCTTTAGCATGCCAGAGCATTGCACCACAGTTACGGAGGCGTGCCATTGGGACTCGCCTTGATTCCCCCTAGGGATGGAGGCGGAACATGTAGGACCCACCTGGATCCCCCTGAAACTAAGCCAGGTACAGAGGCAGACCCAGAACTCGCCTTGATTCCCAACCTAGTTACGGAGGCGGACCATAGGGCATTGCCTTGATTCCCCCTGGGGTGAATACAGACAGTGCTTTATAACTTCGTGAGGTCTACCGTTCACAGAACTACTTGTATAATTATTTACCGGATAAAAGTACTGTTCCCAAGCCGTGCGGCTCGAGCTGCCACCTCCGGCTATAAATACGCTGCTTGAGCTGCCCGGCTCTAGCTGCGCTGTCTAGCCATCGCAACTCTATCCTCGTAAATGAATATTATAAATTCTCACTTTATCGTTATTAGGGCTACTAGTATAATAAATCAATATAGCCTACTTGAAAAGGGTGAATTTCACTATTTGTTGATTTATTTGATTAGTAGCCTCAACTTAAATAAGAAAGTGAACATTCATAACATAGTATATTATAGTTATGTGTATAGAGGTGTGATGGCTAGACAGCGCAGGTAGAGCCGGGCAGCTCGAGCTGTCGCGTGTGAATTTTTTTAATTGTTATACAATGGTTAATTTTCAAATTTGTACACCTAAAATCGATTTGATTTGAAACGCATATGTCTGACAAACATTCACTGTGTTGTTTGAAATAAATGACATTGGTTACAAATCGGTTCACAAATCTTTTCAGGTAGAATAACAAACATTTAGTGGAGAATAAAGATATTTTATCGGAAAAAATTAATATTACGACAAAACTTGTCTTGCTGACCCAATTCTCGTTAGTTTTCTCTTGTCATTTTCAGCTCACCGGTTCACGAGCCCCTCTGGCTTTCGGGCCCCCCTGGCTCTCGCCCCCCCCCCGCATTGCGGGCCCTGCGGGCCCGGCTGATTCGCCACGTTTTGTAAGTAAACTTTATTTCAATTCAAAAGTGATTTATTCCAAGTTCATATACTAAATTAAGTTAATAGTAAACTAATATAAACTTTTGCTTCGAAATGATATTTTGAAAATATTCTCCACGCTTTTTGAAAACGGTTGAGACAAAAAAATTTTCAACACTACTGATCGTTAAAGTTCAATACCAGTTCTGGGTTGCAAGAGCGACATAGGTATAGTCTGTCCAAGCAAAAAAGAGCCTCTGGCAAGATGAAAGAATGACTCCAGCTTGGTCAATATTGGTTAAAAAATTATTGATTTGATCTTAATCGTAGGAAACATTCTGATCTACAATTTGAGACCAAAAAAATATTTTCTTAATAATATTGACCGAGCTGGAGTCATTTTCTCGTCATGCCAGAGGCTCTTCTTTGCTTGAACAGACTATAATAAGTGGTTTTGGACGAAATCGAGAGTTTTGCTATGATGTGTGACTAGCTCAATATATCGACGCTTGGAAACCGGTTGCTATATAGATTTTATTTTCAGGCCGTGACCTCCATTTCAAATATCTTGTAACTTGTTCTCTAAGTTTCAAGTTTGATCACACCATAACATCGGTACAAATTATTCCTAAATCATTTTGAAGATTACTTCACAAATATTTCAAAATACAGCAGCCAAATTTTAATGATGTTTCACAATTTGTAAAAATCTGACATAACAAATCAGATCTTGAAACACAGTTTCTTGTAATTCAAAGTGGACTCTTCACTTCAAGGTAAAAATTTTAGAAAGGAGAAAAAATTGAGTGATATGAAATTGATCGTGAAATGAAATGAAATACAGCAGTACAAAGTACCTATTTCATTTTTATTATATACATTTGCATTATATGCTAGATAGTGTTTGCTCCAATCGACCTATGATAATCTCTGAATATACCGTACTCGTATGCATTTTAGTGCATCATAATAATTATTGAGGCATTGCAGGGAAAAAAGGAATTTTTGTTAGCAAACTACTTGAACACGTTTTGGATTATCCAAGATAAAGTAGCTATCGGAAACTTTTCACGAAAAAATTATTAATTTCTTCAATATCTACAATGCACTCATGTATAGCCTACTTTACGCTTTGTTTATGACTTCCTCTTATTTTAAAATTTGGTTAATCTAAATTTTGAGTTTAAATCATTATGTTGAGGGCGATCTTCTGTTGCCTAAAAAACTTAAAAAATCTTCTGTTTAATGATCGATTTATCTATTCACTAATATTAGACTCATCAATGTTTTTAGCCTGAGCTTGGTGAACGTGAAACCTTGGTACCTACTGTAGACAGTTTTTATGATAAATAAGTGAAATTTGACAACACCGATATCCTAGTTCTCTTATTATGAAGAGATTTCATGATTAATAGTTAAATAAATTAAGTTTTATGTTCAATCAATTTGTGCTCCCACAACCTACCGTTACCTTCGCCCCTGTTGCCCCTTCTCCTGGATCCGACCCTGTACCTATCTGTGGCATTAAATAATTATCAAGAATGTATTTTTTGTGAAATTTTATAAATTTCACACACGATGCAAAATGCAATACAAAAATAAGAAGGACAAGGAGATGGTTCTACATGAACGACTACGAAGACTACGACTTCAAGGTGTGATTTAATTGTAAGGATTATTATTTTTTACCATCATACCTGAATTCGAATCAGCAGTCGAAATAGAAGAAGTGGCCTGCATCGACACTATGGTTATGTTTATGGTTACTTTTTACTACTCTCATCCTCCAATTACGTTCGAATAAAATTAACATCTATGAAAACGGCGATGAAAAGTGAATGAAAAGTCGCGCTTCACAATATTAAGGTCACAAAAAAACGAAAATGTTTTAATCAATGGGTTGAATTGATGAATTTGAGATTTTTGTTCAGAAGTGTGGTTAGTAGATAGTGCAGTTACCGATAGTGTTTGATATTTTACGCCACGATATAATAGTATTACAGTCTCCTTCTATTTAGCCTATACTGTGATTCACGCTCCTTGGTGACAGTGATGAGTTTCGTAGCGAATACCTACAGTATGTTCAAGCCAAGAGTCACATTGAAAATGTCCCAAAACATGTCTGTGAATGATAATACCCGTTTAAAAAAAGGGTATTTGATTTTTTCATTTCATTTATCAATTATTTTAAATAGCCCCAAGTTCAAAGTTTGATGTTCAACAACCCAAGTCTTGATTTAAGATTAAGATATAACTTCAAAGACTTTTTTGGCACTTTTTTGCGCTCAGAATGGAATGATTTGAACCAAACGCGGGAATAGAAGAATATTTCCGTTAAATTCTTTGCTCTGAATTGTTCATTCCAATCAACTCATAAAATGATGATGTTACAATAACCCTGATTTAATGCATCTGGTGATGAACATGATTTAGAATTTAACCTTTAAAAGTTTACTATAGTTTCAAGTCTAAAAGTGTGGTATAGTCTTTCTAAGCAAAGAAGACCCTCTGGCAAGATGAGAGAATGACTCCAGCTTGGTCAATATTTGTTCAAGAATGATTATAAATGTGGTCTTGATAGTAAATTAAATTGATAATTTTTGAGCCAAAATTGAGTAATTTTCCCATCTTGCCAGAGGGACTTCTTTGCTTGGACAGACTTTACATTCGTGAATAGGAATACAAAAGTAACTCTTCAATTTTTCTATGCTATCTCTTACTATACTTACAGCCTACTCGAGGATTATCATAATCACGTATTTATCATCTGAGCTGTGTCGAAGTCGAACCCTCCCCTCAAGAAAAAACTATGATATGCTTAATGCATAGAAGAATAATAAGAGTCGCTTAATAAGAGTCAATGAGTTCTAAGTCGAAAAAAGCTTGAATAATTTCAGCGTAAGAGACACTTTCACACTATCATTATACCAGGACAGAATAAGGTCATTTTTTACTAATGTGTCCCGCAAGAGATCTATTTCAGTGTATCTTCGTGATACAGCCCCTCTCTAATACGACTGAATATATCATAGGAGAATGATTGTAACGAATGCCAGAGTCGTTTTGCTTGTGACATTGACGTATGTGCAAAATTTAGCGAACGAATTTATCTCCGGTTAATGGGCGTGATCATATTTTTCTCTCGCTAGCAAAAAATAAATGGCGAACTCTCCGTTCATATCCGGAAAATTGAGATTTGATGGTAGAGTTTTAAAAATATTGATGATGTTTTCTGAACATCAACAGAGGCTACACAGGCTATGAAAAAGTCTATGCCTGAAAAACTTTTAAATGATAAGCAGTGGCGTAAATAGCACCCCGCAGCCCCCGCTGTGCGGGGGGCGCAGGCTTCTGGGGCGTCACATTAAAAATGTAAAGAAAATTGAATTTTTTTCTAATTCAATTTTCAAAATTAATAATAATTGAATAATTTTCTGATAAATCAATATTTACAAATCTTTTCATATTTTTTTATATATCATTCAGACTTGTTTTAATTTTGTAGCTCAATAGTTTCAATTTTGGAGGGAGAAAATTTGTGAATAGTAATAGTGATTAAGGATTAAATTAGCACAACCTCTATCTATTGAAATTTGGGAATACGTTTTGAATTTCATTGCCTGTATTTCTACCCTAACAAGTCTATTGTAATTTATTTCATTTAATATATTAATACAATTCGACAGATTTTCCCGACTTTCAAGGCCCCTGAGTAGGCATGAGCGCTCCTTATCCCATGTGAGCTTGAAGGGGCCCCTCAAATACTGATATCCTTCTTCATATAATCATTCTACTCTGGGGCTCTCGAGTCTAGTGCCCAGAAACTATTATAAGGCCTTTATAAGGCCAAACATTCTTCAGATCTAATTCTCTAGGGACCTGGAGTGCCTGCATTTTTATCATCGACATAATCACTGGTCTCACAAGGATCTGCTTGTAGGGTTGTGAATATCGAAGTGACTATAGGAATTACTATAGTCACTACTAATAAAGCACTAGTAGAGAATAAGTGTGTAGTGTGTAGAATGTGTAGAGAATAATAGGTACTGATATTTACTTGATTAAATAGTGATTTTTATGGTTTGTCATTTAATCACCCATCCTCTCTTCTCTCCTCAGTACTGTACTGTTAATAGTACTATATTGTATTAATCTAGACGAGCTTGCTGAAGATTTTCTAAGAGCAGAGGAAAGAAAAGAAATGGATATGAAACTGACAACCAGCTGGTAACCTGGTAAGCCTAGGCTCTTCGTGGGCTGGTGAGCCGAGAACAAACAAGGAAAAGAAGAGGATTGACCGATTGGTGATAGCTCTTTGATCTAGACAGTAAACAGTTTGTAGTTTGTATGTAACATATTAGCTGAACACGACTCATACATAGTCTACAAGTTCTTTTCATTATAAGCCCATTAAATCATTAGTAAGTTTACTGCATAGCTCAAACCTAAATATCAGGTGTAAATTTTAGTTCTGTATAGCTTAATGTTAATATATTTATAGCCTTTTATTTAACAATATCAATCCAAATTGCAAACTTAATTTCTTTTTACTTTTAGTTCCTTTTAGGATACTGTAGTAGTAGAAGTAGGCCTAATTGTTTTCGACCTTTACGATAATTTAATCTATAATCCCGTCAAAGAAAGGTACCGTACATCACCAAAAATCACCGTACATTAACACATGCAAAAACAAAACAAAGATAACTTGGATAAGTTTTTTCCGGTTCGTATCTTAAAGGGAGGGGGAGAAGGGCGCACCCACTCGTCTCGCGGGGGGCGCTTCATGGCTTAGTTACGCCACTGATGATAAGGTCATTCAATAGGCCAAATTAAATATACTGAAATTGTTCATCTTTTTATCCACTATACAGGAGAATTGTATTTTAGTGGATAGTATATTCGATTCGTTGTGGAGGAGATAAATAATAGGCCTATTATTTCATAATCAACTAATTTGTATCAATATTTTAAAATTATATTCGTGATATAGGCTATTACTGGGGTTGGAATAGTTGTTGAGGAATTACTCACCCATTGCTGGACTTATAATGCATATAATTCATAGATTGAATCCATTCATAGGTCAAATTAAATATACTAAAATTGTTTATATATCTATTTATGATAGATAAACCATGCTAATTTTATAAAGATAACTGAAGCTATAAACTCAGTAACTCGACACCCTGATGACTTTTCTCAGAATCCGAGACCGAATTTCATTTCTACTCAATGAGATATTTCAAATGAGACCAGAACGTATTCATTATATTATACATTTCAAGTGAACCTGGTTGGTTCAGAAAGCACGGAGGTGTTCAAGTCACAAAAACATGCTTGGTATATTATACATAAATATTTAATGTAATAGGCTAAATCAATGAACAATTTACAATGCTCAATAAACTAGTAGGACAATAGATTGTTCATTAACCAGTTACTCGAAAATACTAAATCACTTTAAATTACGTAAGCATTGTTGTCCATTCGAACAAACATTTTTTGAATAACATTTACAAGAAAGTGAGTTAATTACTTGAGGAACATTATTATTTCAAGATGATAGGAACGATTGAGAGGGAAAATGAAAAATCAAGATTCTTAATAAACACGAACTTTATTTTCATAATCACAGTCCGACATAGTTTTGTCCCCTCCTCAAAATACGTTTTCTGTGGCTCATCCTCTTTGGCAGTTGATGTCTTCCCTCTTCGCTTGAATTCAGTCTTTGGCTATTTTCTTCTTCGCCTCTTTGGCTGATTTGTATGATTTAATATAGAAATTGGAGAACAGGATTGTGAACAGGACCCCCTGACTGACTGCATACCAGTTGTACATTTTCTGTAAATGTGATATTTCGCATCTCACCAGTAGTGTAGCGTAGAAAAATGTCAATATCGCAAACTGAAGCTGAAACAAGACAATTATAATCGCAAGAAAATTATTGAAAGGGAATTTTACCTCGAAGTTAGTTCTCAATATGAATTTGGATGTTCATGTAATAACTATTATTGCAAGTAAGCAATGAGCATCACAGTCTCATTTAATGGAATGTTATTGGAAGACTAATAACTATAATCAATTTGAAATGTGAGTACGTTTAGCAAACAAAGGTTCAGAATTAAAGATGAGACCTATCTTGTTAATTTCTCTTATTGAAATTCTTCATCCATAAATAAGATAAGAATCATCATTAATCATTAGTGATATAGGCTATTACTTTTAGTAATTATAATTATTGTCTTGAAAAAGAGTGGGAAATTGTTATTGTATAACACTACGAGTGGTTGGAGCAAATTTAATCTTTTGGGTTTTGCAATTTTTTAAACTGCTTGGAATGCGTTTTTTTAGACTGGATCACAGATTTTCAGTTTTCACAGAATAAGATTGTTTCAGTTCCGAAGCAAATGCACCGTTGTAATAAATACACAATACTACACGTAAGCCATGAAAGTTGCATACATGAGCAAATGCAGGCGTTTATCCTTTCAATCAGTAGCACGGTACGGTACTGTACTTTTATTGCTGCGAATACCGTTAAGCGCTATGTAGCGATAAACGATATTCAAAGAGGTACTTTTGGAGAAATGGCGAGTAATATAATGTGAACATTGTTCAAAAGTAAAAGTTAAAAACTCTCTTGGAATTTTATTGATAATTGAATATCATTATTTAGATTTTTGGATATTAATGAAAATAATGCCAAGCCAACATCCATTTCAAACAGTAGCCCCATATGGTGAGCCATGTGAGCCACTAGCTGATAGTTGTCAGGTAGATCAGTGACACTCAGGGGGCCTCATCGGTCCCGCATGTATCAACTCGGCTGTCATAGAACAGAGGCAATAGCTCAACTAAGGACTTGCCGGGGCTCAGGGACTCAGTCACAGTTGCTTTGCGCTCAGTCGAGCACAATTCACGCATCACTGCAGTATCAACAACAGCAGAATATTGAACAATATTGGGAATGTATTCAAAATACACACACGCTCACGCTTGTTGTATGTCTCGGAATATTTTCATTAAAACACTTTCACCCTCTGACTCTGTTGTTTTGTACACAATAAAGTGAATGTGGCTTAAAAAAGGGAAACAAACTCTCAACTGTTCTTGAAATGGTGATTTGTTTGAGAGAGAACTGATATTTCAAACAACTTTGTATTGGATTTAGAATATTCAATATATTCAGAAAAATATAAATTCATTTAAAACTCAATAATTCCCTATCGAGAATTAGTGCTTCTAGTATTATCTCTTGATCCGAATCTCCATTTATTGCTGCAATGTAATTAGACAAAGGACTTCAGAAACAGCAAATATTGACCAGTGTAGGCTACTACTGAATAGCAGGCTTTATCTATTTGAAAATAAATCGATAGTTTATTAATGGAAGCAACAGGCTTATAAGCCCATTTTGCCTCCTATACACAATACAATAATATTCAAATATCATAAAGTGGAGATGAAAAAAAGTAAAATCAAACATAAGTCAATATACAAGCAAACTTTTGACTAATTGCTAGTGAAAAAAAAACATTTTGAATAATTATAAACGTACAAAAATAGAATAGTCTGATCAATAATTATTAATAAATACATACATTAATAATACATATTCAATTAATAAAGATAATTAGCCCTTTGTCTATTATTTCAAATAGCTATAAATGGATTGATATTCGATTAATTAATTATTATTATTATAATTATCCAGCAGTTGGTGTACTGCAATTGCAATATCTGATAATCATTCCATTCCCCTCAAAACACAGACGTATAGTCTTGTAGAGGGATTCTTTTAATATCAAACATGTAAATTATTTGTAGGAAAGTTTTAATTTGTAAATTATTGGGAGTAAATTTATTTTTTAATTTTTAAAAATTTTAATTATTTTTTGTGTTTTTTGCTCTATAAAATCAGAAGAGCTTCACAAAAATCTAAACCACTTTGTATAAAATCAATAACAATCATAATTTATATTGAAGAGTGGAATAGGAACAACAATCTCTCACCCATAACTGTTCTATCAAAAAATATTCATCAGATTTTATGACTAAATTTGTAAGAGAAAAAAATGGAATAGAGAAAAGGAACGTGAAATAATAAAAGAAAATTAAGTTACTTACTAGCTGAAGCTTAGTGATGTGCGACTTCCACCAGAGATAGGGCTGAATCGATGGGCCAAATGCTGAGAGAAAATAATAGCTGTACATAACAACGTGAACCATTGAGTTCACTATTCCTATCATAACGCCTTGCTCTCCTGCAAAAAATGAAAACCATTTAATCTCTAATCGAATACAATGGGAGTTATTTCAAGTGAATAAATAATGAACAATAATTTATAAGTTTGCTGAAGAGGAGCATTGTGCTTTGCTCAGTTTAGTTTTGGGAATCCAGAGTCACTAGGCCAATTAATATTCCTCTTGAATAATATTCAACATGAGTTGTGTGATTGATTTCCAGAGATTATCCAATCATTGCTCATATAGTGAGAAATTCAATTAATTGATCATGATAAAATTATTTAAACTCTATATAAGGTACGATTGAAGTTTTTGTCATAAGTTATAGGATTTTTAGTACTAATCATATTTATTGTATAGATTAAGTTAAAGAGATTTCTCTAATTCAAAAATACATCGAAATTTGAGACTTATTTTGAACAATTTGCCAATAAGCAAGAGCTCACGTCGTATAACGTGCTACGCTCTGGAAATATCGTTTCATTACAGTGATTTCTCAATAACAAATCCTAAAATTATACCGTACAAGAGTCCTTGAAAAATTAGGGTATGGTAATATATTATCATCTGTTCCATTATTCAATTGAACTTATTTGAATTTGATTACACATTTCTATTGAAATACCATTGAACAAGTACAGTCGTCACTATGATAGTGTTTTCCTTATTGGAAGTGATGCCTATAGGCTACTCTATATGCATTGCATATTTGAATGGATTCTAATTTATTCAATGCTTTTATAGACACCAGTCAAATAATAATATCCAGTCAAATTACAATGTTCCAATTCAGCTATTCCAATAATGCAGCTCAGAAAAGTGTTTATTCAACATTGTAGATTATTATTTTTAGATAACAATTTATAGAATATCACCTCTAACATATTTTATGTAGATCCATACAGATAACACCATTGTGAAATGGTGATAGGTGTGAAGAAATGATATTTGGCGTTGTTTCTTTCTCAGGACAAATATTACCTGAAAAATTGAATGGTGATTAGAAAAGACTATTTATTAAAGGAAGGCTATACACACTTTCATTAACAAGTTATCATTTCTGGCTTGATTAAACTGCCTGCATGTATTCCTTGAATTCATTGGAAAACTGAACTGTTTAAGAGTCTATAGTAGAGTAGGCCTACTTACAAATAATGATCATCATTTGAAAGAGAATATTTCAGTTTACATTACTCGAAGCTAGAATACAGTTTTTAGTTCAAAGTTCTATGATCAGTATTTAGTGAATATTTTATAGACTAAACAGCATTCAAAGTTTGATTTGCTAAAACTTTATAATTTTCTAATAAAAAATGTCTGCTGCGAACTTTATTGCAGTGGCCCAATTCAGATTTGAATGTAATATAAGCAGCTGAGATGAGCGCCATTTGGAAGGATCAACTCCATTTACAGTTCTTGCAAGGTAGTTTAGAACGAAACGATGGCACCGGTGAACGAGAAACTCTAGAATGCAGCAACCAACTCTCAAGTACAGTACGGTATCGAACTTTTAGCCGGCGGGAGAAAATTACAAAAGTTTCAATATCAAATTGTCAATGTGTCACTTGGTAGCGCACGATTAAAATACAGTTTTGCAAATTAAAACTAAGTAATTGACAGCGTGCTTTCTCATTTGTTAGTAGTTATTTTCTGCTTATTCACTCCCGTAAAACACCGTTACTAAAGACACGGAATCGATTAAAGAAGTTGGGTGGTAAGTTACATCCAGAACAAGTTTCTGCCCCAATTGTTGCAATGGAATTGGTTTTCTATTCAAAATGAAGAGAATCTCGATGAACTTTATGGGATGGTTATTTGAGTTTTTTAGAGGTACGATGATTTGAAACATTTGTCTACCGTACACTTATAAGAGCCCTCATCTTCATTTTTCCATGAAGTATTTAAACTTTTGAGGACTTGTGTATTTGAATGACAGAAAATAGGGAAAATAGTACTAATCACATCGTTTATTGCTATACAACAATCATTATTGATTCCTTAATCTCAGGGCTACTTTTTATCGCTGTTTTTAATTTTAAATAATAATTATCAAAGTACCATTTTCTAATTATTTTTTCAATGCATTACATGTTTCAACTAATTATAGTCATTTTCAAATGCAAAAATATTTTTTCATTCAAAAATTACTATAATTAGTTGAAACATGTAATGCTCTGAAAAAATAATTCAAAAAGTGTAACTTACCCACTTGAATTAGGCCTACTAACTATACAATACAAAATAATAATAAATTATCATATACATATAAAAATATGTTATGAAGTTCACTTACCGTGTCTATGAGATCAGAAATTTTGGTCATTAACCAAAACCATGATATATGAAAAACCTGAAAATCAAGATAAATCATACAGTTATAATGGATCATATCAGAGAAATATCGTACATTCACTGTTTGTATGTCAATGGCGCAACAGCCCTATGAAGGGCCTAGGCCTACCAGCTGGTTGCCACTTTCATATTCACTTCACTATACAACCCGTTCAAGCAAAGAAGACACCCCGGCAAGACGAGAAAATGTCTGTAGCCCGGCCAATACCGGCCCAAAAGCCATAAATTCTTAAACAGAATCAACAGCCCCCGAACCAACACCGACCGAGCCGAAGCCACCCCCCACCCCGCCAGAATGCCCTCCCAGCCCAGACAGGCAATACAGCAGGCGAATAATCATCAACCAGGATAGAGGTAACGTGTGGTTAGCACGTCGGTCCTCTCAACCATAAGCCAGTCTTCACAACCAAGTGGTGATGCAGAACACCTCTGAATAACATGCAGTTAATCAGTTAGAGTGTAATGCAACAATTGATATTCCTCCAGAAACGGGAAACGACTGACTTCCTTTACTAACGACCGCCAATCTCCCAAAGGAGGAATAGTACATTCACTTATCAGCATAAAAAACTTTTGAACCGAATGCGTTCAAGTTTCGCAAGCACGTTCAGTTGGACTTTTAGACGCGCACTACAAGAACTGATTTCCTAAACTTCCCAAGGATAAGCCCAATATTTGCTGCTCGTATTTCCATGCTCTCATTGAATAAGTAGCTTCATAGCACCTGTCTTGTTATTTCATGTTTCAAAAAACAAGCGAAAGAGGGAAGCCCAAAAGACCCAGTTGAGTGATATGACTGTATGAACAATTCTAATTCGTTAGAATTGAATCTGAAATTAGCAAGACCTTTGTCTCATTGACACTGCTGACGAAGCGAAAGCCGGGGGTCATTCAATAAAAATACAATATTTTTATTTTAATAAAAATGCAATCCGCACTGTCACATTGGTACATTACTGCAGGAAAAGCAAGAAAATAGATCCTTAGATCAGTACCGGATTTAAGGGTAGGCCAACTAGGCTGGCGCCTAGGGGCCCGCACCACATGGGGGCCCGCACCACAAAAATATTGAAAATAAGAAATATTAAAAATAAATATTTTTTTAGAAATTGGCAACTTGCATTTGAGCTGAGCAAACTAATATCAATAAATTCAATGGCCAAACTGTGTTATATATAATCTGTATTTGTTGAATTTAATGTATTAATATATCTGTTTGATAATAATACAAGTTGAACCTATTTAAACCCCTCTTGAACAAAATCACTGTCTTTGGTGATAGACCTGCGATTTGCTGTTCTCCTGTCTGGTTAAAGAATTGAATTCAGATGAATTTTATTTGTTTAAGCTTACATGCGGATTTAAGCTTACAATTATATACAATTTTTTATCATACAGCAAACCATACTTGATAAATGAGAAATTAATATAGTAAGTTTACAAATAATGAAACTGATAATAAGGCTAAAAACTCTTTAAAAATATAGTTTCAGAGTATGTTTGTGGAAAAATACTTCTTCAGTTCACCATCATTGATAGCCATTCTTGTTTATGACCATGGTAGAGTATGAAATTGTAGATATATTGCTAAGCTGTTCTGATAGTGAATAATAAGTTATTGTAATAAGTTATATGCTTTGGCAGTTCGCACTACCACACTACCGTACCAAAATTGGCAGTTATTTATTTAATGGAAGTTGAATTCAAATTTGAATAAATAAAATGGAAACTTGATAAAAACTTCAGCTTGAAAATCGAAACGGTTCTATCGGCATCAATTATTTTGCGAAGTAAGCAAGTAAAGATTTGTTAGTGAAGACTGTAGCATTGAAAGAATGAGTTGTATAATTTTTAATTTTATCCCAATCTCAAAATGAATGCGTTTTCAATAACTCATGAATCTTTCTTGAATTTGTAATAGTTTTTTAAAGAATAATGAATTTTTATTCCCATCGTAAAAATTTACATATTTTCGATTTCAAAAACTAGGAAATTAACTGGCCACTATATCCAGTGAATGAGGCCAGTGTTCAACAAAAGTTACAAGAATATAAGGATACAAATTAATTGTGATTCTAGTCTAACGTCTAGCTTATACAATTTACGAAGTTAGAAAAGTGCCTGCAGCGCATCGTAATAAAATTATACAAAAATAAAAGACAAATTTTCAATCACTCATGATAATAGTCGCTCCTGCACGTTAAATTATAAGTGGTTGACACCAACAACATATTACAAGGCTTTATTAGGAGAAAAAAAAACAATTAGCCATAAACTATAAGATTTTGAATCAATGAAATATTACAACGATTTATTTGGAAAAATAACAAATATATGCTAAGAAACATCCAATTCTTACACTACTCTACCTTAATACACTTTCTAAGAGGCCAAGTGTCGCTCACAGTGAATAACCATCTTTTGGCTCTTTTACAAAACATTGTATGAGAAGGACATATATCCTCAATTCGATTGGTATTTTATTACATAAAAGTGGCCTCAGATATTGTTTTTGAATCTTAAACTCAGTACCGGTATTGAATTGATCTTATATAGGCTATTAATCATTAGGCCTATCAATCAGCTATTAATTGATCTTATATCATTATCAATATTTTATGCTTAAAAGATAGAAATTTTCTCATTTAATAGACCATAGAAAGGCCTTCTAAAACGCAATTCAAAAGTAAATTTTTACAAAATTTCCCGGGGGCGGGCCCCCGGACCCCCCCGCTTAGCTGAGAGTGCATACCCCCCCCAGATCCCCCCATCGGGGCCCGCACCACAAGCTGAGCCTAGGGGCCCACAGATCCTAAATCCGGCCCTGCCTCAGAGGCAGATATTATTTACTCCACCTATATTTTAAGTGGGCTACAGTATTTGAAAAAATGAATCTGCTCTCTAAAATAATCATGTTCATTATTCTCTATCAATCATGCTTCTCTTTTTCATATAGGAATAGGATTCGTTCTTCAAAAAATTAATTATTAAAACAATCTTTTCGTTCTTCATTATTAATCTTATGAACCAATTATTATATTATGTAGGTACTAAGAGCAAAAGATATTTTGAGAATCGAGCTTGTATTAGTGAATTTACTTATAAATTACTTACAAATTTCCTCATTTCAAGATCAGGTAATGGACTTGGAGAGCAGCTCTGCTTGAACAAGAAAGGGATGAGATCTCTTTTTCTAAACACCTGTGAAAATGTTTTTACATATTATAAATAAATGATAAATTCATTTTGTAATTATAAAGGTAAATTTTTATCACCGTATTTCATAATTATATTTTTAAAGAATGAATTATTATTCATTCATTCATGCCTATGTTAATAAACTTTCTATTTTACTATATTTATTTATCATTATGATTCAGTAATATAGGGCTATATATGTATAATATGTAAGTAAAATGCCTATAACTGTACAGTACTATTTTTGTTTTCGTACCACTATGGGCCTTTCCAGACTCAGCGGAAATTGTCAATTTAAAATAAATAAATATTATTAATGTTGTTGTTTCTAATAAGTAGTATTCCAATATTTCATTATTCAATAATTTACAAAATTTACATTTATTCAAGAATAATAATTATAAACATAGGTGAATGCAACAGGCTAACCCAAATTTCAAACCTTGATTCTAAAAAAATCGTTTCTTTTCGTTTATTCATTATTACCGTAGCCTACTTACCAAAGAAAGGAAGTATAAATTGCTGAGCACCTGGCCCAAGTTATAAAGGTACATGACCAGTTTAAGATCATAGGGCTTTCGATTCTTCATGAACTTTGGTCCTATTTCCAAAACAAATGCAAGGTAGGATAGAAGTAGAATTGCCACAGGCCAATAACTATCCATCAGTGGCATGCTTGAAATGACTGAATCTGAAAAATTAAATAAATAACATAATATTGAAATATTTTCTGTATTTCTACTTACATAGGCTCTATTAAAAGTTTTTCAATAAAATATTTAGATCTATTAGGGAGTTTTATTCGATCAAAATGATAAGAAATAAGCAAGAAGAAATTAGTTTAGCCTATGATAATAATATTATATGAAAGTACCTACAGGTATTTGGACTATACAGTAGGCTACTAATATTTTAGGCTTATAAATATTTAGTAGGCTCCCTAGTATTTCCTTTATGTTAGCGGGCTAGTTAGGCTTTGTAGTCTGTATCTGAACACCATAAGTTATTAAAAAAATAGGCTACCTATCTGATTTGAAAAAGTCAATACTGTACTATAATTACGGTAAGTTATTAACTTTTTCAAAGCCTATAATGTTTCATGTTTAAAACTCAAATCTCATTTTTTTCACGATTCGGTTAAGCTTACGTTCTTCTGATTTTTAGGAGGATTGAATTACAATTTACAATAATCTAGATTTAGCCTACTTGAATCATTGAATCATAAGAGTGATTGGTAAAAACTTTTTGAATCAAAACATGTCACATATTAAAATTTTGAGAGAAAAACAACGTAATTTGATCAAACTGCTAACTTGCTACTTTAATAATTAAGGTCTCGGTCAAAGTACTACTAATTAAATTCAAATTTGAGCTAGAAAACTACAACAAAAGTTTGACACTCACCTTAATCATTTTTGAAACACACAAGATACTAGATACACAAGATACTCTACTGAAACTGACACTTTGCATAGGCCTACTTTTAAACTGATACTAATACGGAAATATCTACGATCTGCCCCTCTGAATGGGAAACCCCATCCAGAGAGCCGAGGCCTGTTCACAACTACATTTTAACAGTAGCCCAACAATACTTTGTCAGTTTTGTGAAGAAATAATAATATAAGTTATAAGAATACATAACGCAATTAATGTGAACTGTTTTGAATTCCCCGCTAATTTATTGTCGCGGCTAGCTGTCACCACTGCCATCGACAATAGATTGATCGATGACTTTTCTACAATTCCTTGTCTTCGTGCTTGTGCGTGCGGGTGCGGCTGCTCTACCTACAAGAGAACAAGACTGTTCCTGTTCCTGTCTGTGCACCCAACGACCATGTCTGCATGTCTTTTTTGGTTTTTGTTTTGGGCAGGTAAATCAATGTACAATCAAGTTTCTTATCAGTATTCATGCCTTCAAGTCTTCTTTACAGTCCAGGTAAGTGAATTTGATATTTTCTTGTTTAAAGGTGTAATTTTGAGTGAACGCGGGTAATATTTGCGTAAGACTCAATGCTGAATACACTCTTCTGTTTCTTTTCTGTTTGAGTTGATGACAGGCATTACTTATTATATATTTTAATTTTCTAGTAATGAGCTATTTAATAATTTTGTTGGTAGCCTAAATATTTTTATCTTGATTTGCTGCTAAGCTATTCATTTCATTTATCAATACCTCAATGAATTTTGTATAAGTTACCCACCGTAGCCTACTTAGCCAAACTGTAGGCCTTCGTACCTCTTGGTAGGCCTACCTATCGTAAAGCACTGTAATCAACTACTATCTAGCTCATAAGTTTCAAAGCTTTTGAGGTTTTCATAAGTTATGGATGATTATTTTGGCGGACGGTGAAGAACTTATTTACTCATTTCAGCTTAGAACAGTGCAAGCGATCTGCAAAATAGTTAAGGTCCAGATGTAGGCTACTAGGCGGTAGGCTACCGTATGTTATCAAACCGTCTATTCGCTATAGCTGAGCAAGATTGGCTCTGGGATGGAATGTAGAGTAGCTTCCTTTATTCTAACTTATGGTATTGGTATAGCGTTATAGACTAGCCTAACTCTCATTTGCTGAGAATTGAATCTCTCAATCTATACTTGAATCTCCTTAAATCCTAAATTCTTAATTCTTATCTCCTTAGATAATACATGAATCTCCTCAAAATGATTTAATTTCCTGATCTATAGGTAACCTACTACCGGTTTCTAACTCAAAAATATCTTAATTGATTTCTTTATAAATAGAGCAGATGAAACGGTTAAGTTACATTTAATTCAATGTTGGTGAATGTTAACAGAAAGTGGGGCTCTTATTTTATTGACGATTAGTGCCAACTAAACGCATGTATTTGAAAAATAATAAGACTTAGAAAATGACTGCAAGCTAAGTTAGTGACAGGACAATCGAGATCGATAATAATTTCATTTAGCACAGTCATATGGGCATGTCGCATGTTTCCTTCTGGATTGTATGATATCAATAACTCCAATTGAGTTTATACTCCTACTCACACCATTATTCATTTAAAACTTAGTCGGATTCAAAGCTCTAATTTTCAGAGTGCATGGAAATTGGAAAATATAGTTTTGTTAGTTCCACTACGGTACGGTGTTTTGTTTCAAAACAGTATTGGACCATAAAGCGTTGATAATTTTTCCAATAATTGAAAATAAACTATCGTAGAATATGGGAACAACAGCAAAGGATTGTTTTCATGGTCGAAGAAGCAATTAACAGATTTGCTGTGTGCTTCACCAAATCACCAATGATGATACAATATTTTTGGATGTTATGGGTGCGATTTGGATGAAAAATAGCGGTAACTGTTCTCAGCTAACCGAAACAAAAAAATGAGCTATAACGTTTGCCTCAGTTAATCAGGAATGCTCTTGTTTCTATTGAGTTATAATTTCATTAGGCTTCATCTCTCCGGTTTATTGTGTTTGTTAAGTTATATACTAATAATTTATTGACAACTGTACCGTATAGTATATACTAATATTTCTTGCGATTCTGACTTAGTAAGGATGTTAACTTGGATGCCCTGAAAATAAATAGTCCTAACCGTATAAATGCTAAAAAAACAGTACAAAAATGACTTTGGCTGAAAGTATGATTTTGACAAGCATGTTCAAGTTGGAACGTAGCCTACACTTCAAAATACTCAATAAGGAATGTTCAAATTTTCTGGTAGATAATACTGTTATATTACTGTTTTTACATTCAAAAAAATATAATTTTGATAGAAATCAATATCTATTTCCAGTTATAAAATAATTTCAAGTATCAACATATCTTAGTCTGGGAAAGTGACATAAGTAATTAGTAGTATTCACATTGAACAACACATTATGTGTCGTTTTTCGCAAACATGAAATTTATTTTAATAGTAAGCTTACATTATTTATTGAACATCAAATAAGTTATCAATTCTTATTTGGAAAACGACTAGTGTTGTAATAAATATTGTTGTTGATATAGCAATAACCGAAACCGGCATCTCAATAGTCTTACATCTTTGAGTTAGGTAATGGAAATTTTTACTTTTCTCATTTAATAATTCTCTTAATTAAAATGCAAACCTGATGAATATGAGTTGGAATAAGTTTCACCTAAGCTGATTAGTACACCTACTTACATTCATAAACAATATCTTAGACTGAGTAGTAGAGTCAGTTGACCATAAGTCGGTCGACAATATTATTGCGATAAGTTGAAAATTGCTAGCGTCAATATACTTCGATAGGTCTACTATGTATCTACAATAATGTGTTACATTTTTTTCATAATCACAACAACTATACCCTATTCACGATGACAAACTTGTTGCATGTGTGTGCCTCATGGCGAGGCCCTTTTACCGACAAGCACACTGCTTGCCTCGAATTGTGCGTCTCGTTTGCCTCGCTGCGAGCAAACCCGATATCCACAGTCCGAGGCATGTGTTTTGAAGCATTCGTGGCACATGCCTCCCACTGTCTATACGTGGGCCTAAGCGTATCAGCGTATGTCAATGCCTATGTGTCAAATGTGTGAGTTGTTAATATTTTTGTCGGGACTATGTCGTAAAGTTGCAATGGGTTGTCATCACAGTAGCAGCCCTGTTTGTTTACGTTATGGGTTAGTTTATCTCGTTTCAAGTCATTGTGAATGTAGTATAGTTAAATATATTTGAACATTTTAAAGAATATTTTGAACATCAATCTAATATCACTTCAAAAAAGTGATGTTGAACTTACCTTCAGATGCTACTTGTGATTCCATGTTAGTTCCGAAAGGAATTCTTTGCTCTATTGTTATCTCCATTTCGAAAGCTAGAAATCAAATAAAAGTATATGAAATTTAAATTCCACAAAAATATAATTGACAGTTGTTTGTCAAGCTTTATTAGTCAATTCCTCTAATAAATATAATAAATTCGAGCAATTTCAATCGAAACTTGAACGCATTCGGTTCAAAAGTTTTTTATGCTGATTAGTGAATGTACGATTCCTCCTTTGGGAGATTGGCTGTCGTTAGTAAAGAAAGTCAGTCGTTTCCCGTTTCTGGAGGAATATCAATTGTTGCATCACACTCTAACTGATCAACTGCATGTTATTCAGTGGTGTACTGCACCTTCACTTGGTTTTGAAGACTGGCTTATGGTTAGGAGGATCGACGTGCTAACCACACGTTACCTCTATCCTGGTTGATGATTATTTGCGTGCTGTATTTTCTGTCCAGGCTGGGAGGGCATTCTGTCGTGGTGGGGGTGGGGGGGGGGGGGTGTGTGGCTTCGGCTCGGTCGGTGTTGGTTCGGGGGCCGTGTGTTCTTTTGAGAATTTATGGCTTTTGGGCCGGTATTGGCCGGGCTGGAGTCGTTTCCCCGTCTTCCCGGAGTGTCTTCTTTGCTTGGATGGACTGGATAGTTTAGTGAATATGAAACTGGCAACCAGCTGGTAGGCATAGGCCCTTCATAGGGCTGTTGCGCCATTGACAAACAAACAATATAAACACCTGACTTTTTTAGAACTGACGCTAATTCTAGCATAATAATTGTTCACACCACAATCATACACACAATCTAAAGTAGTCTTTGGCTGCAAGTGGAAATATTTTTCAATTTGCCATTGATTTTGCAAATTTTTTCTCAATCATACCGCTCAACAAACCCAAGTATTTTATGCATGTTGAAATTTTACAATTGACTTTGGAGCTATTCGCATACCGTATTCCAGATTATACCATGTGGTCTTCTGTCATTATTCATATAACTTTTGTACTGTATAACGGTACAAAATATAAAACTTATTGCTTGCACCACGTTGTAATGTACACTTTCATTCACCATGTAACTTAAACATTCACTCACTCATCATCACCTTTACTGAAAATACTTGCTATCAAATCGCAATTGTAACAATAAATAGTAATAATACCAATACTTTCAATTAAGTTACGGGCGCGTTTCAAACTGTATTGTGTTTGCTTTTCTGGAAGGTTTTGCTTTTCAATAATTGTGTGAACTGGGCAGTATTTCATGAAGTAAACCAAATTATTCCAAGTATTCCAAAATATGGTCATGTGTAACGGTGGCACAATCTTCAAGAATAGGTAAGTATAGTCTGTCCAAGCAAAGAAGACCCTCTGGCAAGATGAGAAAATGACTCCAGCTCGGTCAATATTGGTTCAAAAAATATTGATTTGGTCTTAAATGTGGATCAGAATATTTCCTACAATTGAGACCAAATCAATACATTTTTAAACCAATATTGACCGAGCTGGAGTCTTGTTCTCATCTTGCCAGAGGACCTTTTTTGCTTGGACAGACTATAACGGCGTGACTAAGTAAACAATACAGCTTTTATCAATAGAGAACATCAAAATGAAGGATGGAAAATTAAGTTGGAAATTATAGAATAGTGAATGATTAAGCTCGACCTCAACACAAACGTAATCCATCATATTTTCGAATTCTATACTAATATTGAATTGTAAACAGAATCATAGTACTGCATTTCCTTTGATTCCTATCATTGAGCTTGAAATGGAATTTCCTGGCCACAATTCTTAGTCCGCTAGCCGCAGTCAGTTGGTATTTGCAAATGAGATCTACTAGTCAGTCTCATTGCGACTGAATCTCATTAAATGGGAATTAAGCTTGTTTGTGAGACGACGTTTCTCTAGTATTTGCGGGGGAGAAATGGGAGAAGAGGAACTGTCAAAGAACCGCTGATAGTATTAGGACTCAGGTTAATTATAGACGCACTTCATGGGGAACATGTTCTTAGTGGGTTGGTCCAGGGAATCGATGGTCCAGTTTTCCTTCTTGGTTCATGTATAGTCTGTCCAAGCAAAGAAGACCCTCTGGCAAGATGGGAAAATGACTGAAGCTCGGTCAATATTGGTTAAAAAATTATGAATTTGATCTCAAATCGTAGGAAACAATTTTATCCACTATTAAGACCACACTTATAATTCTTGAATTCTATTCTCCGGTGTCAATCAATAATCATTTCATCAATACATGATTTTTTATTACATTTCATTCTATTATTTCTCTTTTTTGATCATGCCACTTCATTATCTTTATTAAATTTGATCATACTGTAATTACGAATTATAAAGTATTCAGATTATTAAGATGCACTAGACAAGTTTATTTGTAACTTACCTGCGCTTAGGCTTATGCCTTTGCAGGGTTTTTCCTCTAATAGTACTACTCGTAAGTGTATTAAATTTGTATAGGATGTTGCATAATATGTATGTAAGTTATTATTCAAATGTATTTGTGAAAATGGAAAATAAAATTAGATTTTATTTGATTTGAACAAATATTTACCACGCTGGAGTCATTTTCTCATCTTGCCAGAGAGGGTCTTCTTTGCTTGGGCAGACTATAGTTGCAAGCTGAAGCTGAGAAGAAGCGTCTTCACAGTTCTCTTTATCTTCAAAGTTTGAGTAAAATATGTGTATCAGGGTATAGCTGGTTGGTTATTAGTCTCTTGGGATTCAAAATGACTGTGGATAATATTCGTTTTGAACAGTAGACCAATAATAAATAGATAAACTATCTCACAATTTCATATTATATTATGGAGTAGGATAAGTTCTGGGCGATTGTTTTTTTTAAATATTGTGATGTGATTGAAATGAAGATTTCACAAATGTGGATGTGACAGGCTCATGTAGACAGTCTGTCCAAGCAAAGAAGACCCTTAGGTAAGATGAGAAAATGACTCCAGCTTGGTCAATATTCGTTCAAAAAAGATTGATTTGGTCTTATATTGTGGATCAGAATGTTTCCTATGATTGAGACCAAATCAGTAATTTTTGAACGAATATTGACCGAGCTGGAGTCATATTCTCATCTTGCCAGAGGGTCTTCTTTGCTTGGACAGACTATAGAAGCTGTTCAGTAGAACTGCTGTACAGATTCTGTTCATTTCCGTAATTTGCACGAACCGGGATCAACTATAAAGGATGGGATGTTCATCTATATCTATAAAAGCGAAATGGCACTGACTGACTGACTGACTGATTCATTCATCCATCACCAGAACTAAAAATCCACTGAACCGAATGCGTTCAAATTTGGCAGGCATGTTCAGTTGGACGTTTAGACGCGCGATAAGAACAGATTTTAGAAACTTTCCAAGGATACGCAAACTATTAAAGTTTTTCTATAGTTTTTCAGCGTTTTCTCAATTTTTTCGAGAACCAATCGGTAGAAAATGTTGATATTTGGTAGGCAGGTTCAGATAAGGTCTAGAGATGTTGTGTTGAAATATTTTTGAATTCCGTTCAAGATTAAGCCACTTATCAGTATTTTTTAAATTGTAGATGTATTGCGGGTTGCATATCTTCCGCCTTGATACGACCAATTCTTACTGTAAATTCAATGGTTCAGCGAGATTATAGATGAGCTAATTTGGAAGATATTGAATCAAGTTTCAAACAAAGTCCGATATAGTTCCCAAGGTTACGCTCAATATTAGCGTTTTACTATTTCTCGGAAATTTCGGAGCTTTTCTTGGATGTTTGAGAATAAATAGGTAGGAAATGTTGAAATTTGATAAACAGGTCCAGATAAGGTCTACAAATGCTGTGTTCAATGGATTTTGAATCCCTTCTTAGCCGAATTTGCAGGCGAGCGAAGCGAGCCTGTTTGACTCACTGACACTGTTGATACTGTCGTGGGTCCGGCTAGGCGGAGAAGGCGAGCGAAGCGAGCCTGCCGGCTAGTTGTTCATAGAGCAACCCGATACAGCGCTAATCTCTTATGAAATAGAAGCTGAAGCTCAACTTTGATAGAATCAAAGAGAATCGTACTAGCCTATATAACATAACTTATAGAGAGGTCTAGAGGTTTAGTATATTGGTATAGAGGTCTATTATTCTATGATAGAACGCACAAGCCTGGGGCTAATGTGGGCATCAACCTCAGTGAAAATTTGACCGCTATTCTCCAATGCTTATATATTAGAGTGCACAGTTACTAGAATATGCATGTTTACATGATATGTATTAGCCTACATGTAATACATATGTATTTTTCTAGTACAGTCTGTCCAAGCAAAGAAGTCATTCTGGCAAGAAGGGAAAATGACTCCACCTTGTTCTTTATCAGTTCAAAAATTAAAAATTTGTTTTCAAATTGTAGAAACATTCTGCTCTACAAGTTGAGTACAAATTTATAATTTTCAAATCGATATTTACTGAGCTGGAGTTATTTTCCCCATCTTGCCAGAATGTTTTCTCAGCACAGACAGACTAGCCTTTATCAGTGATAGAGTAGACATTAGTGACCAAACTTCACAACATCATAAATATAAATAAGGTATTCTATTACAATAATAAAAAGAATTATGAAAAATATTGATGATTTTTTTCTTCCTGTATTGTATAGGTCTAATCATTTCCATACATTCGTTCTTTGATAATGTAATAGACAATTCACGGCCATAATTCTAATGAGAAAATTCATATTAACGTATTCTTTCCATTAATTGACATCAATTTGTCAACACTTGTTTTTGGTTGAAAACGGCAATGCATGAAAACTTACAGTTATGTGGTCAATTAACATTTTTTCATAGCAATCATATCTGGGAATAGAAATGCTGCATTGTTATTCTAAAAATCGGAATTATTGATTGAGGTCAAAAGATGAAGAAATTAGAAAAAGAAGAAGAAGAAGAAGGAGGAGAAAACGACAAGAGTAGAAGAATTATAACAGGAAATGAAAAAAATAGAAGAGAAATGAAGAAGTAGACAATAGCGACAAAATGTGACCAATCTGCCGACTGACTATCGACAAAGAGAAAGAAGAAGAAGAAAAAGAAGAAGAAGAAAAAGAAGAAAAAGAAGAAGAAGAAGAAGAAGAAGAAGAAGAGGAAGAGTAAAAGAAGAACTTTCATCATAGAGTACAGAATTATAAGGCGAATAAGTAAGAACACAAAAATGTTGTCAGTTTTACAAAAAATCAATTCATTTGAAACCATACTCAAGTTTCAATGCATTCTATTAGCATCATCTCAAGTGTAAATTCGGCTATGCGGTTTTAAATGAACTAATTTTTATGAAACTGACAACATTTTCGTATTCTCACTTATTCGTCTGTTTAGGAAGAGGTTTCACAACATATATGAATACTCCATTCCGTAATAATAATTTTGATCACAGCATACGGTATTCAATAGGCCTACTAATGAATTGTTTGAATTTTAATGTTGATCAATGCAACTATGAAGAAAGGCTCTGAAAATTCTAGTTCAAAGTTTAAAAAAACAAAATCTGTTTCAGCATGGGCTTAAGGAGGTTCTTTTAATGCATGAGTTACTTCCCAAACTTAGATAGAAAACATTTTAGTATCCATATTCTTCATGAGTGTTCACAGATTTGTTTGTATCTTGTTTTATCGACTAGTATTATCTAAATATTCAAATTGAATCAAAAGGTTATACTTACTGTTATTCGCTATTCCTGTGCAGTGCCTATTGAAGTAAGACTAGAATTCTTGAAAATTGGGTAAAAATTTTGGGGTCCTCAATCGACAACAATTGTGTATATATATTGACATAAAAATTGTATGGAATTTAGACATTCTAATTTAAAATGAATGAATACCTGGATTTCATTGTAGGTCCAAATATTTCAAATTATGTACTCTTTTTTGTCATTTATTTGTATGTGAACAATTCCCAAATCTGGGATTTGTTTTAGATTGGTTTTATCTGGATTGAAAAGGCATCAACAATTATAGGAAAAAATTCAATTTAAAAAATGAAAAATTGATTACTCACTCCAATTTATCCCAAACTGTTGTACGAATTAATATTTTCAAGGATTTTCTTGATAAAAAACCAGTGAAAATTTTCGATTGTCGCTGATCCAAGTCCGATTCCCTGAGATAGTGAGGTGGTCAACTTCACCTAACTTCACCGGTCACATAACCGCGCGGCAAAAGTCACTCTCCAAATGTCCCGTTGTCACTGAGTGCTCTACTATTGTCTTCTAGTCTCAAATTAATATGCTCGTTTTTTCGAGTGACCGTGGACTGTTGAGGCAATTTGTTGCTTTGTTTGGCAGTATTGTTTCTCAACGTTTGTGACATTGATTAGTCAATGATAGCTTGCCAAACTTCACACATCGTAAACCACAATTTACTTATGATATTGAATCTAATCTGCATTTTTCAAATGAACCATTCTTAGAAAATTGTAAACTTGATCTAGCTTGAAAAATTCATAAAAGTTCAATCCAAATGTAAGTTATTGACTATCAGTATTTTTCTTTGAAAATAACTTTGACTATAAATAAAACTATGATAATTACTGCTTATACGGAGTAGACTTTATCTAGTACGGCCTCCTTTTTCATCTGAATTTTACCATGATTCTCTTCTATGATTTTCTGCTCTTTTAATTTTATGTTTTATTGATTAGCTTTGCTTCCAATAGGTTATAAAATACTCGGTGTTGTTGTGGTTGAAATTATTGCTGTTACTAATTTTGTTGTAATTTAATAGTGTATGCCACTCGAAACTCAATTCAACTCACAACCTTAGTTCGTTAAAGCTGAGAAGACACGCCGTTTCAGTACACTCCACATTGTAACGGCGTGTCTTCTCAGCTTGCGCGAACTATTCCACAGCTAATAAAATCGAAGCTAACTCACTCTATCTGCTCACTTCCCTTTTGGGATGATCAAAATCTAAACTACAATTATTCAATTATGTATTTTTATAAATTTTACCTCAATATATTCAGCATTACTTCTTAATTTATCTTATTGTAGGCTACTTCACTCCGTATGATAGTAAAAAAGAAATAATCAATGGCAAAGCTCAAAAATAAGTATAAATATTTGGAATAAGGATTTTAATCTCAACAGACTTTGCAACAACATATTTTGAACTGTTTTAGGTAGGTACAATGGAATAATTCAATTAAATTTACAGAAAATTGATTATTGAATACCATCACATCATATACATACTGATGAGTTCTATTCAATTTATCCGTTTAGTAACAAATACATACAGATTTGAAAAATAATGTTAGATACATGGTAAAACATCAAAAAATTTGATCTAGATGAGGCAACTCCTTATTTCCTATCCAATACTGATAGATAACTGAATCGCTATGAATTTGTACCTAATTTTAATTCATTGCAAAAATCTATTTAAAATCGTTATCTGTGTTGAGTTGATTTGATTCACATAAAATCAACTTAGTTGTAATGTAATTGCGAAATGACTACTGTGTGTGAATACATCAGCATTCCCCAACTAACTGTGTTTGTGAATTTTTTGAAACATTTCTAAAAAATATTTTATAGATTTTTATATTTATTGGTGGTTTTATGATTGGATTGGCATATTACCCTTTAAAATTACAATACTACCCTTCAAACTATATTTTTAGGTTTTCAATTTATTCACAATATAAAATTGGTAAATGAAATTGGATGAAGTATCAAAAAACTAAATTATCAATATTGTTTTCATGCTTATCACTCACTACCTTTCTAAAATTTCTATAAGACTTACAAATCAACAATAAAAAACACAATTGCTTATTATTCCAATAAATAATGTAACAAACATAAGGAAGTAATCATAAAACTAGAATGCTCATTTGGAGTGACTGGTGGAAGATATATTTTGTACAAATGAAAAAAGTGAAGGATTCTTGATGAAACAGATATTAACTAGTCTGCTTTGTTTGTAACTTGTGTGCCGTTTTTCGTCGCGATTTTAGTGGCTTCCTTTTGGGCGACTTTCTGCTGTTTCGGTTTCATAATGTAAGTTTTGATGTAGAAGTTCATGAAGAGACAGAAGAAGACAAAAACGTTGACCATCCACAACACGTTGTAGGCTTGGGACACCTCGCAGTCGTTCACAAACAGGTAGCCCAAAAAGCCGATAACGATCACGAACTGTGTCTGTGAATCAAAGAAATTGGGATCACTCACAAATACATTACAAATTTGATGTTAAAATAACATCAACAATAGATGAAAGACATCAACAAGAATAACATCAATAACAATAAACTCATGTCAACATGAACAAACTCATCAACATCAATAAACTCAACTACTCGTATTATTTATCTGAAGAAACGTAGGTTTGTTTTGAAGTCTCTTCATAATTATTACAACTGGAACTCTCATGACAAATAATTCAAATTCCTGCGCGAAATTGGTTACCTGATAGTAAAGGCTTCTATTTATATTCTATCGATTTGTTTTCTCATCATGCGTGAACTATCATGCTTTTTTCTTGGTCTACCTGGTCGCAGGTTTGAAGTCTAGTGAGATTGGACTCCCCTATATACACATTACTATACTACATTTTCCAAATTTATCATTAGGACGTAGATTTTCATTTGTTAATTCACGTGAATTATGCACTTTTAAGCTTTTTGTGTGATCAGGTCTTTTAGACTATAGAGACCGTATAATCAGTTTCATTATAGTTTAGACCTACTAGACCCAGTCCGACACGTTTGAAGAATGACAGAGTTTTTTCTGAAATGCTCTTTAAAGGTATTGAATGTATCCTTCTTGTGCTGATGCTTTCCAATGCGGACAATCGCAGAGATTTGTTCTGCGTTCAATCGATTTATAAGTTACACAATTATTCTCCATTCCTACTCATTTTATTTACAAAAATACAGTTGTGCAATCTTGATGTGAATGCAGCTATGCTGGTGACAGGAATTCAATGCTGGGGGAAAACGAATGAGTAGATTGCAAATGATGGTTTATGGAGATCTCAGACTTTGTGAATGAATGTAGTTATGCAATGTGCATACTGTGTCTCATGGAAACTGCATGCATTTCGTCTGCAGCTTGTCAGTTGCAGTCACATTATCTATTGCAACTTTTAGGCTGCTTTCACATAGGTGTATTGTATTATGTATCGAGCCTCATGTTTTGAATTTTGTCCCCATTATAACATATATTGATTATGATCTCTAGATCGTTTATTCTTACGATCTATGAAGAGCGGGCCATCATTTGACCATTCTGTGGTCAAATAATAGCACCAAATTTGAATTCATAATAGAATAAGTGAATAGTCAAACATCTGATGTCGTGAAAAATCATCCACAAATGAATGAATACGATATAATGCAAGTGCACATAGTTAGGTGGCTCGTTGTAGGAAGTGATAACGCGCCGGTCTGATAATCAGGTGGACCCGGGTTCCAGACTCGACTGGGCCAAAATTCTTTGACCACAGCGCAATCATATAAATTTATACGGCCACCCCAATTCGGAAGAGACGATAGTCGGTCCCGACTATCTGAATAGTAGTCTTCATCTCTCATCATTATAATCCATCTTATTACCCACGCACAAGCCTACGAGCTCATGTGGGCTTCACCCTCGTAAAAAATAAAACATAAATAATAAGGTGGTTTCTTGATCCATGACGAGCTGATATGTGTTAATATTCACTGGAGTAACAATGTGTTCGTGGAATACGAAAGGCTTCCACACCAGAAAGGTAATCTAACAGTTTCTTTCTGTAAAAATTGTGACTGCACTTGTCAGTAATGTTACTTCAAGAACATAAATAATGAATAAATCAATTATGTTGGGTGAGCTGGGATCAAGGAATGGATAATACTGCGTCTACCTTGTCTTTATAGAGCCCCAGGGTATCCTGTTTTATAGTATCGTGCTTGAAGCATTGAAATTCAAAGTTGTCCGATACTAGAACATAAGTAATCCAGTAGTTCAATATTTCTTTTTTCTTTGGGCTTTTGTACTTATCGAAACTTTCAATTAATGTAGATCTTGGTACCATTCCAAAAGAATTTTCATTTTACATTTATTTTAAAAGGGTAGGCTACTAAGATATACATTAATTGAAGGTTTTGGTAATACAGTAGCCCTAATGTATTATTTCTTTTTAAAATCCCCTAGATTTTGAAAAAAAGTGATTCGATAATGTTTCACAGTTAACTTGGTGAGAGATGTTTTAAAACTGTCAAGGCAATTGAAACGGAATGTCTTCTTTTTTCAGTAAATATGTCTGTGAGATGGTTCTTACCAGCTGTATTCTGGTGATGTAGCGTTTCCACCAGAGGTACTTCTGGACCTCGGGTCCCAGTCCGGCCAGGAAGTAGTAGGTGTACATGACCACGTGAACTCCCGAGTTGAGCACTCCTGGTACGATACCTTGTTCGGCTGCAAAAATTAAATCAAACAGGTCAGTTGATTTTCAAGCTAATTCTTCTGATAGAATCTATGATGGAAGTTTCAATGTAACTTATATATAAGTCAGAAGGAATATAATCGTTACGTTCATATCGGTGCATCGATCCTAGCATCGCGGTGCTGAAATTAGCTGTTCATACGTTATACAATACAATACAGCTGATAGAAGCAAAGCGATGCTAGGATCGATGCTATGATCGACGCTCCGACATGAACGCACCCTTTAATTATAATAAGAATAGTTGAACTAATTAATTCCCACATTTGCAATACAAATTGATAAAAAACAATCAAGATGAACTGTTACTTACTCGATTCATACAATCAGTTAAAATAATAATCGAGTACCATGAGTATATTTTATGAGTAATCAGTAACGATCAATATTTCACAAATTACTATAAACATTGGAAGTAAACATCAAATAAGTTATTATAACTATACTCTATTCACGATCACTTGAGACGGAATAAACAAACTTTTTGAGTGTTTATACGTGTAATGGAAGGTCTTCTTCTATGCGAAACTTTTGGCCACAGACCAACAGCTGTAAGCCAACCACAGCTCAAGACAACAGTCTTGAGACAATACAGTCGGACTGTAGCCAATCACAGCTCCAGAAAAGTCTCCAGAAAAGATTTTCTGAGTTCGACTGCAGCCAATTTTTTCGCATAGAAGAAGACCTTCCAATACACGCACACACACGCAAAAGGCTTGTTTATCTCGTCTCAAGCCATCGTGAATGGACTATAATTATTATTTATTTCGTCTTTTGTGTGTTATAATTAATTGAATTGTATTTTATCAAGGCTTATTGTACTCGCTCAATTCATACAATCAGGCACTATCAGTGTATTTGAAAAATCATCAGGCTAAAATAATAATTATCTGAAGTATAAGAATAATAAAATTGAAAATAAAAATCCAATTAGTTATCATAAGTAATATTTATTTAAGTAATAATTATTTATTTTAGTATTAATTATTTATTTTTGTTTTAAGTTGGCCTAATTGAAAAAATAATACAAAATGTATTTCATTGACATATATTTTTCAAGGCAAGCCTTTCCGCTGAATTTTCCTTATCTAGCTCAATAAAAGCAAAATTAATTCGAAAATTTAGTCAACCAACTGATTTGATATACAATGGATATGAATAGAAAGGAGGTGCATTTGAATGATCGAAAAATGTCGATTTTCCGAGTTGAAATATTTACGTGTGGAAAGTATTTGAATTAATGATTTTCTACTTTTCCTTGTTTATGATGTAATTGCTGATTCTTTATGATTTAAAGCATCTTGATTAAAAATTAGCACTGTTAGTCTGCTTGAGATCCTATTTTTCCTTGTTCTGTTATTCATTGTTTTGTAGTGCCATTGGAACTTTAAATTTGATTGAAGATTTTTGTGCTCTATGCCAAAGAATCATTAATTATAATTAATTGGTATATCAATCTCTTCTCTTTCTGTAGAAGCTACTCCATCAATTAAAATAATATATAATTCGAATAAAATTCCTTCCACTGTACATAAATTCAGATTTTTTAAATTTCTAGCTATTGTTTACCTCTGATGTACTTGATGCAAAACCATGTAGCGAGAACCATTCCTGTGTGATGGTACAGATGGAGGAATGTGATGTGAGAGTACTTCTTACGTGCCACCATGAAAATCTGCAAAAAAGTCTCAAATTAGATACTTGAAGACCACGATTATCTATCGCTATATTAGAGATTATTCGTTATTCTTCATTAAGTGAGGATTAAATTTCCAATATTCATCTTCTGCTTGAAAATCCCCCTCAGATAACATTGAAGCTCGACGAGGATTGAGTAATCTCACTTTGAAGTGGTCTTATTTCTTGAGACTCTGAGATGAAAAACCTTTATCTATGTCTCCTTTCTTGAGCTATTTTCCTTGCCTCAGTATTTTTTTCGTATAATAATTTCTTGAAAACTAGTTTCTGTAAAAGAGTTACTATAAACTTATTTGAAATTCTTCAAATTCTCCTAGTCTCATTATTATGTGTGATACATACATAATATTTGTCAATTGGATGTTAGGAATTTGTCATTCCGATATCCTTATGATAGATGAATAACCGTCAAATAATATTTCATGCATGTTGGCCATTTTTTCAATCCTATTGATTAGGGGAGAGTGGTGTACCTTTGACCATAATGTACCTTTAACCACTGAGCTCACTGAGGCATCTAGTGGCCCTTTCATAAATCTAATAGTCATAGTTCATAGAGTTCCCACTAGGGAACCCTACCATTCTAGCTTCGAGACTACTGTTTAATTCGTTTGTGCGAAAAAATTCTAAAACTAAAATCACTAGTGAAAAGTAAGTAATTTTTCCACTCTTATTTTGTTTTGGTATTTTTATAGAGTTGATTTTATTGAATTTGTGTGAATCTACCCTACTTCTTACTATTTAAACTATCGTAGTACACTGCATCACTTGAATCCACAAATATAACCTAAATGCAGGAATTGGAAAGGAATAAGGAAAGGAGCACTGTGTTGTACCTTTGACCAGATAGCTGAGTTGTTCCTTTGACCAAGTTAAACAAGTCTAAGTTGGAAGATTATGCAGCTTTCTATGGAATAGATGTTGAAGATATTATCGCCAAGCTTCCTTATCCAGATGCTATGGGAGGCTCTGCTCGTCAACGTGATATATTACCTTCTGGTGTAGATTAAAAAAAAAAAATCATCTTTGAAAAATATTGCCCATTTTTTTGTTGAGATTGATTTTAATTAATATACTATTGTTTGCATTTCACTTTATTTATTTCAATCTACCATATCTGTAGGCTTAACTTAGCCTAAACCGACATCCCAATCCAATTTAACCCCTGGTCAAAGGTACAACATGCACTGGTCAAAAGTACAACACCATGTTGTTCCTTTGACCACTTGGTAGTGATTTTTAAAATAATAAAAAATGTACTTCGGATAAAGTTAGAAAAATGATATTCAAGTGGAAGATAGTTAACTAATTGAAGTTTAGATTTATACAAAAATATGTTACTTTTAAGCCAAAATAAAGTTTTAAAAAATCTTAGAAGCAAAACTAGTCAAAGGTACACCACTCTCCCCTACTCCTCAAAATTTCTAACACTAAAAACAATAGAAAATTGAATATTAATGAAAAAAAATTCATGAAGCTCAACGATCAATTGAATTTATTTTTATTTGATTATTCATGAAAAAGTTGTTCAATTACTTCAATATTAATTGTGAATAATGTGCTTATTTCCTCCATTGATTATAAGCTTCATCCAATGGGTTGAGAATCATTTGAAATCATGGAAGTGATTTTATTACACCTAGTTTTTTAAAATAAAATATAGACATCTGAAGGTGAACGGCTTGATAAAAAATGTGGAGTAAAAACAAGTTCCCCTCAACTTTTCTGGTGCAACTTATCATCAAATCGATTACTTTGAATAAGCATTGGTTGTTTGAGGAAGCGATGCGATTATAATGAGTTACTTTTTCATTTAATGACTTTGATTACTAAAAATTCAAGTCAGCAAATTTCTCAATAATTATCATTTGAAACTCAAGTACATTCATTGCGAATATAAGATTAGGTCAGATAGTTTTTTTCATAAATGTCTTATTAGACATTGATTTGGTATTTATTTCAGGTCTGAAAGCTGTTAGTATAGATTGTTGAAGAGTTTTTACTGGCAGGTGTGAATGGGAATGGAACCAGGAATAGTAGGAATGGAACCGGGAACAGTTCTTGAATGAAAACATTCATACTTACTGTATCTAGAAGATCGACCACTTTCGAGAACAGGTAAGCCCAAGAGGCCAGCATTAACTGAAAAAAGTAATTATCCATTAGAAAAGTATGAAGTATTGAGTCTAGTTAGTATTAGGCCTACTCACTTATCATTATTTAAAAACTATAGCTGCTGGTAAGTATTCTTTTATAGATAATTGATGAGTGTTGAAGCAATTAAAACTAAATTGAGCTGCACATTTTATTGTGGCTCAATAATCCAAGTTAGACACTTGAAGCGTAGGCATGTATCAAAATATAAGAAGCATGTATGTATGTTAATGGCTCTACAGCCCATGAAGGGCTTAGGCTTAGCTACCAGCTGGTTGCTAGTTTCATATTCACTCCACTATACAGCAGAGGTGAATAATCATCAACCAGGATAGAGGTAACGTGTGGTTAGCACGTCGATCCTCTCAATCATAAGCTAGCTTCCGTAACCAAGTGACGGCACAGAACACCTCTATAAATAAGATCCACTTAATCAGCTAGAGTGTAATGCAACAACTACTATTCCCCCAGAGACGGGAAACGACTGACTATCTTTACTAACGACAAGCATAGGCTTCACTAACGATAAGAATCATAAGCTACAATAAATTCATGTGTTATGTAGTTACAGTATAAGCTATAGTTATGTGATTTGAATGACCATTGAAATGCAATTATTAGGATTCAATAATTTCTTAGAAAGTGACTCATAGTTTCTGCATGTCATTTCATAGGCCAGAGAGATCATGAGCGAGTTGCTCAGGTAAGCTTTGGTTGTTATGCTTAACTATTTATTTCTAATAAGTCTATCGGTAAGCTGCACGAAAATCCAACAGTATTTAATCACCGTAAAATGAATTCGACTCATCATTAATTCTCGTTATAGTAGTCCCGTTGAATTGCTTTTTTGAATATTGAATCTTCTTGCGACTGGCTGTGTTTAGTGATGTAAACTTCCTGGGAATTTAAGATCGGGGAAATATTCCCAAAAATCATAAATTCCCGGAAATTTATGATATTTTCTACCTAAAATGACTAAAAAAGACGTTTTATGCTACACAAAGTCTCAAACACCTGTTATACAACATATTTATGTAAAATATAATATGAGAATGAATAACTTGAAAACTGTTTGTTATCAGTTAAAATAAAACAGTAATTTGAGTTCATATACTGTACTGATTATTTTAAGGAGGAATGAGCACTCAATTAGTGTTTCAATTATTCAACTAGGCTACTATCTATCTAAAACTTCAAAACTTGTCTAGTCTTACAAGTTGAATTTGTTTTTTCTTTACTAATAAATGCCTATAACTGGTAATGCCTAAGTCAGATAAACTATAAACATAAGTCAAAAATTTTTAGGTGTAATTCGACTTCCATTGCTTCATAGCTGAGAAGTAAGTTTATTCCATTTCTTTGCACAAAAATAATTAAACCCCTAAACCTAAACTAAGAATAGAATAGAAATCCAAAATTTAGAAATTATTAGATACAACAAAATAAACTAAAACAAGAACATACTTATAAGAGTGGGCAGTAGTAGTTGGCCATTTGCCGAACAGCAGAATCATGCCCCATAAGAACAATGTAATTTTTATCAATCTCTTGAAGCAGATAGTGCCGTTATTTATGAACAGAATTTCACGTTCTTTATGTCATTGGAAAGAAAATTCAATTTTCCAGGGGCTGGACTTTCTACTTTTTTATTTCAAGTTTATTTCCATAATTAGAGTTCAATACTTTTATTAATTATAGTTGATTAATTATACAATAATTACTGAAATTAACTTGAAATAAAAAACGTAAAAAGTCTAGCCCCTGGAGAATTAAATTTTCTTTCCAATGGCATGTAGAGGCACCAATTGTTGACACCACCCCAATTATTGACACAATCGTCTTCAACATTCAATAATAAGCTACCTGTACCATATATGTTAGTGAAATTTGCGTCAGGCAAATACCACACTCATTAACCCTATTTCACCACCCCATTCAAGTCACCACTATTAACTTAAAGACCAGAAAAAAATCATTCTTCAGGTGACCATCGCAGCAGTTGGATCCTTATTCATTTCGCTAAGGAGGTGGGCTTTTAAAATGTTTTTTCTTGATACTTATGATTTTTTTCTGTTGTTCATCTTTGTTTCCTTGATTGATATTAATGTATACTTGATAAAAAATGAGTTTTTAGAGGTGAATTTTTATCAGTAAATTAATTTTTGCAGTGTCAATAATTATTGACACATTTGTTAATGATAGGGGATTCTATGAAAAACTGACCTGATACATATTAAGATACTTTGAATGATTTGTGACACATTGATACTATTGAGAATTGAAAAAAGCTTAGGGATCCAATTTCTTGACAGGGGGTGTCAATAATAGGTCAATACATGTCAAATGAGTCAATACATGTCAATAATTTGACTCATTCTACACCCATTATTGACAGTAAGAATGCCCAATTATTGAATCGCTCATAAAATCAGGTTGAGTCTGTACTGGGATAATAGATCACAGATCACAAAAAACGTTATATATGTATATATTTCAAATACTATTACTTATATGGAGAAGATTAAGAGAAAAGGAAGTTGTCAAAAACAACTTGCATTTGGAACGTTTTACAACAGAACCATGGTTTTATGGATACAGCAAGATAGTTTTGCTGAGGATGGAGTGAGTTTCACCCAAAAACCATGATTCTATGAGGGAGAGGGAGATAAACTCTTTTCAGATGAGAATAGACAGGGAGAAATTCAAAGAAAAAAATGAAAAAACAACAGGTGAGCAACCGGAGACTCAAAATCCAATCCAGAGCTCCATTTTTGAAACATCTAATTAACAACCTGTTGAACAAGATAAATTTATTATTATCCATCAAGAGAATTTCCCAGGTATTGATGACACGATCCTATTGGATAAAAACATTTTGGAAGGAGCTGAGGGAGAATTTGAAGAGATGGAAAACAGTTGAAAAGTGGAAAAATGGAAGAAGGAGGGAATGAGGTGGTGCTCAACCTGATTGTTGCTGGAGGCTGTAGCATGGGAGAGATATGAAGAGATTACACAGGACAGATTGAATGAACATCTTCAATTTTAAATGAACATTGAATTAGAGCAAGAGTATGGAGTAGAGTTAGCAGTTGGTGAAGGTGATTACATTTTGTCAAACTATTAAGAAGAGAAGAGGAGGATATGCGAACTGCTCGTTAAATTTCGAAAATAATGGATGATAAGGTGATAGGAAACCCTTTAGGCCTAAGACCTTGCAACCAAATGAGGAATGTATTCACATTGAAGATGCAAGAAGGTAGCGATTGAGGTGAAAGACATCATGGCAAAACTACCTGAACCTCTGGTTCCACTAAAAAAACCCCAAAGAATGTTATTTTCAGAACAATTAGACCTAGATATTGATTGATTTTATTATATTATTGTATTTTTTATTGATTGAAGCCTATTTGATATCTTATCAGGCCTACTTATTCTTTATTTTTATGAATTGTAGATAAATCTATTTAGATCTCAAATTGTGTCATTAATCGGTGTCTATCCTTTCAATATCTTTTTGTAGATTGCCAATAATTGGTACTTTCAAATGTCAATAGCTGGTTCATAGTTGTCAATAATTGGTACTTTCACAAGTCAATAATTGGTTCGTGGGTGTCAATAATATGGGAAAAACATACTCCTATATTTTAGCAAAAAAAAAAAAAAATAGTGAAGTATTCGACTTGATACTTTAATTAGGAGTTGTAGCACAGTAATGCCAATAATTCAAACTTTAGAAAGTGAAAATTGGTCTATGGAGTACGAAACTATTGGAAAAATACTGGAAAATTTTCCTTAAAGTGCCAACAATTGGTGCCTTTACCCTAAAGAACGTGAAATTCTGTTCATAAATGACAACGCTATCTGCTTCAAAAGATTGATGAAAATTGCATTGTTCTTATAGGACATAATTTTGCCGTTCGATAGTTGGCCGTCCACTACCATCAACACTCAAGATAAATTGAATATTAAGAAGAAAATAATTCCACAGCTCACAACCTTTCAAGAATCATTGAGGCTTACTTGACTTGTAATAATACAATATTTTTGGCCACAGAAGTTTTCCACTTTGCATCAGATAAAACAGCACAAAACAAAAATAGACATTCAAGAAGCTAACTTACTTATGATTGTTGAAGCCTTATCCTAAGATTTATTGAATATTGAATTTTTCTCAATGTTTGTTTTGTTTGTTTGTTTTGTTTATGAGGGTGAAGCCCACATGAGCTCTTAGGCTTGTGCGTGGGTAATGAAATGGATGATAGATGACGACTACTTTTTTTTATGTAGTCGGGACCGACGGCTTATCGTCTCCTCCGAAAGACCGTATTTATGTGATTGTGCTGTGGTCAAAAATTGTTTCCCCGCTTGGGACTTGAACCAGGGTCCACCTGGTTATCAGACCGGCGCTTTACCACTCCTCCAACGAGCGTTAATTCCAAAGTCATAACTCTATTATTATTATTATTATGTAGCCTATCTGAATTATAATTATGTGTGAGCCGTTTTCTACTTTCTAACAACATGTAACACCAATTAAAACATTATTAATTTTGAAAATTATAATTGAGTTGCTATTTCACACTAATCACATTTCTTTCTCTCATAAGTCTTTCTGCTCAGGGGTAGGATAAGAGAGAAAGTGAGTGTCTTAGTGAGAGCGAGTTGGGTTTTGTTTGTGCGTGGACGTGGAGTATTGTTTTCCAGTACACCAAAGTGAGCAAAAATTGACATTACAAGGATAATTTACAGCTTATAATGTGAAAAGTGACTGAGATTGATAAATTCAATTATTTTGAAGCAATTTTATAAATTCCCTAAAATTCCCATAAATTCCCAAAATTTCTTGGCCAAGGAAAGATTCCCAAATCATAAGTTCTTTCCCACTGGGAATATTCCCGATCCACATCACTAGCTGTGTTATTTGCTCAATCGTTCAATCTAACGCCTTGAAGGTTTATGACAATTCTGACATTGATCCCGAAATTTACTCCCGATTTATAACTGACAAAATCAGATCTATAAACGAAACAATAAATTATCACTGAATATTGTTCTCAAGCTGGGTTGGAAGGTTGCAAAGCATTTAGGCCTACCAGGTGATACATTGTTCATTGTTTTGAAACGGTGTGAGAATGAAAGTGACAATACTATCAAGTAGGTAACGTTACTCATTTAAATAATTGAATTCCCACAATCATCAATGACAAAAGCTGTTGAAGGTTGACTTTGAACGATGTATGTTTCGCCAATAGTTTTCAGCTATCTCATCAATATAACGGTTTCTAGTCTTGATTTGGAATAAATTTTGAGTTACAGGTTGATTGACACTAATAATTTTTTTGTATTCAAATTCTGTTCAACTATTCTATCATTAGTGGCGTAGCCAGAAAATTCTTTCAGAGGAGATTGGTGAAATTTGTTTGGGGGACTATTTCGAAAGAGGATAGGGGCTATTCAGGGGGAATAAGGGAGTTTTCGTTTAATTTTCGAAAATCAAATTCTCATATATACCCATCCAGGATACACCACTGTCTATGATTATCACCTTATGTATTCCAAAAATTTTAGTTTTACAAAAAATTTAACCCCCGCTCTTTATGTTTTTTTGGATCTCATCATTAGTGTTATTTTGTTTTATTGGCTTATGAATTTCATTTCTTGTTCAAATCATCAAAACTCAATCTTACTAAAATTAATTATACTTCTAATAAAATTAAATCCATAATATAATTTTCATAATGCACAAATCTCATTCAATAGCAAGTACATAATTCAATTACAGAAGTCCTATTGATTCCTTGATTTATTGTGTTTCTGTTGCGTACTTATTGTTTCGTGTGTTAATAGTGAATTATAAATTTTATTTATTTCCATATTTTACTACACACAATTTACTACTGTATTTCTATATTATGCAATCATATTTATTTTTTGTCTTCTCAACGACACCCACAATCAAATGCATCATTATAAAATTTCTCAACTAATCAACACTATGCGACACAATTGTCACGAGTTTAAATATCCCACTCTACTAAAGCCAATGTGGGAATATACAACCACTATTAATTCTATTCAAATTTTAGTCACATTGGATAAAGTATCAAAAACATTGCCCTAAAAGTCGTTGAGAAATAATCAACTATATTAATTTATAATCTTAAAATTACTAAATTCACCACACTATGAGAGTTTTCTTATCACGCTGTCGTAATACAAAATGTAGTTAAGAACTGCTATTTCTATAGAACATCCCATCCATTCAGGATACGTAATCAATCATAGTGCATACGTTGAAACTAGACTCGAAACTCATCGAAATTAACTTGGTTGCAGTGAATGTTTTCAATGCACATTTGCCCGTGAACCGTTTTTAA
This sequence comes from Sogatella furcifera, assembly GCA_017141385.1. Lineage (NCBI taxonomy): Eukaryota > Metazoa > Arthropoda > Insecta > Hemiptera > Delphacidae > Sogatella > Sogatella furcifera. Next base: position 39,409,775 of record CM029550.1, read on the forward strand.
TTCGGTCGGCCGACCGGACAAAAGCCATAAATACACGTGAAAGCTAAACCGCCGGGTCGGGTCTCTGCGGGTCGCTGCTGTGGTGGCCATGCCAACTTTATTCGACCCTCGACCACCCCCTCCTTCGACCCTCGACTTCTAAATATCGAGGATGCAACCGCAAATGGCCGTCGCTGATCGTAATCAAAGTAATTCCCCAGCGATACACAAAACTATCCACCGCTAATATCCTACTGTACAGCGACACACTCGCACATTATTTATATTGCACCATGTATAAATAATCATAAGCCCCTATTGATTTATTAATAGACTGGCTGTTTGTGTGGTATAATTCCTCGTATCATAATATTGATATTAAAATCCTGTTTGATTTCAAATTCAAAATTGATTTTAATCGTAGACTTTTATATTGGAATGAGAATCGATAAAGAAATGAAGATCGTACAGTTTGCGCAAACTGAGAAGACCCATCGTCACAATAAAAAGTGTATTGTAATGCCGTGTCCAAAATATACTTTACATTGTGAAGGCGTGTCTTCTCAGCTTGCGCGAATTATTGTATGGTAGCCTATGTATTTATTTGAAGAATTCTTTTGAGGTTGGAAGAAGCTCTCAACTTTTATCCTTTTTTTGTAGGCGTATTGCGTACATAATAATGCAATTAATGAATTAAACAATCCCCAGTTTTGTTTAGTATTGTAGAAACAATTAAATTACTCATGAATATTTTAAATAGTCCTTTGGAGTTGAGAAATAAAATGAGTTGGAATAAACATAACTCATTCAAGTTAAAAAATTAATAAAAATTAAAAAAGTCAATAATTCTAATCAACCTTCCGTCTTGAATAATAATAATTCAAGTGCTATTTGCAACTATTCGCAACATACCTTCAAATACAAGCGTTACAAAAGGATATTGTTCTCTTTGCTTCTGTCGCGGGCTGCGTTCAGTCTGTCTTTCGAACATTTTGAGTTTAACTAACTGCCTACTGCTGTGCGTAGGTTGTCCATTTTCCGATAGATGGACGTTGGTTTGAATAATTTGAGTTGAGTGACCTTGCGAAAAGCCTAGCTAGCTCTTCATTGATGGGGAATGTAGGAATGATCACACCATCCATTTTCTGAAATTAAGGGTTGGTCCCGAGGGTAGGCTTATCGTTCTAGCAGAGGGTGAATTTTATAGTGAATATAGTGCATTCACTAAAGACTACCATTTAGAATAAAGCGCTTTCACTATGGAGTCGCTTTTACTAGTGAATATATTGCTCTCAGTAAAGACTAGTAAATAGTTCATTCCCTACCTATGATTTGCATATATTTAATGTAGTATGTACTCACCCCCATTCGTAGAGGATTCTTCTTGGGATCTATAGGATGACACGAGTGATTATAGATATAGCTTTGTGCCTGCTTGTCGACAACCAACTGAAAATATAGAGAAAAATTATGAAATGTTTGTACCGTAGACTAAAATACGGTGATAGAATGAAAATTGTACCAAAATTTTACTTTATTGTTATTATTATAGAGAAGAGAATCGTGAATGTTATCATGAAATAGATTGTAAAAGGTTTTTCTTGTTTAATAATTAACACAGAAAGTAGAGTTTATTGATGAGGATTAATTGCAGCGTTCATTCGATTTGAAATTACATTGTAAATTTAAAAGAAAAAGAAAAGGAAAGTCTAGCAACCTAATAGAATTCTAGTAAAATCTCATGTTTCTAATTCCCTGTTAGGAATTATAATGGTATAGTTGTGCCGTGCACAGAAGAGCCTTGGCGGAGGAAAGTGAGAGTGTAACTACGCATGAACTGACATTTTTAGGGTAAAATCACTCCAGCCAACCTACCGTTTTTACAATAATCATAATCATATTAATTTCACAAATGAAAATATTTTTTTATTCATTTATTAATTATTGTCATGATAGCACAAATCATAAAATTATTATGAACTGAGACAGAAAAAATAGTCTGAACCTGTATAAATTTGGTTATATTAGAACAATTTTTATTTGGACTACTGGCAGCAGTGAATGGCAGCCATGTTGCCAAATGCTTCTCTGTGCTTGGCACAACAATATGCATTAGAAACTGATTTGTAAGTAAAATGATATACTTCAAAAGGAAAACTTTGAGACGGGAAGTTTGGTTTGTTTGTTTGTTTATGAGGGTGAAGCCCACATAAGCTCATAGGCTTGTGCGTGGGTAATGAAATGGATGATAGATGACGACTACTTTTTAGGTAGTCGGGACCGACGGCTTATCGTCTCCTCCGAAAGACGGGGTGGTCGTATCTATGTGATTGTGCTGTGGTCAAAAATTGTTCTCCGCTTGGGATTCGAACCAGGGTCCACCTGGTTATCAGACCGGCGCTTTATCACTCCTCCAACGAGCCACCCTTGGTGAAAAATAGAAATAAATGACTGGAGATAATAGTTGAAAATATAATAGAAAATAATGATTCATGAATAATAACAATTATTTGAAATGAAGAGGAGGTTCAGTCTGCTTCTTGTAAGCTCCAACAGCTGATGTCTATCAGAGTTTTCATTTGGCTATGCCTATATGAAGTCTTTGAAATAAAGATACTTAGATATTATTAAATTATATATCACTTATATTATTAAATATAATGATATACTCATATTATTAAATTTGATATTAAGAGACAATAGATGCTTCACATCAGCTGTTAGTAGGTTACATCAGCTAAGAAAACTCCTAACTTTTTGGCAACAGTTATAATAACAAAATACTCATGCAAAGATTTCTAGATTGCAATAATTGTAATTAACTCTAATCATTCTATAAATTCCACGAGAGTTGAAAAACTCATAATGATTGAAAAAGGGATAATCAATAACACAAAAACTATAAAAAAACAATTTGTTATATAAAATCTTAATCATTATGTATTAGATCATCTAAATGAAACATCAAATTTTTGACATAAAACTGACATTCTTGGGAAAGGATAAGGACATAAAAAATGTCCTTGTGACATGTGAATTCTTGGAATTCAGAAGTGAACTATTATGAAAAATGAAAATTGTTCAAAGTGAAAAGTATTTTAAAAAATGAAAAATTGATTGATCTATTCACCAATTCACCATGTAAACATTATTCAGCTACTCATTATCACTGTGGCTTCAAATACTTGTAATCAAATCGCCATTGTAATAATATAATAAATTGGAAATCCCTTTTTTAACGAGGCAATTAATTGAATTCTAATTACCTCATTCTCGAAGAGTGATGATAGTCTGTTGGAAGAATTGAATTGATATTCAACTGGGGCAATACATGTAATATATTCACAGTACCTACTCTTCACATGCTCAAATTGCATAACATGTTTCAACTGCATAATATTGAAAATAGAGGTTACATAAAACAATAACTCACCCATCCCACAAGAAAAGCGTTGTAGATGACTTGGAAAATGTTGTAGACCATCATTATTTTTGTGATATTGTAGGGTTCTCGCTTTTCCATAAATTTCGGCCCTATTTTCAATACTATTAACAGGTAGATGCTGGTTATTATTAGTACTGGCCATGGCGTTGAAGTGAGAATCCATTGTTCTACGGCGTTGTCTGAAAATTACAAAAATAACTGTTGAATAACAGCTGGGACGGCTGAAAACATAGCCTACATGTAATATTGTATCACATGCATTAGTATAACATCATCACCCTTTATTATTAAGTTTAATAATAACTTGGCTCTGGATCAGTGGCGGTTCTAGACCCAGAAATGTGGATGGGCAAGGACTCAGAACCAGGGGTGATTTTTAGTTGGCTGAGAAGGAGAGGTTGAAGTTTATGTAAAAGTCTGTGAGGCTCCCTTTGCTTTCTTGTCATTCTTCGGGAAAAATATATTAGTGTATTTAAAGGTTTTTTTAATTGATATTCTTGATGTTTTTGAAAACCTGTAATACATTTTTTAGAATATAGTGTATTATCAAAAAGACTGTGTTCCAATATAGTCACAATAATTCATCACTCACTATTGGATAGATTTAAATTTCTTATTCTCATACAATATGCCATCAACAAACGTTATTGTAGACTAAAGAATATGTAAATATTTAATCTGTTATAAGAATTGGGTCCGTTGGTTTCAACCCAAAAAAATCTTCATAAAAGATCTGAAATACGGTACTATATTTCTAAAAGTTTTAGACTTTTTTAATGGTAGAAATAGGAAAGATTCTTTAGCTATTAAATAAAGTACAAAATTGTAGCTTGGTGAGGACACTCTTTTGAGTTAATAAGTCAATATGGTCAGTACATGTACAGTATTCTATAAGGATAAACTATAAAGTACTGAAGTCCATTTAAAACTATAAAGTACTATTTTATCTTCAAAAAAATTACAGATCAAGTCTAACTCTATATTTATACAGTGGTGTCTTAATAAATTAAGGTAGGTTACTAAGTGGAAAATGTTTTGGAAAAACTCTTGAAAACTGAGGGGGGGGCAGCTGCTCACCCTGGAACCGCCACTGATTTGGACAGGTGTTTCTTCAGTATGTTTACCAAGTAATGACCAATTGTCAAGGAGGTTCATTGTGTAGATAATATGGAATACTGAAAGATAAATTTCGATATTGATATAGTCTGTCCAAGCAAAGAAGACGTTCCTTAAAGATGATAAAATGACTCTAGCTCGTTCGATATTGGTTCGGAAATTATAAATTTGGTCTCAAAATATAGATCAGAATATTTTCTACAATTTAAATCCAAATTTATAATTTTTGAACCCATATTGACTGAGCTTGAGTCATTTTCTCATCTTCTTTTCCTCTGCTTGGACAGACTATACAAAATGTCGACATTTTACTGTTAATAACATATTCAATGAATGTACTTGTATAAATTTTGGAGGTACCCTCGGGGGGGATTAAAAGTAATTTAGTGATCACATCCATTCAGTATTCGATCCCAGTAGCTCAGTAGATACTAAATAACCTATATAATTCATTGGATACGGTTACTTCACAATAAATTATACTTATTCTGATTCCAGTATTTGTGTAGCTATCCTATCTTACTAATTTGTGATACCTATCTTTACTAATTCTGTATCAATGTTCTGTTATAGAGTAGATCTATATAATACCCTACAGTAGCGTGCTCTATTGTTTTTAGAAAGTTCAACAAAACTGCAAACTTTTTGCTAAAAAGTCCAGTGTCAAGTGCTATAAATACCGAGTACCCATCCTTGACAGAAGGTTGTACCATTATTAGAATGGAGAGAGCGATATAGGCCATTGTAACACGCAATACGTAATTGACACTTTATAGAGAATTCTGTAATAACTGAAAAAATGTAGTTAGCCCAAATAGAACTGTTGATTCATGTTCTCCTTCTGAACAACCTTGTTTTTTGTGTGCAATCCATTCGTGTAAACTGATTCCACTAGTCGGACATTTGGAGCAAATGTAACAGGAGGATGTGTGAGTTCATCGTAATTGGATATTGTCGCTTTTTTGGCCAGCCTTCGATTGAGGCTACTAAAGGATTGATTAGAGGGATTGTTTTTCAATAACAATTAATGTTGCAATTGCAATGCAGCTCAGTATCTTTAGGGCTGGAAAAGTTGATTTACAGGTCGTAACATTTGAATTTGTTTTCAACGAACTATGAGTTTTGAAGTATTCTTAGGAGTTGGAAATAATTGTTCACGACTACAATGAATGTTACGATTGTACAGCAGTTCAGTTTTTTGTATGTTGGATTTGTTTATAACTTATGAATTTTGAGAGATTAGATAATGATTAAAGCTGAAGGCCTAGTGGTTGAGAAGATTTTGAATATTGTTCATCCAGTAGTATCGCCATTCTGTAAAAATTGTATGAAACGAACGGCATTCGTTTATCATGTCTGAAATTCTGCCCATAATATTGTTCATCATACAGAAGAATTTTACTGATTGAAAATTATATTGTTTTTTTCAGTTGTTCGGCTATAGTCTGACTAGGAATAATTTGAGATAGTAAGGTGTATCTGTGATTCAAGATTGTTACATAATGCCTTAACTTTGATCTTTGATTTAAATTCAAAAAGGTCCTTGTAGCCCTCTTGTCAGTTTCCATAATGTCTCCTACTTGCGAGCAAATTTTATAATTTAGCAAGTTGTATTTTTTATTTTGACATTTTTCAGTTTTTGGCATTTCTGTATATGAAACATTATTGATAAACCTTTTTTGTTTATGATGTATACTTACATTTTCTGATAAAACTTGTTTCTTTTGATAAATTGTATTGCTCAAGTGTCAAAATAAATAAATATTTGATTTGATGTCATCTAAAAATATTTTTCTCATTTGTTTTTCAATTTTATTTTGATACTACTAAAAAACCTCATTAATGTCGGATTTATTATGAAACCAACAAAAAATATTCTGTAATTCCTGCAAATAACATGAATATTTTTTTCTATATTTTTATTCTGTCATTTTATTAACCAAAAATCTATTCATCCATATAACTTTGGATTCATTATTTATATGCAATAAATAAAAAAACATATTTCACTGATATGAATTTTCATAAATTTTGTGAAGATTGTATAACGTAAATTTGTCAGAGCTTGACGAACAGACTCGTATGATCCGCGCAAGAATGCAGAGAAGAGGAAGAAGAACATCATCTGACGTAGGCTACATTTTCCTACGTCACGGCTAGGACACTTATTAAACAGGTAGACCTGACCAGACTGTATTTAAATGAAGCAGAACCTGAATGGTCACTTTAGCTGACGTCATAGAAGTAACAAGTCTTACAAAAATGTATACATCTGGTATAGTTTGCGCAAACTGAGAAGACCCACCGTTACAAGATAAAGTGTATAGTAACAGCGTGTCTTCTCAGCTTGGACAAACTAAAGCAATGCATCGACCTAGCGAATCACATGCTGGATTCTTAGGTGTAGCCACAGGAAGTGTAGTATAGTTGATGTAAGCAGAGAAGACCCGCCTTTACAATAAAGTATACATTGTGGCAGCATGTCTTCTCATCTTGGGCGAGCTATATATTTTTTGGAAGCTCATAGTAAATGTTATCCATAGGAAGGTCTATAGATACACTGAAACTGGTTCCAAAGAGTTGCTATCAGTAGTTGTAGTATCAAAGTGAGCTGGTCGTAGATTGTTGCCTATCTAGGTTATAGCAGATATTGTTAAAATAACACTGTGAAGCTGTTTCTGAATAGTAGACATTGGTTGGTATAGTCTGTTAGCAAAGAAGACATTCTGGCAAGATGGGAAAATGACTTCAGCTTGGTCAATATTGGTTCAAAAATTATAAATTTTGTATTAAATTGTAGGAGACATCCTGATCCACATTTTTAAATCAAATGTGTAATATTCGAACAAATATTGACCCAGCTGGAGTCATTCTTCCACCTTGCCAGAATGTCTCTGCTTGGACAGACTATATCAATGATAATAGTTGTAGAGCTGATATACTCTGTCCAAGCAAAGAAGACCCTCTGGCAAGATAAGAAAATGACTCCACCTCGGCCAATATCGGTTCAAAAATTATTGATTTGGTCTCAATTGTAGGGAACACTTTTATCTACAATTTGAGACCAAATCAATAATCTTTGAACCAATATTGACCGAGCTGGAGTCATTTTCTCATCTTGCCAGAGGGTCTTCTTTGCTTGGACAGAATATACCAGAAAGTTGGGTGGTTTCATCTGTCTCTTGTACGTGATGTAACCTAAAGCTGATGTAATGCATTTATTGTCTTTTTTGGATTTCAAAAGCATAATCATTCAGACTAAAAGACAATATTATTCTAATTGAGATCAGCTGTCATAGCGCACAAGGAGCAGACGAAACCGACTAATTTTTTGGCGTCAGCCACCGGTATATCAATGTATGTAGATGGTTATCACTATAGGTTGTCTTTAATATAATCAATCTATAAATTTGAAAATTGAACTTTAAACTTAGGGCTATTTAAAATTATTGATCGATAAAATGAAATAAATCAAACACCCTTTTTAAACTTTGAAAATATTATTTTTACAAAGACAAGTTTCAAGCTTTAGCCCATTTGAAATGTGAATAGAATAATAATTATAAACATATATATGTATAATAATAATTATTTATTAACACATAAAATTATTTCATTCACATTGAAAATGAACTAAAGCTTGAAACATATATGTGTAAAAATAATACTTTCAAAGTTTATGAAGGGTATTTGATTTATTTCATTTTACCTATCAAAGTATTTGTGAATAGTATATAATATTATCAACACATTCAAGTACGGTGGGTATAATGGTTAGCTAATTCCTCGATTTTATACTTCTTCATTCTTCATGTTATCAATAGGTATAGTCTGTCCAAGCAAAGAAGACCCTCTGGCAAGATGGGAAAATTACTCAAGCTCAGTCAATATTGGTTCAAAAATTATCAATTTCATCTCAAATCGTAGGAAACAATTTGATCTACTATAAAGACCACATTTATAAATCTAGAACAAATATTAACCAAGCTAGAGTCATTTTTCCTTCTTGCCAGAGGGTCTTCTTTGCTCGGACAAACTAATATGCTAGGATTGTGAAGCTCGTTCCAGATAAAGGCCTGTCTGTTTTGAATATTATTACTCGGTTTTAAGTAAGTATATTAAAGTTTAGCTGGTTTCAGCATTGGATAAACATGTACATGTTATCAATAGATATAGATATAGAACTGGTTAGTTGGTCTCTCGTTGTATATCGTCATGTAAATAGGTATATACTATAAAGTCAGTATCGTTTCGGTTGTTTGAAGGTCGTCAGGATACCGTTTTGATGGTAACATATTGGCTAACTTCCTTGAATATTCACCAATTTCGACTTCTGACGCTTTTCAAGTTTCTACTATCATAGTCAACCGACTTGTCTTATCTGCGCTACTAAATTCAAAATTGGAATCCAGTGCTCTAATTTTGCTTCTGTTTATGTTTTGTCTGCTTTTATCAATGATCTCGATAATTCATGTGATTTAGAATTAACGGGTCTCTGTTATTTGAAATTAATGAATTTTTGTGCTTGATATACCGTAGCTAATGTTGGGAATTATCAATGAATGAACGTGGTTGGGTATTTTAATATCGAACATACAATATTAAAAACCTGTAGTTCGAAGTGAAATATCTATAAATTCGATCTAACAATTCATCGTAACATTTATTGAACTCGAGTGTTCATCATTTCATTGGATATTTATAAATTTAGTTTATCAAATCTTAATTAGCATTCAACGTGCTGGACATAATCAAAATTCCATATTCAGTTTGCACTGTACTCTTCCAAATGCGACTTGTCTAGCTCTGAGTTAACTAAACAATTAATAAACTAGTTTAATTCTATAGTCCATTCACGATAGCTTGAGACGAGATAAACAAAAGCTCTGCATGTGTGTGTGCGCGCGACTGGGGTGGCTTCGTTTTAGCAATGACATAAACAAGTCACAGCAATGCCGAAGCCCCGAATTTTGTTGTCGGGACTGTAATTAGAGCATTGACACAAAAACTTTTATTATAATTGTTTGTTTATTTTAGGTTCATGCAGCCGAGAGAGAACCGAAACAAGCAATTTCCCAATAAGTATCTATAAAAAAGATTACTTATAGATATTTATTCTGAATTGCCTACAACAAAATTCGGGACTTCGGCATTGCTGTGAATTGTTTATGCCGTGGCTGAAATGAAGCCACTCCAGTCGCACACACACACACACACACACACACATGCAGAGCTTTTGTTTATTTCGTCTCAAGCCATCGTAAATGGACTATAGTAATATATCCAAATTTTTCAATAATTGAATGAATCAGAGCCATCAATTCACACTACTTAATCATAATTTTTACCCTAATTCCTAAGTGAATGAAACAACCATCATTCCCTTTCATGATTTTTTTTTTAAATACTCCAGTTGAGTTGCATAATCAAATTCAATATTCTAAGTTGGGGTAGATTTGTTGAATATATGAACTCTCTCCTACTTGCGAATGCGCTCCAGTATATTTTTGTTCAGTCAAACGTTATCATCCACTCTATTTGATTGAATATTTATGAAAAGGTAATTATTATTGATCATTCCTTTTAAATTTATAGGCCGATGCAATAAAAGAAAATGTATTATCAAAAAATTAAATTGATAGTAAATTTTTAAATAATATACGGTATTAAATCATGTCATCATTACTTTGGGTAGAAAACCCGTGGATCTATATTGATTTATCATCAATCCATTATTATTAATTTTATCATAGAGTTTTATCACTATATCGCTTCAAATTATAGAACCGAATTACTAATTTATGATGATTCAAGTTATTTTTTTTAATGTTTCTCATGGGGCATACAATATTATTGTGAAAATAATATGATTATTACATATATTTAACAATATTATAATATGATTGTTCTCTTAAGGTACTATGAAATTTTCTAATTGCATTTGAAATGAAAAGCGAACCTGTAGTAGTTTCATCATATTCTATTAATTTTGATCAGTTTTCTTCAATCGTCCTTTATATTCATTGATAATGGAATTATTGTTCCTTAAGAAGATATATTGACTGATCCCAACCTGTTTTCTGATAGGAAGGAGACATTAGCTCTATAAGAACAGCAAACCAGTTCAGAAGCGCTTTGAACTTGTTTCTCATCAATTATTTATTAATTGATTTGTTTTGAATTAGAATTATATCCTGCTCTTTACATGTGTCTTGGGGAAATGTATGAGTGTATAATGCACACTATTCTCAACAGAAAAATAAATTACAGCATTTTTTTCTTGAAAATTTAGAGTTCTCTCTTGCAAAACTATATTTTGATAAATGTTTTTACGGCAACATAATTGTTTATTGTTTGGTTTTGAATGTAATCAAACTATTTAGAATTTAAATAATTGAATCATTATCAGCATTGATGCAATTCAAGTGCTTTGATTGTGAACTGATTCGATTGAATTGAACTTTTAAACTTGAAATAAATCGGAATACAGTATATTCTTGTCAGTTATCACTAAATTATACGAAATTAAAATAGAGATTTCTTCTCAATTCTTTACTAAATTCTGATTAATTTTTTCATTATTTACTCACCATATACGTTATCTACAACGTCGACTACAGGAACTGTTTCTAGAGTCATTTCGGAGGTAGTCTAATCTGAAAAATAAAAAATAATGTTAATTCTCCAGTCCCTCATCCTCCACTATAAACTATAATGATTATTCAATTGTGAACCTATGACTGTTCTTCTCATCTTTGCATAAAATATATTATAATCTATTTACAATTAAAGCCTCTAATTCTTCGGACTTAAAATTCGAAATGTTTGTAGAGAAGGCTAATAACAGTCAGTAAACTTCTAATTTCATTTAAGAAAAATAAGAGAAGTGTTTTTTTTTTAATTGAATAATAATAGCATACTGTAAACCCTCAACTGTTATTCATGAATGTGAACCTAAATGAATAGATCAAAAGATTTTTCAATTCTAATACACTGGAAACTTTTTGCTTCAAATTTTACTCACATTTCATTTATAATTAAATTTAATTCAAATATTTACTCAACTCACGGAAAAATTTAATAATTCTCAATAATTGAGATGAAATTTGTAGGAATTATTTATACAATTCACACATTAATCAATGATGATTATAATACCAGATATTTTGATTACAGACTTATAAATTTCACTACTCTATGATAATATATTTGAAAAATTGCGGGGCCTCATCTCTTCCGAACCCGTTGTCCACATCCCACAAGAACAAAGATGCTTGCAAAGATCAATATTGTGCGTTGACAGCTCAATGAAATATTAGGCAATCAAGGAGTGGGCATTGTCCCCAGCTAAAGGCCACCGAATTCAATTGCAGTAAGGGAGTGAGCAACCACACTTTATTAGCAAGATGGCCGGGCAACACTTGTGTTAACATTTGATGTCGACCAAGGGAAATTAACAGGAGCGTTTCTATAGGTTCTTGGATTTATATTGTGCAGTGAGGACTACAACAGTAGCCGACCACCTCTCGGTGCGGACTACAGCAGCACGTGGGGCATGATTATTTTCAACGTGGGATTCAGAGTCCTGGCGGGTTCTGTTTCACACTGCTGGAATTGTTATAGCTGCACCCGAACGCCAATTGTCGTGGCACTCTTCCCCATTACTGACAGTCTTTTGTCCGACGTTTCCCCGGCAATTCACACTAATTACAAGTCTCCTCAGCTCTACTTCACCCCCTCAACAGTCTCCCTTTCCTCCCACACAAAATTTCTCCCCCAACCCCTCATCTATCCTAAAATACCTCTCCCCCTGAATTTCTCTCTTATCTCATTGTCATCATTCCACTCCTCCCAACCCCCTAACCCCTTAAATCCTCCTCTCACTATAGTCTTTCCAAGCAAAGAATACATTCTGGAAAGATGAAAAAATGACTCCACCGCGGTCAATATTGGTTAAAAAATCATCATGTTAGTTTCACATTGTAGATTAGAATGTTTTCTAAAATTTGAATCCAAATTTAAAGTTATTAAACTAATATTGTCCAAGGTGGATTCATTTTCACATCTTGCCTGAATGTCTTCTTCGCTTGTACATGCTGTAGAATCAACCCCCTTGTCATCATTGCAATCCTCTTATAATTTGCGCCCCAAAACTCAACCCGACTATAGACACTGGATGCTGGAGTAGACACTATGTGATTAGACGCACTCTGGCATCTACTCATCTAGGGCTGGAAAATGATTATCACATCATTGTCACTCCATTGAGTTTGTATTTCATTGTTGCACACCTAAATACTGTGGCATATGCGGCACACTTGATGATGTAATAAAGGAGGAAGAGGTTGAGTGGGAGGGAGGGAGTTTGTAGAGAGGGTGACCGGAGAGGGATCGTTTCTAAAAAGTTTCAGTTGGTGACAAAAAACTGTTTTTCAAATAATGTTTTTCAATAAATAGCTGATTCTTCTATATGATGCTAATAATTTTTCTGAGGGTGATGCCTATATGGGCTCCTATGCCTGTGCGTGAGTAATGATACGGGTGGACGTCTCCTCCGAAAGACGATATGAAAATAGAGACCGAGGAAATGTCCGTTAAATCTGCTGATTCATTAATTAGTTTCATTTTTGTTTTGTGAAAAGATAAATTGAGAGCAATATTTTATTAATTATTTGGATTTTTTCCCCCGAACAGTTTCATTATCTATCACTACCTGCATTCATGTATTTTTATCATAATAATTTTGTACACCAATATTATTATACAAATTGGACAATAATTCAAGCCAGTTTTTTAGCTTGAAAATTTAATTCTAATGACTTTTAGCATTTATAATAATATGAGCATTCTGAGTTGAAGGAATGTATTGATTTATAAGTTGGATTCTTATGGAAGTTCTTAAGGGTAGCATGAAATGTAACCAATCAGCTGTAATGGCTTCTTGTTAGTTTGGTTCTATTTTGCTCTAAACTTTTTCCAGTTCATTCAAAAATCCAAAAGTTTTTGAACATTTTTATTTAGTGTTTTTGATCAGATCTTCATTGTTAACAGTGAACTCAATTAAAATTCAGGATTTTGTAAAATGAAAAGTGTTTAAAGTTGAAATTGTAATGTAAACATTCAGCAACCATCATCATTCATTCACTATGTAGCCTAAACATCATCATCCACTTATCACCTTTGCTTAAAATACTTTATATAAGTCGCAATTGTAACAACAAATAATAACTGTGAAAGAACCTGCTACTGTAAAACTTGTATTAAATAACATTTCATACTGTAAGCGGTTTTTAATTGTTATTATTATGGTTTTGTTGATTGTTAGTTTCTGAAGTGAATTTATTGAATTTTAGCTCATGAAAAACTTTCGAAATATTTCATTAATTATGTTTAAATCAAATAAGTATTAAATTTAGATGGATAAATGGATAGCGAATCCAAATACTGATCATCTCCACTTTTATTCCTTTAATATCCATTTCTATTAATTCAATTTCTTGATTCTTGAAAGTTCGATATTGGTACTCCGTACTTTTTATTAATCCCTTTTTTATTGTTATGAAAGACTGGTGAGCTAAAAAGAGTGAGATAGGAAATAGTAATGATTTCTCTCCATTATTATTCCAGACACAAACATACGTAGCGTGCTATTTAATTCTGCGTTTTAATTAGACTCCAATTACATTCACTCCAATTCACACAATAATAGCTGTACTTTTTGAACTTCAGTAACTGCACTGACGTCCTTGAATATTTTTTCAGGTTAATCCTTTTTATTGGTCTAGATTTTGCACCCAGTTATTATTGTTGGAGTGAAACTTCCATTAAAACTAGCATGGAAATTTGTGAATCTCCAATACTGGTGATTTGTGAAGCTTTCTCATTTGAAACTATTCTTATAATATTCTTATCTTCATTATTTTATACATAAAGAACTATTCTTTAATTGAAATTGTGTTTGAAATACTAGGGGCTATTATACCTGTTCTTTTTTCCGCTGTTTGCTTTTTATTAGATTGATAAATAAATAAATACATTATAAGTATTTGTCTATAATTCAAATAATTTAATTCTTGAATTGTTATTAAAGCCTAAATTGCAACTGTCTGACATCAACCTACAGTTACATCTGTGTATGTAGCTGATACATCGATAATATTGTTTCCTTTATATTAGGGCTGCTTTTATCACTTTTTTTAATCATATAATCATAATCACAGTACCCTTTTCAATTATTTTCCATTCATGCATTAGCCTGTACATGTTCCGACTACTTGAAGTCATTTTCAAATTTTCATTTTGATTTGAAAAGTAGTCGAAACATGTAAGTTAATGCATAAATAAGAAAATAATAGAAAAGGGTACGGTAATGTGATTGTTATTCACAATGAAAAAATATTGATATTATTTTCTACCATCAATTATTCTAACCATGGAAAAATATTCCTTCCTGTGTTATCTGCGTTATAGTAAACTATTCCTCTAAGAAGCAGACCCTTATAAAGCTTTATTTCACAGTATTGACTGTATTTTAAGCTCTCAGAAACAGTGTATCAATAGACGATTGTGACGACTTCGAAAAGGATTAAATTATATTTATTTTTATAATTTATGTATTTATATTTATTGATTAAGGGGGGAAGAGAAATTACGTGGAAAAGTCTCATAAGTCTCAATTGCAAAATAAATATTTTTCGAGTTCAAAAGAGTATCTTAGCCAGAGCTGGAAGTTCTTTGGTGGAGGAACACTTCATGGATATAGCTCTTGTCCCAAGATCGCTCCAAGGTTGACAGCTTTTTGATTATAACATGAATGGAACTTGTTCACTACCTAGAATAATTTTCCTGCTCCATAATATCGCAAAGATTGTACTTCTTCATTAAAATGAACCTGTTTAGCCGCCTGATATCACTATCAAAGGGGCTCAGGCTTGTCTCCCATTAGTAGGCCTAAGTTACTTGAATTTCAAATTTAATTCTAATTCAGAAGTTGTTGATAGAAGAGAAGATATCCTAGCGAAAATTGAAAACGTATTTGGGAATTGATTAAAAAAAAAATAATAATAATTAGAGGTGTATTTGAGAGCAGATCCTAAATGGTATTCTCTTGTATTTTGACGTGAAATAGAATCCTTCCACTCTGAATCCATGATAAGGAATTGTAATTTATGGCGGATAAAGCTTTTCAAATATAAAAGTAAGTGAAATTAATTTTGTTTGTCTTTATTTTGCAAAGAAGTTGTACAAAAACTTGAAAGTAAAATATTTTCGCAAACCGGTATTTGATATTTATTAGAGAGTAATTGAAAATTTGTATAAAATGAAATATGACGATGAATGACTATTATCCTTCCAGTTTATTATTTTATAAAGTCTGCAATAATAATTATACTATTGAATGTTATCTGAGATTTTAAATATCAAAATTACTTGCATGTTTTTATTTATTAAACCAGCAATAGAACTTTGTCTTTAAATAACATACTGTGCATTAGTTTAGAAAAAACACTTCTACATAATCTGTTGAACGCTTGAAGCCAGTTTCTTCAACAATAATTATTAATATTATTTGCAAATTTTCATGAAACTAATTTTAGAATATCTCGATTAGTTGCTTTGGGGCTAGCTTTCTCTTGTGGCATTTAAAAACAATATTACTTGTGTAGGCCTATATGGCCAGGATAATGTACTTATCCAATCCTATAACTTCTAATTAGGCAAATGAACGTTTAATAAGGTTTCGAATAGAGTTGCTTATGATGTTCAAGAATTTCACGGTTTGCTATTTGAGTTATAAATAAATAGGTTTATTTGCAAGCGGGGCTAACTATACTAATCTATACAAAGCGTTACAAGTTACAAAAACATTTGAGTTATATCATAGTTATTAATATATATGTTTTTGAGTTTATAGTTATTCTTTTTGTTCTATCGATGGATGTGTGATGGATGTGTAAATCTAATATTATCATGATTTATTATCATTGATATCAAAATTACAAGCTAAAATGGTTCAAAACTCTTCTAATAGTTCAGGTTAATTAATATTGAGCAATGTTATAAAACATTGAACGGAGAAATTTAGTTTTGTTGCAATTAGGAAGAATTTCTGGTGGGGAACCCTTCCAATGAATTCAATCTTCGCGATTCCTCCTTATTATCCATAAGTCTACTATTTTCAAAAAGTGTCAGATGAGCCTTGAGTTGGTACTTGGGTAGTTAATGGAGAGGGTGAATTTGGGAGTGAAAGTATTTTATTGTAAATTTTCTGTGGCTGTTATATTCAAGCTTATTTGAATAAATGATTTCTAGTCTCTCAATTTGTATAGTTTGCTCTTGTCCTTAGTAGAAAAATTAATTATTAATTATAGAGAGAATTGACCATTCAGAAAATATTCTTGTAAAAAAGTGTATAATTAAAAAACTTGAATCAATTCACAAACATAGCTAACGAAATATGCTGTCTCTGAAAGTCACCTTGTTATAAAAAAAGTTTAAAAAATGAATATTTCATAATTCAATACTTAATACTCGTAGTTCTGGATTAGGGCAAGGAGTACATCGTCATTCAACAATTAATTTGTTGGTAGTTGAGATTAACCAGTTAAACTTGAATCCAAACAAGAGGAAGTGTGATTAAACTGTGCTTTAAAGGGCGGCCGCTTTTTTATTCGATTATGGTAATTCAGCCAAAATGATCATAGACAGGAAAATTAAATGGTCGGTATAGTCGGCGCAAGCTAAGAAGATACGCCGACACAATGTGAATTGTATTGCAACGGAGTGTCTTCTCAGCTTTCTCAAACTATAATTACACGCATCTTCAACACCAAATATCTATCCCAATATTATCCTAGGTAAGCTATCCTTCTATGGTTCAATCGTAATAATCATGAACAATATTATTTGTCAAGTTCTAAGCTCAGTTTTAAAAAAGTATGATTAAATTAATGGTCTTGATAAAATTGCCTTTCATCTTTATTGGGCTTATCAAACAAAATATTCAATGAGAATTGGGGAGAAAAACAGACAATATCTCAGAAATTATCAGGCCTATATACTTATTAGTTTTCTAATAATTCATTTAACGAGTGAATAGTAGAACATTCTGGTTGAGTTACTGTTACAATAAAAGATTTTGCACTTCAAGAGAATAATACAAAAGTGAATTATACATTTTGAATTCAATAGAAGAATACAATATTATATACTGAGGAATACAGAGATATAAAAACCAAATTCAGGTCTGTTGAATATATTGTACTGCTATGTCTACGTCATACTGGTAAATGGATTTTCTTTATATAATATGTACATAATACATAGTATTCTCTTCTCAGAAGTACTGCTATATCTACGTGATAATCGTACATAGGATTTTCTTTACATGATAGGTAAATAGTACATATTATACTCTTCTCAGAAGTTCATCACTCTAGTTGGTAAAAAATATCCGAGTAATTATTCTGAAGTTTAAGAAACGTCTTATATGGCTAATTCACTACTTCAATCACTATATCTATATAGTAAATGTAAATAAACTTCAATACTATAGTTAATAGTATCACATTCAATATCAATTAATGAATATAAATAAACGAATCAATCAATTAAAAGACCTTGTAAAAATCAATAAATAAACTGATAAACAAATGGATATGAATGAACGAATCAATAAATAGAATCTTATAGCTAACTTGAAATGGGGAAATCATTCAATTTGAATATATTTCGAACAAAACACACTTTAACCAGAACACATTTCAACCAACGAATTCGATAGTCTATTGTGGAATGAAAATATTTGTGTTAGAAGGTGTTGAAATGTGAAAGAAGCTGTTGAAGTGAAAACGGGGCGGTTGAGACAAGTGTCACAATGTTGGGTTTCACTGTTCAAGGGAGTCACATAATAGAACTATTCAAACACATTTTTGTATTGTCGAGCCACGTGGGGTACACTATGGGTGCTACCGACCACTCTTCAGCGAAGAATAGGATACAAACTTCAACCACTTGCTTTGATAGCTTTCAGGTGCAATAATGCGTGTGATGTTTTGATTTGGAGGAATTGGATTTCAGTATTGTCATTTGTTTAGCCTTTTTCTAGTCAATTTTGTTGAATAAAACAAAATGACTTACAGACAAGCCTGTAATTCAAGTGTATATAGTGCTGATACCAATTTTTCATCAATAAACTTTCTATGAAAATTCATCTCGTGTAGTCTGTCCAATCAAAGATGGCCCTCTGGCAAGATAAGAAAATGACTCCAGCTCGGTCAATATTAGTTGAAAAATTATTGATCTGGTCTCAATTGTAGAAAACAATTTAAGATTAAATTTAATTGGATCTATTTAATTGGATCCAAATTCTAATTTGATCTACAATTTAAGACCAAATCAATCATTTTTGAACCAATATTGACCGAGCTGGAGTAATTTTCTTATCTTGCTAAAAGGTCTTCTTTGTTTGGACAGACTATAGCTGATTTTATAACCTGAAAGCTAGGTCGTTTATTAATATTTGGTCGTTTTCTCTTATTATTTGGTTAGTTCTCAATATTGAACGTCTTCCCATACTGTTTTTCCGTGTATAAATTATTGAGTTTCGACTCTTCTAGAATATTTTAGACATTCAGTCTATATGATCAAGGCTATTTTTTATGATTCACGGAATCTGAACATCTAAGAAATGAGTAATCTCTGATTAATAAAAGAAATGAACATACGTTTATAAATCATATAATGAGAGAAAAGATTAGTTAAAAATTCAATACTCATGATTCAATACAATATAAAATCTTGTACTTTGGTTATAGTTTTTTGGCGATTGTTTCCAATTTATTTAGGCTACCTATGATGCATAGATTTTCAATATTTTTGTTCGCATGTCTAGCCTCATGATTAATTGAGAATATTGTGGAAAAATATCAAATGTGACAATTTATTACCTGTAGGTATCGATTAATGAGTAATATCGAATCAGTTTTATGAATAATAACTTCGTTTGCTCTCATGTATAATACACTTTTTGAAATATCTTTCTAAAAACATTTCTCTTGAAGACTTTTACTCTTGAAAGCTAAAATAAAGCAATAAACTGCTCTTTATCAAGCATTATTTTCCTTTCGATGTTGCAAACAGAATAATTTAATATTTTGCCTTTATTGTGAAACAAATAGCAAAGAGTCTGGAATGCTATTCTATTATGGTGCAGATTTCAGCATAATTTCGAATTAGATTCCTAGAACGGGTTTGTTCTTGTAAAACACTTGGGAAGAATATCCGAGTTGTTCCTAATTTCTTGTTAGAGCCGCTGAAAGCACAGTGCTTCAAAACGCTTAAGAAATTCCCCACGGACTCCATGAACCGTCTGGCTGCCTGTCTTCATCCCTTCTAATTCCTTGTCTCGAAATCTCTAAGATTTTTGTATCTAATCCTGATTGATTTACAAAGAATATACAGTAGGCCTATATTATTTTATGAACTAACCACTCTCTAAGTAGATTGTCTATGATTATAATATGCAAGATCTAAGCATTAAACTATCCTTATTTGGGAGATTGACTGTCGGTAGAAAAGATAGTCGATTATAGTTTGTCAGACTGATTAACTGGATGTTACTCAGAGGTGTTCTGCGCCGCCACTTGTTGTGGAGACTGGCTTATGGTTGAGATTATCAACGTGCTAACCACTTGTTACCTCTATCCTGGTTGATAATTATTATTCGCCTGCTGTATGGTCCCCGGGTGGGGAGGGCATCCTTGTGGGGTAGGGGTAGGGGTGGCATCGGCTCGGTCAGTGTTGGTTCGGGGACTGTGGGTTCTATTCGAGAATTTATGGCTTTTGGGCCGGTATTGGCCGTGCTGGGTTCGTTTTCCCGTCTTGCCGGGGTATCTTCTTTGCTTGGACGGCCCGTATAATAGTGAAGTGAATATGAAACTGGCAACCAGCTGGTAGGTCTAGGCCCTTCATAGGGCTGCTGAGCCATTGACAAACAAGCATCAAACTAGACTGATTGATCATACAAATAAAATTTTATTATTTTTCATTCATATAATTAATAATTGATTTTCAAATTTTATTGGTTGGATTACAATAGCATAATTATTTATCTTATAGTTTTTATTGAACAATAATATTTCAGAGTAAAAAATTGAGTGTAACTTACATATTGATGGAGCTCATAATTTATAGAGGGAATGTTCGTCTCCGTTATCTAAATGTTGAATAAATTCGCAAATTCAATCTGATACTGTGCTCTAATAATTATTTTTATATTGGATTCAAATTGGTTCAGATGGGATGTGAAGTAACTAATCTCCTTTTTTCCAGAATGGGTTTGGTAACATGATAAATCAAAGGTTTTAGAAAAATCAATTCTATCTTCAAATTCATCAACTTTATTTCTGTATACAACTTTTATTATATGGTTTCTAGTTCCAATTTTCTTTCTTTGATTAAATAAAATGTGAAAATTTGATTAAAGTAATACAAATAATTTATGAATATTATTTGTTTCTTCACATATAAACTTGAGGGGATTCAATGAGCTCAAATGTTATTTCACGGTTATTATTTGTTTGATTTACAGGTGATGAACAAAAGCAGGCGTTGTTGTGAAAATGAAGATGATAATGAAGATGCAACTCCTACCACCATGAACTGCGGTCCCCAAAGATTGATGATGTGAATAACTGATTCGAGTATGATCAATTTGGTCGGCCTAATTATTTTGTTATTAACTCTTGAGCATGAATTGTAGACTTCATTTTTGTAGGTTGTACGGTCTGTCCAAGCAAAGAAGACATTCTCGCAAGATGAGAATTTGACTCCAGGACTCGATAAATATCAGTTTAAAAATTATAAATTTGGTCTTAAATTGTAGATCAGAATGTTTTCTAAAATTTGAGACCAAATTGATAATTTCTGAATCAATATTGTCCGAGCTGGAGTCATTTTCCCATCTAGCCGGAATGTCTTCTTTTCTTGAGCAGACTATAGACATCATTGAAATAGGCATGCACCAGTTACCTTAAAGTCAATTGTATTATACTACATTGTTCGGTAGCAATGATTTTTACCTGACAAATTAATAGTTGTATTATTTAGTAGCAGTAGAAGTGGTAGTGGTAGTAGTAGTAGTATTAGTAGTTGTAGTAGCTGTTAGTATTACAGTAGCAGCAATTGCATGGTACTAGTGGAATAGTTGTAGTGATAGCCGTAGTTGTAGTAGTAGTAGTTGTACCAGCAATATTGGTACTAGTAGTAATAGTTGTAGTAATAGCAGTAGTAGTAGCTGTAGTTGTATTAATGGTAATAGTAGAAGTAGGAATAGAAGTAGTATTTATAGTAGTATAATAGTATGTCTTTCACGTTTATATTGATTGTTGTCGTCTCGATTGAGTCATGATCTAACTTTGAATCGCTATTGATGGTTTTTCTTGATTGATTGTCGGACTTGATTGGATGATATGATGGGAATCTAGTCTAGTAGAGGAATAGTGTAGGTACCGTACTGAATAAAATTCTTTTCCATTGTCATATTATGTAATTAATTTTATGTGAACTGTTTCAAAAAAATACTCAATGATGTTATTGAGGAGCTGAAGAAAGTTGTCAGTTGAGATGCATCCTCATCTACTCAGGAAGTATAGTCTAGAAATTTATCTAAATAGAATTATCTACATCCATATAAATTCTCTAATTTATCTAGAGCCAAGTATCAGAAGATCAAAGCAAAAACAATGATACGGTTACTTAATCTATTTAGAGAGTTGGAGTGCATTAGATTACAACTTTTTCGGTTTCCTGGTCTTTTGAAAGTGACAATATTCAAAATGTACTTGTACACTTGATGAATAAAGATTGATCGAATTGAATTGAATATCGTTGAAAGATTAATAATACATATCTATCTCGTATTCTATCCATCAGTTTTTCAAGTTTCTACTCATAGTTCATGGCTTATGACAAGGAGGAGAAATTTGAATAATATGACATTACAGTATCATCATAACATGATGAAAGTCGATATTTCAAAAATTTTTAGTTAAATTCAATTTCAAATCTTTATCTTTATAAAAACCCTACGTAATTATGTTTATGTATTTATTCATTCATCACATACAATAAATGATAACAAAAAAAACAAAATATCATTAAATGGGAACAAAAAAAGCAAAGCCATATTTTTTCAATCTAAATTTTGATCAAAAGGTTTATATGACACCCACATAAGGCTTTTTAGGATCAAAATATCGGGAAAAATTGTTGAATACATTGAAAATAACTAGAATACCATTCTCTATTGCTAAAAAATCTGGAAATCCATTATTGCTGAATCAATTACTAGATATTATTGTAAGACTCAATAAAAATAATCTGAATAATTGTCTGACTCAATGAAAATAGTCCTGCTAATTCACTCAGATAAATTATTGAAATTATATTTCTAGACTAAAAACTTGGAAGAGATTCACTATAGCATAGCCAACGAGATTTTGGGTTGATGATTAGTTGTGATTGATGCTCAACTCTACCAGGACAGTCGACTAGTGGTCTGCGAGATTGTTTAAAGTCGAGAGCAACCTCAGTTCGACCGTATCGTTTTCGTAGACAGCTTTCAGATTATCTCGACAGAGCTGAGCATTAATTAGAAATTCACCTACAGCCCATTTACGTGGAGTCTTCTGTAGTCAGTACATGCAAAGAAGAAATTCTGGCAAGATGGGGAAATGCTCCTCCTCGGCCAGTATTGATTAAAAAATTATTAATTTAATCATAAATATTGTAGAAAACATTCCGCTCTACAATTTGACAAATTTATAATTTTTGAACCAATATTAACCGAGGTAGAGTCATTTTCCCATATTTCTAAAATGTATTTTTTGTTTGGACAGACTATATCGCTAGATTACCTAGGGGAGTCTGCTATATAGGGTCTGTCAAGCAAAGAAGACCCTCTGGGGAGATGATAAAATGACTCCAGCTCGCTCAATATTGGTTCAAAAATTATTGATCTGGTCTCAATTGTAGGAAACATTCTGATCTACAATTTGAGACCAAATCAATAGTTTTTGAACCAATATTGACTGAGCTAGAGTCATTTTCTCATCCTACCAGAGGGTTTTCTTTGCTTGGACAGACTACTCGTATCGTATACAAGTGTATCAAAATTTAATACCTATAAATATTTACAGAAATACTAAATGCTATCATAATTGGGAAAAGATTTAAAAATACGTGAAATTATATTAAAATGCTTACCTGTTATCAACGTTGAATGAGTTGGTCTCCACTAGTTGTGGCGAGGGGTGAGCACTAATAGTCCTTTAGGGTTGCAACTCAATAGCCGACGCCGACCATCCCGAGTCAACGCGCCGATCGAAATGTGTCCTCAACGAATGTCATACACAAATTGCACCAAATCCGCACAGCTAACTAATTGTTGAATTGCTGAAAAACTGGATAAACGTTTTTATCTTAACCTTAACGTAAAACTGGTTTTGAAAACTTGAAGCCTGAAGGCTGGCTGAGCGGGCAACCTGTTTCACATAGAGCTGGCTGCTACTGTAGCATGTATTCAAATAAATAATGATACACACGCACAAACGCACTTACATCCTCGTGATACAGGCGAGTAAGTTGTGTATCACTGTTGATACACTGTTTGATGGTATTGTTAATTCATTTTTTCAATCACCGGCATTTACAGAGTGGTCAAAAAAATAATTAATTTGTTTTAGGGAGTCTAATCCAAGCGCAATAACACGCAGCAAAGAAAACGTGGGAATATTGTGGAAAAAGTGAAAATATTATTTTGAAGCCCTCTGTAAGCACTGTCTGTAGTAAAAAAAACAACAATATAATTGGAATTTGAATTAATATGATACGCATGAATTGACTTTCACCCCCACATTCTTTGGGTGAAAATTGAGTTGCATTCAAGTGAAATTTGCTGATAGTTAACCTTATCTGACATTGTTAATAGTTAGGATGTTACTCAGAGGTATTGTGCGCCGCCACTTGGTTGTGGAGACTGGCTTATGTTTGAGAGGGTCAACGTGCTAACCACACGTTACCTCTAGCCTGGTTGATGATTATTTCACCTATGGTTTATAGTGGAGTCAATTTGAAAATGTCAACCAGCCAGCTAGGCCTAAGCCCTTCATGGGTTGATGAGTCATTAACATATATACGCATGTTCATAAATAAGAATTTCAGATTCACTAGGAAAACTAGGGAGCCTCCCTTGAAATTCTTAGGCATTCATTTGGATGAAACCTTGTCATGGGATGCGCATTTGAATTACTTGGCTGGCAGACTGGCTGAAGGATCTTACATGATTCGGAGACTTAGTGTGACAGTGGGTAAATCAGTCCTGCTCAATGTATATTTTGCTCATTTTCAGAGTCTTTTCTAAATATTTTGAAATGGATTGGAGCGAATGAAGGCAAATATTTTCTTGTGACTCAATCTAATAAGTTGATACGGTACTTAAGACTGTTTACGCTATTTATTGTAAAATTTTAATTTTATGTAACTTGTTTGAAAACTTTAGGTTATGGGCATTTCGAATATATGTGATGTGTTATATTTGAATATGGATATGTTATATTTGTGATATGGATATTTTGAATATATTTGGATAGTTTGAATATTTTATGTGACTTGAAAAATGACGTTGTTATGATACAAATTTATTGTATTGTCTATAAAAAAATAATTTTTATTTTGAGTGCAGAATTAATTTCATGTTGTTTATTTATTTTTTCACGCTTAAAATGCCTCTCAAGAGTGTGGAACATGTTGTGTTCAAATGAAAAATTACTCAAAGGGTGTTGTGATTTGAACTTTATTTACTAATATACATTGATATAGTCTGTCCAAGCAAAGAAGACCCTCTGGCAAGATGGGGAAAATGACTCCAGCTTGGTCTATATTTGTTCAAGAATTATAAATATGGTCTTAATAGTAGATCTAATTGTTTCCTACAATTTGAGAATAAAAAAGACAATTTTTGAACCAATATTGACCGAGTTTGAGTCATTCTTCCATCTTGCCAGAGGGTCTTCTTTTCTTGGACAGACTATAGTAGCCCTAGAAAAAAGAAAACATTTGACGATGTTTAGAGACTTCTAATCATATACTCTTGGTTGATTTCCGTGTGCTGCATAGCATGCGCCCAATGTTTATGCATACCTGTGCAGCTTGCTGTGAAACTTGTAGTTGCCCAATAATCGATCAAGTGTGAACCTAGAGGCTACCTGTACGGTAGATAAGGCTACTTAATTAATTATGTTATCCATCAACCACATAAAGTACGAGTTTATGTCAATGGCGATACCTCAACTTGAAATATATTATTCATTTGTTACTTCTTGATGATTAATCAAATATAGCAAACGCCAACAAAACTGTCGTTAAACGGATGTCTTCTATTTGTTCAGTGAAAGTGATACTGTGGTAGTTATCCATATTAAAAGAAAAGACAGGACGTTTTCGAACCAAATATTTATTAAAAATCGAGATACCGGGTTTGGTAAGTATAGCCTACTATTATCGATCTCTGGTAAACAGAGATTCTTTAACTCAGTTGAGCAATGATAGATGAGTGTGCAGCAACTGAAACCGGTATCTCGATTTTCAATGAATCTGTCAGGGGTTCGACATTATTCGCCTTTTCGTTTAAGATGTCTCTTATACTGCACATATTTGTCCGGATGGTCTGAAGAAGTCTGCGAGAGCGAACCGTTTTAGCTGAGATCACTCTCAACTCGATATGCTCATGCAAACCGCTCGCCGGGTGTGCTGACCTAGCTGAGCGTTAACAAAAGTCATTCGACAATCGCCAGTTTTGCTAGCGCTTGCTATACAATTAATTATTATCAATTTATTAATCGAATGGGCCCTTCTGAGATATTCCTTTGATCCCATTAATTTGATAATTTCCCTTTCAATTTTTTGTTTAAATTGATGCTGTTCGTCTGTTCATCAATTTGGCTGTTGGTGCAAAAGTTTATAATTAGGCATTGATTTGGACTCGCCTCTTGAATATTTTAATTATTCCTCAGGCCTTTTACATTCCTTTCTCAATTTTGTTTGCAAATTAATGCTCAGAATTTCAATAGATGTTTTAAAAACTAAATTTGACCATGTTCTGCTTCTCGTTTTAGCCTAGCGATGTATTAAAGTAGAGCTGGAGTATTGGAACGATATTGAATCATAGTTACAGAGAAGGAATTCCTATCACCATTTTTGGAAAGGCAATTCCATAATTGAGTCCGAAAATATGCCATACTCGAGCAAGTTTATTGTCATTTGAAATTTTCCGAAGTTCATCACGATGCCTTTGAATTATTAAGTTTTTTTTTGAAAAATATGTAGGAATTCTGGGAGGTACTGTATTGTATTTCCATTCATTCAGGGCAATAGTTGCTTATTTTATAAAATTACATTTCAAGGGTTGATTTTGGTTCTCTAAACTCTCTCTTCTATCTTATCAACATAATAAATGGATTAGCTTTTCCAATGATCAAGAATACATTCAGGCTATTTCAATTATCATTCTAAAATGGTTCCACTTATTTTTTTTTCAAATTAAATTTGTTATAGAACTAGTAGGCCTATGTTAATCAATGTTGATGCGAATTAACATTGAATATTGAAATCCAACCCTGGATTTTTGCCCGGCTCAGTACTATGATAGATTCACAATGTTCTATTCTGGCTCTCCCAGAGGATAAAAATTTATTTCTTCAAGATTTGTTCAGTGAAATGAGATTTTTATCCAATCTGTGACAAGAACTTGAAAACTTTTAAATCTGTCAAAATCAGAAATTTGTCAAACCCCTTATAAAGATATTGTGCAAGATTCTAATAGGTTTATAGGGCTACTCACTTATTTTTAAAATACCACGAAACAAATAATTTAAATATTTTTATCAAAATTTGAGAAAAATACATTTCGGGCTTTATTGTCTGCGTTTTTACCCTTTATTGTGATTTCTTCAATAAATAAATGCATGAATAAATGAAACTATTCATGCTATAATAACTGTCCAAAACAAAATCAGAGGAAACTTGAAACGCTGTTTGTAATTGTTGATGGTTGCAACATGGTTGAAGACATTGGGCAATTTGGTTGACTTAGGAGCTTTCTTATTTAATGAAATTGGATTAAATGCTGTTTGTTTAGGAATGTATCTTAGCATCTAAGATAGATTTACAATATTCACATCAAACCTAAAATATTCAACCTGGATATCCAGATATACTCACTTCCAAAATTATTCTAAGTTCCATCTTCATAAAAGAAAAGACAAAAAACTTGACTGGATATCAAAGTAAGTATAAAACTAATTAGGAAAAAATAGAATCAGTAATTGTAACTCATCTAAAATTTGATGTCTAGTGCTAAACTTAAATTGAGGTTAATCTGATGAAAAAAATACAATAATATAAAGTATAGGTAGTAGTGAAGGTGAAAATTGAAGAGAATTTGGAGAGAGAGAAAAAAATGAATAAGGAAAACTTGAAAAATTGGCAAAATGATAATTAGAGGTGAAGCCTAGAGTGGAAAAGGATGACATATAAATAAATTAGGGGGAAAAAAGATGAAAAGTTTACTAATGAACACATCTAAGCTGTTGTCGGCTAGTTGAAGGAATAATTGAGAATTCCTGAAGTAATGCGTTCTCGCAAAGGAAATTATTAGCATGGTTAGGAATTTGTCAGCAAAGGAATTGCTGAAGAATTTTTAACGAATTATTACCGCGACAATTGAAATATTTCTGTTTTCATGACCTTGAGATCCCTATGAATCGCCAAATTACATTGAAGATATTCGCGGTTGGCCACGAATTTTGTAATAGATTTTCACTTTTCGCAAGGAACTTGAACATTTGAGTTCCTCTTATTAATTATAGGTTTAGATCAACTGTGGGGCATATTTTGATCGAAACTGGTATTTAGATTATTGTTGCTTGTGCGCTTGAGGTTCAGAGGAACCTGTTTCGCAGGAAGATAGTTTATAGGTTGTGTGTGTTTGAATGGGTAAGTGTGAGTGTGTTTTATTGTTCGCATTAGTTGAGAAGACACGTCGTTGGAAGATTTTAAATTGTAACGGCGTGTCATCTTAGATTGTGCGACTTTACCCTAGGTCCATTACGTCTGCATGGTATGTGACGTCAGTGAGGCAAGGCTGTTTGCCTTGATGAGAGTCGAGAGTTTTTCTCTGTCCTTATCACTACCGAGAGTGATCCATGCCGCTTTAAATATTGAGGAAAGACTTCCTATGATGTATCATGTGTCGTTTCTTTCAGTTCTGAACTTCTAGATTTCTTTTATTCCAGATGTGTGGAATATTTACAGATTTGGTTACTGAATTTAGAGATTCCATGATGGAATCAACAGATTGATAACATGGTATAATGTTGAATTTTTCTGAGAGTGAAAACCACACGAGCTTATATGCTTGTACGTGGGTAATGAGATGAATGATGATGATGATGATGAGAGACTACTTGTTAGCTTGTCGGGACCGACGGCTTATCGTCTCCTCCGAAAGATGGGGTGATCGTATTTATGTAATTGTGCTGTGGTCAAAGAATTGTTCCCAGTTTGGGACTCGAACCAGGTTAACTGACCGGCGCGTTATCCCTCCCACCAACGAGCCACCCAAATACTGTATATTGATAGCATTATTAGGAGATTTGATAAAAAAGAAGATTGGAATAGATTTGGAAGAAAAAATTGATGTTTCAGCACTCATGAATTAAGTTTGGATTCTTTATTTGGTGATGTTTTTTGATAAGTTTTGAATGGATAAATATACGTATGTATGTAAGTATAATAAATAGTATAAGTATAATCAGTATGCATAAATATAAGCATGAATAATATGGTATCAGTTGAAACTTGAGGACGTTTCAAGTTGATAAAGAAAGTTAACAATTAGTTGATGAATGAATAAAAAAAAATTTTTTCTCGGATTAGGATAGAGGCTATATTTGTAATATTTGCTATATTTATACTATCTTAGTACTATTCCAGTGGATGTTAAATTCACATCCAATTGAATAATTGAAGCTACAAAATGAGAAGTGAAATCTTGGATAAGGATAAAATTCCTCAAGGCTTATAAATCGTACCAATAAACAATTAATTATTAACAAATAAATTAGAAAGAAAAACAGGGTGAACTTATTTATAATTAAGCTAACATTCTACTTGTCAATTACCAGATGCATCTTTCATTTCTAGTTAATTTGGGTGCAAGTGAGAACTGAGAATTCTTACAATAGTACGGGGGCAAGTGTTACAAAAAAGGCTTCCCGTGAGCCTATTGAGTAAAGAAGTTTGGGAGTGGTATCAATCTCTTCGTTTTGACCTGAGAAAAATAATATCGGTGGTCATAAGCTCTCCGAGGGGTGCGTCACCTGTAATCCAAGATGGCGTCTGAGAATTTCAGAGTTTTACTGTTTCGGCCTTAACTCAGCCAATTTTGAAGATATCCTTTCAATTTTTCTCTCAAATTGTTCCTTATAAAATTATCTAAATGTGCTATATAAAACATATCTCCAAAAACGTATTAATAATAAGTTATAAATGTTTCAATATAAAAAATGATAGAATTTCTTATGAAAATTTTCGTTTTTCTGTCTCTAGTTTTTTTATGCATTAGATAGACAAAAATGTATAGGTTGTAGATCTATTTTTTAGCTTCACAACCATGTGGTTTTCAAGGCTTCTTCTGCTTCGATGAAGGGTACAGCGAGACCCAAAGAGGGGCTTGCGCGGGGTAAGGCAACTAACATGTTATATAAAAACTATTTTCCTTCATGTCTCCTTGATGTTAGAGACTTGAAAATGGTACCAATCTCTTCTTTTTTCTCTTAAGATTCAGAATATCTATAATTATGCACTAAAAAATGCTTGTCATCTCGAGAAAACAAGATGGCGGCCATTAAATGTCGATTTTCGTTATATCCTTAACCATTTAATATTTTTTAGTGATATCTCAAGTTTTTTTCTCTTAAAATGTTCTTCATGAACAGTTCCACGATATTTTTACAGGAGAAATGTGTTCAAGACCCATAATAGATGAGTTCAGATTGGTTTAAAGATGAGAAAAATTTTATCACATGCAAAATCTCACATTAACTCTAATAAATTCATTGTCCAACTAGAAAAATCAAATGCGAATAATGCATTGAATAGATAAATATTTCAGCTTTCTAATGATGTATTTACAAAGCTTGTAGGTACGCTAATGATGTATAGAGCTTCAGCAAAAGAAGCGCTCGCGCAAGTCACATTGCATTCATTATGCCAAAATATTAACTTTTTACTGCATCATGAGGAAAAAAGTAATTTTTTCGGGATTCATTCGTAATAAAAGCATGAAACTGGTGTCAATATCTTCATAATAACTGTCTCAATTGGATCATCGATGAAAAGATCCTTGAATATCATTTTTACTACAAAAAAACTAGGATGGCGGCCGAAAAAAGCAGTGTTTCACTATATTCGTTGTAAATTGAGAAATGTTCGACTTATGGAACTTTTTTTTCAACCAAAATGTTCCATTCGATCTAGGCTACAACCTCCATCCGTTCATAACTCTCTTAATCGCATTGTTGATCAGTTATTTGAATTAAAGAAAAAAGAAAAATGATTTTTCTCAATAAAAACGTTTTCTCTCATTTTTCATTTCTTATTTGTTAAGATGCGAATTTCTAAAACCTAACTATGTTGTAGAACAATTCTTTAGCTACAAAATGGTATATTTTTGTAACTGTAAGTTGATTATTGGTGGCGCAATCATCGGTGAATGGACTATCCTGCACACACTGCGCCAACACAGTTTGATTCCAAGATAGCTCTTGCCGTGAGTGTGTTGGCGCGCTGTTTGCCGGATCCACCAATAATCAACTTACAGTTACAAAAAATATACCATTTTGTAGCTAATGAATTGTAGGCTGTGGTTACATTGAATGCGAATCGTGTCGCAACTTGAACAAACTCGCATGCAGTGTAACCAAGGCATCAATCCTAGCATAAAAATCAAACATTTCCTTAAATAATTTATTCTCACTAACTGAATTCAATTTGGAATAGATACGAATACACGGATGGGTTCATCAATAAAAAATTGATAAAGGTAAAAATTGGTAGAGGAGCAGTTTTTGGCATTTGCCTGTTGCACTCGCCTATATGTATATTGTTTGGTGTCTCGCAAATAAATTATTAGAAACAATCCATTAGTTTTTATTTCACATTCCATAGTTCAAGTTAACCATTCCATTTACAACATCCAGTCTTGTGTGCCATCTCTAGTCCAATACAGTATAGCCAACATGATCATAAATTCATAATATAAAAACCACAATAATTATTATATAACATCTCCCTCCTTCAAATGTAATCATTCAAATATGAAGGGCGTGTTATTGCACGAACTGGCCTGTGTTCCCTTATTGGAACTTTGGGTCCAGGCAATGTGACAAACCTTTGCTCTCCAGACCAGAAGTTTTGTGGACTTACATTCAGATTAGGCTACTAGTACTATTACTTTTACTAATATTTTTTCTATTATCATGTCTATTAGCAGAATCTTTAAGAAATATAGTATTTCTTACTTTCTCCCGACCATTTTCATCTTTAACAATAAAGGTTCTAGGTGTATCACCACGTACAATTTGAGCAGGATACCACTCTTTACTCTCCCTATTGTTTTTATAAACAATGCTTTGACCACTTTGGAATACATCTTTACGAACTTTAGACGTCCTATCATAATACATCTTTGATTTAATAGCATTTTTTACCAATGTGGAATGGAAATCACTTACTAGTGTAGGAACTAATAACTCATTACGAATTGGAAGCTTTGTCTTACAGATCCTACTAAAAAGTAACTGTGAGGGCGAAAAGTTGGTCCCTGCAACTGGAGTATTTCGATAATCCAGTAGCATCAGATTTATGTCTGAAGAACTATCATCACATTTTTTAAGCATTAACTTGCAGATACCTACTGCTTTCTCAGCAAGGCCGTTGCTTTGATGATAATGTGGACTTGAAAATATTACTTTGAAGTTCCACTCAACAGCAAATTCTTTAAACTTTACTGAATTGAATGGCATATTGTCAGCATACAATGTGGATGGAATACCGTGAACAGAAAATATAACTTTCAACTCTTTGATAATTGAATCTGCTGTTTTTGTTGAAAGCTTAACTAACTCAATCCATTTAGAGAACATATCAATTAGAACTAAATAATCAGAATTAGCATAAGTCATGATGTCACAAGCTACAGTTTCAAAGGGCAATTTCGGTTGTTCCCTAAGATACATGGGTTCTTTAACATTGTTTCTTGAGAATTTTTTACAAACTGTACAATTTCCAATAAAATTTTCTATGTCTAAATTCATGTTACGCCAATAAAAAATACTTTTTGCACAAGATTTTGTTTTTGTCATACCTTGATGTGACTCATGGAGCTTGTTCAAAATGCAATTTTTCAAAGATAAAGGTACTATCAATTTGTTTTCCAGATAAACAATTGAATCTTCTACACTAATAACATTTTTGAAATCATAATAATACCTTGCATCAGGTGTTACTTTGTTCTTGGAATTGGGCCACCCATTTTGAAAATATTGAATCAGACATTTCAAGAGAGGATCCTTGCTGGTCTCTGACTGAAGTCTTGATTTGAAGTCATCTGAAATATTGATAGAATGAATTACTTCATTTAAAGATGAATCAGTTACATTTCTGTCAGCACTTGAACAAGCTCGGCTGAGAGCATCTGCAATATGCATTTTAGAGCCAGGTAAATATTGGACATCAATGTCATAAATTGTCAGCTTCAGTCGAATTCTTTGTAATCTAGTGGATGGAATTTTAATAATATCTTTTTTCATCACTGAAACAAGAGGCATGTGATCAGTAAGCACAACAGTCTTCCTGCCATAGATAAAGTTATGAAATTTTTTACAGGCAAACAGAATACTCAAAAATTCTTTTTCAATTTGACCATAATTGATTTCAGTTTCAGAGAGAGCTTTAGAAGCATAGTATACAGGTCTATTTTCTTGCAGCAATACACAACCAATTCCATCTTTGCTGGCATCAGTTTGAATTTGAATAGGTTTTTCAGGGTCAAAGACTTGTAAAACAGGAGCCTGCGTTATTATTCTCTTTAGCTTGTCTACGGTTTGTGTGTGAACATTCAACCATACAAAGACTGAATCTTTTTTTAGGAGCTGCCTCAAAGGAGAAGTAATTTGAGATAAATCTGGAATAAAGGATCGCAAATAGTTTATGAGGCCTAAAAATCTTTGCAATTCAACCCTATTGGTTGGAATGTCATAATCAATAATTCCTTTTATTGTATCTTCATCAGGCCTCATAGTACCATTGGAAAATATGTGACCCAAGTAGTGAACCTCATGAAGCATATATTGAAATTTTTTCAGGTTAAATTTGATATTACATTCTCTAGCCCTATGCAATACTTGAAATAATATGTCATCAACTTCTTTTTGAGATTCCCCAAATATTAGAATGTCATCAATGTATATGAATACTCCTTTAATGTCATGAAATATCTCAGATAAATATCTCTGAAACACTTCTGAAGCAATGTTTAGTCCAAAGGGAAGCCTATTGAATTTAAAGGTGCCAAACATAGTAGAGAATGTACAATAATTTGCACTCTCTTCATCAAGTGGAATATGCCAAAAAGAATCTTTAAGGTCCAAGACACAGAAAAATTTAGCATCTTTTATCTTACTTGAAACCTCCTCCAGAGTGGGAATACCAAAGTGATCTTTAATTATCGCATCATTCAGATTTTTTGGATCTAAACATATCCTAAGATCACCATTTGGCTTTTCAACAGTTACTAATCTATTTAGGCTAATCTATTTCTATTAGTTACTAATCTATTCCCAGGCTGACGGACCAGATGACTTGGATATGATGCCAAGCTTAAGCAATTTGTCAAGTTCAAGTTTTAGTTTTTCTTGAATTTTAATTGGAACCCTGTGAGGTGGAATAGATGAGGGTTCACTGCCTGCTTTGAGAGAAATTTTATATGGTTTGTCTATTTTCCCAATACCTTCAAAAACATCATTAAACTTACTTGTAATATTTGACTTAGAATGACTTGAACTTACTGTTGATTCTGCAATTCGTTTGACCAGGTTATACTTTGTGCAGCAGTCTCTACAGAGAATAGGAACTGACAGTTCATTGCCAGCAACATAAAAACTTTTTTGTCCTGATTGTCCATTTATTGAAATTGCCAAATAAACTATGAAGTCCACTTTGGTGTGCATTCCATTCCAGCTTTCAAGGCGGGAACTGCTCGGTGTAGTTTTCAGGGTGTTACCAAGTCTTTTCTGTAGTTCCTTGAAGATTGGATTTGGTAGAATGTTGACATCAGCGCCGGGGTCGAGTTTAAAGTTGATGTCCATCTCATCCTCAACTCTGACTGATTGGAACCATGCCTTCGATTGAATTGATGAAATACTCAGCAAGCCACAAAAATAGTCAGTGTTTTCATCATCTTCTTGTGTGTCAATTGAGTGTACTTTGCGTTGTTGATCACTAGGTTTGATTGTTTTACACATTTTAGCAAAATGATTTTTGCCTTGGCATTTGGCACAAGTCTTATTGTAAGCTGGGCATCGTCCACGAGCATGATTTTAGCCACATCTATTACAGTTTATCAAATTTTGAGCATTTGATAGTAACTGACCAGTTTGTTGATAGTCCATTTTCTTGTTTTTCATATTACTAGAGTGAACAATTTCTAGGTTAGGTTTAGCTGTAGATAGAATCTCTCTCACTTGTTTTGATGAAATATCAGCAAGCCTCAAAGTTTGCACAACGTCATTTAATGTGGGATTGCCTTCCTTTATAAGTTTTGTTTTAATTTCGTCATTTTTCGAACCAAAAACTAACTTGTCACAGAGCATTTCGTCGATGTTTATAAATTCAGTCTTATATCAGTACTTTAACTTGGGTAAAAAATGAAGCAAAGTCCTCACCTTCTTTTTGTCTCCTTTCATAAAATAGAAACCTAGCATGCAGTATATTTTTCTTCGGGTTGCAATAGTTTTTGAAACGATCTAGCACTTCTTGTCCTTTTCATCACGAATCGTATTGTACACAATCAGTGCTTCTTCCCCTATAAGATTAAGGAGGAGAGCTATTTTTCTTTCTTCACTGGTTTTGTCAAGTCCGGAGGCTAAAAGATAAATATTAAATGATTCTTCGAATGCTTTCCAGTTGGAACTGAGATTACCATCAAGGCACAACTTTGCTGGCACATTACAAGCTGCCGCCATCGTATCTAGGTTGTAGAGGTATCTCACGAAGAATTCACAGTTGAACACATTCACTCAAAACTCAAAAAGATAACTTAATACTCGTTTACAAAATACCGACTGCGCCATGTTTGGTGTCTCGCAAATAAATTATTAGAAACAATCCATTAGTTTTTATTTCACATTCCATAGTTCAAGTTAACCATTCCATTTACAACATCCAGTCTTGTGCGCCATCTCTAGTCCAATACAGTATAGCCAACATAATCATAAATTCATAATATAAAAACCACAATAATTATTATATAACATAAATTATTAATTATTATTAAATAAAGGGTTGCTTTCTGAAACTACGCCGACGCAAAGCGTATAAAGAAAACAACGCGAAGCGTTGTAGAGCTGCTATCCAGTGGCACGGTTCCAAAAAAGCTAGCTCCCATTTGAATGGATCGTAACTCAATTTTTTGTGCATTGCGCGGTGTAGTTTTGGAAAGCACACTTTGAGATTCTCAGATATGGTTATGTCATAGCTTGCACAGTTTGTTATAGTCTTTTTTTTTGGTATAGCAAGGAAAACCCTCTGGCAAGATGAGAAAATGACTCCAGCTCAGTCAATATTGGTTCAAAAAATGTTGACTTGGTCTCAAATTGTAGATCAGAATGTTTCCTACGATGAAGACCAAATCAATAATTTTTGAACCAATATTGACCGAGCTGGAGTCTTTTTTCATCTTGCCAGAAGGGTCTTCTTTGCTAGGACAGACTATACCATTTGATTGATGAAAACACTTGAATATCTCGGTGCGGGTGTAGGGAAAGCCACACTTCTCAAAATCCATCCATACTTGAATTAACTTTGTTACCTCCTGGTTGGCTGGAATTCATGCGCGGATCCCTACCCTTTATTCTAGTATAGCTGACGCCAAAAAAGGCGGACTCATCTGCTCCTTTTGCGATTAACAAAGATAAATGAATGAGTAGCTAACCTAATGGTTATGGTATCTGTATAGTCAAGAATGTGAACTTGCTTTAATTCAATTTTTTATTGGCATAAAATTCATGCTTGATCATTTCCTTATCCACATCTTGGAAAAATCGCATTCATGATTTCATGAAAATATTTACATTATTATTATCAAAAGAACACATTCACTTGTAATAAATGAGAATTATCAGGGATAAAATATAATTAATGCTGATCAAACTTCTATGATAGCTTAATTAACAAAATCAAATAAATTGATAGAATAAAAAAAATTTATAAACTTTGATTTTTAAGTTTGCGTTTTCAAGTTGTTGACTAGTTCTAGTCTGTTATCTATAACGTGAATAAAAAAGGAGGTTCTCATATAATCAGTCAGAATTCATTAAGACCTCTTTAAACAATGAATGAAATATTAATTGAAAAGGATGAGCAATATTTCCAACAGAATTTTGTTTCAGCTTACACCGGAATCTGAGTTTAGGAATCCAATCCAAGATTAGGATGAATGTTGAAGAATAGTTCCCACTCCCGCCACATGAAGCGCCATGTCACAGTTCTTCATTTATATTTCTTGCACTTGATACACGTCTTGATACCTTGGCTAAGACGAGTATACTCCCGGCAAAACGTATAAGTCATTATGGTTGCATACTCAACAAACAGCAGGCGTTCAGTCGAACTTTATGTAGAGAGGATTGAATAAATTTAGGCCATTCAGATTCAGTCCAGGAAAACTGAATTTCTCTCGAACTCAATATACATCTGGAAAAATTATTAAATTTTTGCTTGAAATTTGATATCAGTCGATCTGAAACAGCTAAATAATAAATTTATTCCATTATTGAATGCCAATATTCAAGTACAAGACGTACAAAAATTGAATGAAGGCAGAATTTTTCTCGAAAGTCAGTATACGGTACCTCTGAATATTTTATACTTCCGCTTCAAATTTTGATCATTTCAGTCGATCTACGACAACTAAATCATTTTTTTCTCATGTAAAATGACATTATTGAAGTATATTCACAAAAAATTGAGCAAATAGCCTACCATTAACGGTATAGCTTCAATTTGGTATTGAAAAAAAAATCAGATTGAGAATTATTTCTAGGACATCATAACCAGGTAAACTTTTCACACTCAAAACTCAATGTTAATAAAACGATTCGAACTTATCTTACGTTTTGAAATAAAACGTATGAAGAAATCGGGTTGAATGAAGTGAACAAGATCTCAAAAAAAATAATTCTAGAATAGAACATTAACACGGTACGGTAATACAAGAGAATTAAATTCAAGATATCTCTTCTCGACTTGCTTAAAATTACAAGAAATTAATGATAAATCGATAAAATTATCTAGGTAGATAGCCTAATATTCACAATTCATATAAAAAATCAACATAAATCGTATATTTTAAATATAAATTGTTCTATTATTTAATACTCGTAGATACTCAACATTATTGAGGTCCACATCATTGAAAAAATACATTCAAAATTGCACTAAATTCAAATTTCTTTCAAAAATGCAAAAGAGAAGATTGGTACCTATCAGAGTCCTTATATTTTATGCTCGTGATAATATTACTCTGCTTCCTAATCCAACAACTATGTACAACAAATTCATATTGGATCTGCTTCCAAAAGCATTAAATACATTTCAATTATCAATTTGATATTTTTAATAAAAAAATAATATTTTAATCACTAGGCTTAATTTCGAAAGATAGCCAGTAGCCTATTCTAACTTTTTTGCCACTAGATTTATAGGTATTCATTAATGTTTGTTTTTTATTTTGAATGTTAATCTCAGTACCCTTTTTCAATTATTTTTATTCGTGTATAATATGTTTCGACTATTAATGATTTTTAATAGTCGAAACATGTTAAAAGGGTGCTGAGATTAACATTTAAAATAAAAAAACAGTAATAAAGTAGCCCTAAGATAAAGGAAGTATTCACTAATTTGTATATCAATTTATAATATACAGAAGAATCTTATAAATGATATAATAGGCCTAATCTAAAACAAATCCCATCAATGTAACTAGTTGTCAAACTATTAAATTATACAAATTCATATTTTTATTATTAAGAACAATAATAAAAAAATATAATCTACTTGAAAAAATCAGGGTATTGATCACTGGGGGAGCTGAGCTCAGTCAATTAGGCTACATGAGATGTATCATAGCTTCCTTTATTAATAGAATATGTTTAAGGAAGCTATGTATGTATGCTTGCAGCTTGATAGAGTAGAACGGATGAAATTAGTCCAGAGCACTGCGGCTCGTACCCACGGAACAGGTGAAGTGCCCATATATTTTACTGTACAGCATTTCACCTGTTTTTGGTTTTTGGTCACGAGCCGCCAGTGGTCAAGAGAGACTTTGCCAAACCAGATGGTTATGAATAAAAAATCATTTATATATTTTAATAATAATTGGCAACGTCCCTTGGTGTGGGTGGTGAGGGGATACTCTGTTGTTTCAGTTTCCATTGAACTAATTTCATCCATTCTACTTTGAAATATTTCTATTAAGTATTCTATTCACTATTTCTTATATAAATATTTCTCAAATTTCTATCCAGTCTGTTGTTCTGGACTACAATAGCGTGGCAAAGCCATTGTTATATTGTACCGTATTTATTACACTATTGATTCTAACTTATTGTGATAGAAATAGATATACATTACACAGATAGACATAGATAGAAATTTCCATTGTCAATACTGAAATCAACTCTGAAATCTCGATGGACAAATTCTAATTGAAATTCTATACACAGTAATAGTACAAGAGTAGTTATATACAAGAAACGCATTCATACCCTAGAGATACGCTCAGAAGCTTATCAAGTAATTTTTACATTTTAAAATACATGCGTGATAGACTCATTCAGTTTTAATAATTGATGACCGATTAATACACGATGGAACAATCATGTATTATCACGATCATTGGATACACGATCTAATACGATGTATAAGATTGATAATATTCTGTCAGTATGGTGAGAATTATTGCATGCAACTCCGCTAGGAAGTTGTTTACTCGTATTAGAACTATCTATCCTCTAAAATAGATAGTTAATACTTTATAGTTTGGGATCTCTAATCATCCTACGGTCAAACTAACTCTGGTCTTACAGGGTCATAATATATCATCCTCTATTGCCACAAATCCTCGAAATTAGTTTGCTTTGTGCACAGAAACTGTATAATCTGATTATACAATTTTTGAAGGTGTTCCTATTCAATATAATTGTGTAGTTCATTTGCATTTATACTGCAACAATATAAGCTAAACATTTGTGGTAATACAATCGAATCCTGTAGTATATGTATTAGAAGTAGCCTACACTGCATTTATAGTCTGTCCAAGCACAAAAGACATTCTGGCAAGATAAGAAATGATTCCAGCTCGGTCAATATTGGTTCAGAGTTCATGGATTTAGTCTCAAATTGTAGAAAACATTCTGCTGATTATACAATTTGAAATCAAATTTCTAATTTTTAAGCCAATATTGTTCGAGCTGGAGTCATTTTCTCATCTTGCCATAATTTTTTTTTGTTTGGACAGACTATACATAGGCCTACTTGAAAATTTTCCAGGAACAAAAGCTTCTTAGTAAGCAAGCTTCTTTTATCCTGAAAGATCATACAGAGACGCTATTGTTCTTGAAGAATTTCATTAAAGGTTCATTATTCACTGAGATTATATCTAAACTTACTCCCTGATTCATTTCCCTACATTACTTGAGAGCAAGTATAGTTTGTTTATATTGTCGTTGAACTGGTGTAACTTCAGTATCGGAATACGTTGTATTTCCTCTCCTATAAGTTACTTGTTAACCCGATACGAAAATTTATCTATTCACTTTCTATCTTTCACTTTTTTTAACTATTACACTTCTTAGTTTGTATCTGTTATCGGAATACGCTATATTTCCTATCATATAAGTTTTAGTTTTACACTTTTTAGTTTGTATGTGGTTCACTATTGGAAGATTTATTCGAAAGCTCCAATCAACCAGTGTGATGGATGATTGATGAATCAGTCTATGCATAATAATGGTTGAGAATGACTTCATTGAGTGGCGTTCATCACGAAGTATGCTGCTTTTTAGTCAAGTAGGACTTGAAGTAGAACTGCGTGAAGAGGTAGAGGAAAACGAACCCGTTGACTATTACGTAGTAGGTCAATTTCCTGGGCATCTCACAGTTGAACATCAGTAGACAGGTGAACAGGCAGATGATGAAAATGAATTGAGCCTGTGAGAGTCAAACAAAAATTCAAAATCAGTTCAAATGATGAATATCGAAATAACATTGAATCTACTCACATATAATGTATTAATCTATAGAATCTTTCTACGCATTTATTGAGACCGTATCTCATTTATGTTTTATCTTAAGGTACTATTCCCAAGCGGCAGTTCGAACCGCGTGGCTCGAGCTGCCGAGGCTTTAACTGCGCTGCTGGAGCTCACCGGCTCTAGCTGCGCTGCTCTAGCCATCACAACTCTATTCATGTAACTATTTTATAAATGTTCATCATGTTATTAGGGCTACTAATGTATAATGAATCAATAAATAGTGAAATCCACTTGAGAATGTCTTAAAAAGTGCGAATTTCACTATTTATTGATTTATTATACATTAGTAGCCCTAATAACATGATGAACATTTATAACTTCACTTCACATAATTCACTTGAAAATGTCTCAAGTGTAAATTTCACTATTATTTATTGGTTCATTGTACATTAGTGGCCTTAATAACATGGTGAACATAGAATGGTTACATGTATAGAGTTGTGATGGCTAGAGCTGGGCAGCTCCAGCAGTGCAATTAAAGCCTCAGCAGCTTGAGCTGCCGCTTTGGAATCGTGCCTTTACAATAATATTATTATACAGTATACACCCAGGGGCGAAACCAGAACTTTTTTAGGTTACGGTATCACTTTTTCCGGTTGGGGAGGGTGTGTGATATATATACTAACTTTCTTAACGTACATAGCCTATATAGTCTGTCCAAGCAAAGAAGACATTCTGAAAAGATGGGAAAACGACTCTTGCTCAGTCAATTGGTTCAAAAAATTATGAATTTGATCTCAAATTGTAGAAAACATAATGCTCTACACTTTGACAGCAAATTTAGAATTTTTGAACCTGAATTGAATGGAGTCATCTTTGTCTTCTTTGCTAAAACATACTGTACAACGAATACTAGAATACATAAATGTACAATGTGTTTCCTTTATCTCAGGCCTACTTTTATTACTGATGTTTTATTTTAAATAACATCATAGTATCCTTTTCAGT
Organism: Sogatella furcifera; assembly: GCA_017141385.1. Lineage (NCBI taxonomy): Eukaryota > Metazoa > Arthropoda > Insecta > Hemiptera > Delphacidae > Sogatella > Sogatella furcifera. The sequence goes on from CM029550.1 coordinate 39,451,976, forward strand.
TATTAATAGTATCTGAATCTTATTAATGGTATTAACTGAATCCTATTCAGTTTACTAATAGTCATTTTCTAATGCAAATGAACAAATAAACAACTGTTTATGTAATGCTTTTGTGAAAAATAACTAAAAAGGGTACTGTGATACTATTTAAAATTAAAAATAAAAATGTATGTACAAATATACATGTAGGCTACTCTAGTATCCGTGGTATTTATAGTGAATACAGGTAGGCTACTACTGTATCCCATTATGTTCAAGAATTTCTTAGGGATATATCCCCTCAATCACCTTTGGGTTCGCCTCTCTATATAATGCAACTTCTCTATTGTGTAAAGATCATTTTCCAGCAATTGATTCTCCTTTGTTCTCTATATTCTTTGTTTCATTGTTCTCTATTCTGTGTGAAATTGTTTTCTCGTTTGTTTCTTCTTCACCGGTGGTCTTCTCTTCTCTATCTTATTTTGTAAACTTCCTCTTGTTCCTTTTGTTGAAGAATTCTTCTCTTCAGGTTGTAAAAATCGTCTTGAAGGGCCTTCAGTATTTGGTTCATTGAAACTCTTTGACAATTGGACGTAGTTATGCAGTAAGGAACCAACCCACATAATTGCCATGAAATGGGAAATTTTATTATCAGGAGACAGACTAAAATTTCAGTTTCTTTAAAGAGAAAAATCAAAGGAGGCAAATTTTCTACCCATTGATTACTATCATACAGACAAGTAGTGTTCTGCCAAAACTATGGCAGTCTTTGCCGTCTTTTGTAGAAATCAACTACTGTACATCTAAACCTCTTCATTGAAAAAAGAAGCTGCTTAAATACGAGTACCTACACGAGTATATTATAAATGTCTCGATTCAAAGAGAATGTACTTCATCAAATGCATCCTTTTCGTTCTTATGTAGGTTTGAATGGAGATGAGGATTAAAACGAATTCAGTTATTAATGAGGAGTTGAACTAAGGTATTATTCAACAATCATTACCGTATCTCAAAGTTGAATAATGATGATGGAAATTTGAGACACTCGACATAATGAGAAATCGCTTTCAGGCAATCTTGAATACCTTGAAATTGAATCATCGCAAGAAAATAATCGTTCAAGCAAATAATGAAAGAATAATTCAAATTTTTTGACGAAAGATTTACGTGGAAGAAACCGTTGGAAGATTTTGATTTTGCTTCAGGAGACGCGTTTCAATGTAGGATTAGTTGAAACAAAGTGCTGCAGGGCAATTCTTAGGAGTAATTTTAAAATATTGAATTTATTGAGAAATGAAGATTTTTTCTACTGCGATACTAGATCTTATTCTCAAGTTGGGTATTATCACTGTGACTTCTAAATTTTCGTCATTCAATTTTAAAATATGGCACGGTCTTTAAATGTTTACTCCAAAAATTTTTACATTAATTTCCACCTGACTTGGTCCTTATTCAATCTTGATTCAATAATACTTTTCAAGGAATCAGAACAATAATTGAATAATATCTCATGAATGATTCTAGATCCAATTTCCTGTTCGAGTGCTCCTTTTATTATTATTTTTAATTAGTAAAGTACATACTACTCCTCCCACTCAATTCTAATCCCACCAAACCCTTATGTAGAAATTAAATTTCTGCGCCTTGTCTTCTTTCATAGTATATACCTACTGTAATTATGAATCTAAAGACGATTTAGCGATATATCACTGCATTTTTCAAATGTTCTAAACTCTGAATCTCATTTTGGCTCATTAATTTCAATTTATTCGATAAAATTATCGATTTTCACTTCAGCTGCTCTCGTTATTCAACGTGGCTTAAAGGTGCTGCCCTCATTCATATTTTACACGCTAGCTGAGAAGAAACTCCATTACAATACACTTTACATTGTAAGAGCGTGTCTTTTCAGCTTGTGCGAACTATACTGTCATAAAAAAAATAATTGACGTTGGTTCAATTGGCTTTCATACTCATGGAATGGAACTCTTGCTTTTTATTTATTCTGTGCTGGTAGTAAAAATAGAAATGAATTACAGTATTATTCTTACAGGATTATCAATTTTCATTCTAGTTTAATAATGTGCTGATGTAACAGAGAATAAAGTGATAGAATAAATTTCTAAAATTGAACATATATGATATTTTTCTATACTGAGTACTCACAAGTTGCAGTTTGGTTATGTACTTTTTCCACCAGAGATACGGTTGTATGGCGGGTCCAAGAGCTGCTAGGAAGTAGTAACTGTACATGGCCACATGCACTCCGGAGTTTATCAGACCAATCAGACCAGCTTGTTCTCCTGTTGACAAAAAATTGTTGATTGCTATCATTGAAATATTCAGGAGATTCACAAATAAGTAATCAACTCACCATGAATAATTCAAATTCAATATCTTCATGTCGGTACCTATTTGAATAGGTAATCACCAGTTGCAGTTGTAGGCTACGGTAATTTATTAATCAAAAGATTACAGTATTATGTGGAAACGAGTCCATGGTATGATCAGATATCTACTTATCTAGGATCAATGAAGATCTGAAATTGAGAATGATGTTCTACTATACTATTATTCAAGCCCTAGATAATAATTATGATTTTTATAAGAAGTAAAGCTATTATGTAGGTATCTTAGTAAAAACGTTTTGTATTGTGCTTTCGAAATCAACGAAATCACAATAGGCCTATCCGTTTGATAATATTAATGTTCAAAAACCACTGTTGATAGTGCAGAATATAATTTTGGTATGGAAATGTTGGAAAATTTATTCAAATAATGATATTATATGTATGAATTGTAGGGCTACAGTATTGCTTAGGTACATTCACTTTTAAGCAATTTATAAAATCATCGAATGTCTTCTAATGCGTTGTAATTTTCATCTCATCAGCAGATTAGAAAACGATAAACTCCCTTGATGTTGAATTCTTGAGAACTCATTATAATTATGCAAGCCATTCCAACTAAATGAGTTGCCATTCCAACTGAATGCACTTGAACAGTTTTTAGCAATTCTCAACTCAATTTACTCTGATTGGAATGCAGTAAGTACGAAAGTGATGCGGTATCTGTGTTTAAAATCATCTTGATGTCTGGAATATTTTTACTCGAGTTGAGTGTATCGGTTTCAATTGTCTTTGAAGCTACTTGCTATTACAGTAGTTGAGTTCCTAGTTGGAGCTGTAAATATCGTGACTGCGGTTTTATAGAAGCTTATCCTCTTCAGAAATTACCAAAATCATTATCATTGATGTCTTGGTTCGTGAATAAATTGTTGTGACAAAGATAAAACCTGATGTTCAGGTCATCTGTATTGCAAGTTTCTGATTGTTAGTGCTGAAATATTCCAAATTGATGAACAAAAGTAGCCTATGATGGATATTCCATTTCATTCAGAATCATTATTGATTTCTATAACTCGAATTCCAATCTAGGAAAGTATGTAACCTTGTATTTATCAAGAATGACTAAATAATTATTATAATAGATGAATTGAACTTTTTTTACATGGTTTGATGATTTTGAAGGTACTTCGAAATAGATAAAATGAATTTGATAGAAAAATTACTAGTCTTACTGTCAGTCAGTTTTCGTTTATTATCTTTAAAATCAACTGATACTGTTGCAGTCTTTGAGTGTAAAACATTTTACATATTCGAATAATTGTATGATTTTGTAGAAACTTTAGAATAAATTAGGTTGAAGAAAAACGTGCACAGTCTTCCTATAGAAATAATGTTCATTTCCCCTTTTAGCTCTTCTTGTATTTCTCCAGAATTCAAGTGTAATACATTTTTGAAGATTCGAATTGTTGATTTAAATTATTCAATTTTCATTTAAAAATTGAAAGAAATGAGATTAGCCTACAGTATTTTCGAATAAAACAGAATAATGTATAAATTCATTCTAGTCCAATTCTTCAGAACATTTTTGTGTCTATACAAAGAATTTGAAATGAGGCCTAACCGAATAGAATAATATGGCGGTATATTTATATTAGCTTTGGGTCAAGTAGGCTGTCTTCTTCTACTTTGTGGCAAGTAGTTCATTCAGCATGATATTCAAGCGGAACGATTTTATATAATAAGAAAATTTATTATATAAGAAGAAAAAATCATTTACAACTCGGGACTATTTCGTAAAATTATAGTAATGACTTCTAATTATATAAAAGTACAGTGGAATCCACGATTTTCCTAAACCAAAGCAAATGATTCTTTATCCATATCTTTTAAGTAACATTAAACTACGTTGGATTGATTTGACTTGAAATTAGTACAGGTGACTCGAATAGTATGGTAGTATGGTAAAGGTAATATGAAGGTAAGATGAGTATGAATAGTATGAAGGTAAAATGAGTATGAATAATATGAAGGTAAAATGAGTTCATTATCTTACCTCTTATGTACTTGAGATACGCCCAAGTGGAGACCAACATCATGCTGTGGTGATAAACATGGAGAAACGAAACATGCGACTGCTTTTTTCTTAGAACGAAGAAAATCTGAAATATAGAAATAATTTCTTATAATAATATAACACGGTTAAATGGAAATAAAACAATGTCTTAGTTGCATAGTGGAACGTAGAGTTTTTGAATACTATTAGATGAATTGTGATTTAAATATTTTTCTAAACTTTTTTCACTTGATAAATGTGATAGTAGAGTATAGTAACTTAGTGTGTGATAGTGAGATAGTAGACTCTGAGTTTATAAATAGTGAAGTATAGTGTAATATAGAGTTTACCACGAGCTCAGTTCATGTTTGTGAACAATTTCATGTGAAATAATTCAGTTTAGAGCACCTCGAGCATTTTATTCTCCAGATTGTGCAATCTGAAGATTGATCTTTGAATTTTGCCCAAGCTGTATGCTAATCATAAGTCACGCTAGCTATTCCGTATTTGTGGTCTGATTTGATAGCTGATTCCAAGATCAATAGAATGCATTTTTCAATGAAAACATTGAATGCACTACTGGTATCAGGTCATTACAGTCCAAAATATTTTAAATAAAATTTGTTCTTATGGAAAAATATTTTTGTTACTAATTATATAACGCAATGATATACTCATTAAATAAGTTAATCTTCACTCTGAACATTACCTTTGATAAATCCTTGAAATAATCAAGGATTGATCATAATCCAAATAATCATCTAATCAAAATAATATTTATCCACTTTTATTGTAAAATTTAACCTTTTATAATCATATCAAAATCAACCAACCAATTTTTAAGTTATATTTTTGTAATATTCTCATGCAACGTTTACACTGGAATGTTAATAACATTAATTTGTGAATAACGTATTATTATATGGACTTATATAACTTATTATACAAAAGTTATTAACATTCCGGTGTAAAATTGGCATTAATAGTCTACTGTCGAAAGTTATCTCCACTTGCATTCCTTATAATTGGAATGTCATTTTCAATTTGAATCATTCCCGAATTGAGATCTGAGTTTCTTTATTCCATATTTTTTCTTATTCTAGATACACCACTCACCGTATCCAGTAAATCAGCTAGCTTTGAGAAGAAGTAATACCATGCGGCCTGGAAAAGCTGTAAAATAATAGAGGTGAGCAATAATATTATTTTAATTTGAATAGGTATGCCAAAGTAGTAGCCACAACTCACAATTTCACAATTGAATATGTGTATTCTAGAATGATCCAACTTGTAATTGGTTCAGTACTAATATAGCCGTAGTCGAATATTTGCCTAATAGTAAGCCTGAAAAAGAAGGCTTTGTTAGAATCAACTTTGAGGATTTGAAACAATTGAAGCCACCTATAAACTTACTCGTAGAAATATCTTCGTTAGATGATAGGCAGTTTGAAGTTCGGTGTTATTGGAAACTTCAAGCTTATTCATATTACTAACTGCGTTAACTGCATTTGCATGGGAACATCCATGTTGATATCCAGCAACTCAACAGCATTTCTGAATTAAATCGTGACTTCGAGTTTGATTACTTATTATTCATCGATCAAATCAGAGGCTAAAGTTCAAGGATGGACATAATGGCCAAGTGCGTGAACAGTTTTGTTTCCAAATCAACGCATTTGTATTATTCTGGTATTATTCATAGTTCGCGCAAGCTGAAAATACACGCTATCACAATATAGAGTTTCTTCTCAGCTTGAACGAACATTATCATTCTAGAGTGTGATATCACATTTTATTCTATATAAAAAACGAGCTGTCATGGAAAAGGGAATATCATTACTATCACTAATATCAAACTTGACCAATAAGTTTACAAGTTTCTGTAAAATAAATAAATCATGGGAACTATGAAGGAAGAATGTTATAACCTGAAAAACTCGTGACAAAAGAAATCTTATAAAATTTCCTTTTGAAATCTCTGAAGAGTTCACAGAATTCTCAGATACAATAAAATTGTTATAGCCAGTCAAATTTATTGCTAAATTCTATTGGCAAAAAAAAATACTGAAAAAATTGACTTGAACTGACTTGCTAGCATCATTTTAAAATTACGAGTATCATGTTCTTTTTTAACGTAGTAAACAAATATAGGCCTATGCATTATTCATCTCTGGAATGCTGTATCTTACAAGGCGTGTAGGGTACTTTACAGTAAACTATACCTCATAATTTTCCAGTTAGCTGTGAATTTTATTGGACGTAAAATATCAAGATGAAAAATTGGTTTTGTACAATAACTTAAATTGTTTTCTCTATAATATGTATCTCACCCTCTCATTTCAGTACTATAATTCTATTATTATAGGCGACTTGGTATTTCTTTGATACATGAATGCTTTCTTGTAAAATCATATTATCAAAAACAATAATATATTCTTAGAATAGAATTTTTCCTAAGAATAGATTGCATTCAATAGCAGCAAGGACTGATTTTGAATTGGATCAACTGCTGACCTACACCTAGCAGTGTTATTAGGTCAGTGTTACCCAACACTATCAACCCTCAAAGGGAGGTTTGCAATAGTTTGATCGAGGCAACAAGTAGTTGGCTTAGCATTGGAATGACACCGATCCCAGCTGTCCATAAAAGAGGATATCGTTTTGGAGGGAAATGGTCTCATTGGCCGTCCGTTTAATACGCGCCCCTCTTCTATTATGTCCCGCTCTATTATGTTTGCTAAACAATCTGCGCCCCTCAGTAATATATCTGTATACTAGGATATTATAGTTCTGCATTTGTGCTCTCAGGAATATATGTATGGTTGCATAAAGCTTTACATTTTGTGGCCTTAGGAATATATCTGTATATTATGTATAGTCTACATATGCGGCCTCAGGAATATATCTATATTTGCGCCGCTTCAGTGATGGAGCAATTTCACTGACACTGAAGTAGACATAATGAGAAGCGCTGGAATTTGGGAAAACTGTATTATTCTGTAATAATAGAGCTAGAGACGCATGCAACTATGCAAATTGACTGCATGGTTTGCAAATTGTGTGGGGTCGGGATTTGTTTTGTTGGAAGAATAACTTGTTGGAAGGGAACAATATTATTACACAACTGTGGTATTTTACCTTTTGAAATAAATGAAGGAGAAATATTTTAGCCTATTTCTCATCCATTCTAATATTTTTTTCTCTTGAATTTATTGTGGGGAAATACTATTCTACTGTGGGGTAGTACTTACATTTTATTTCTTTTATTGTAAGTTATAGGTACTCAATATTTTTACTTCTGGATGTCAATGTGCTTCAATCTATACAGGTTGATTGAATAATTAATTACCGTACAACCGTATTTAAATAAATTGATATTTTTTTATCAATCAACAAAATTGAATTAATTAATTAATTACAGATAATGCTTCCGCATTCTATAGCCATCTCACTCAAGCTTACATGGCTGTTTGAGATAATCTACATTTTATAAATATTTTAGAAATGTGTAGGCCTAGTTTCATCAATAATTGCGATTTCAAGAATAACGTTATGGCCGTGGAGCTGAGGCTTGCAAAAAGTTTCCTTCCGACTTATCGTAAAATAATGAAATAATGCTCTCAAATTATTTATTGGTGATGTGGAGTTACCATAATAATATCCCATTGGTAGCCTATAATAATTCAATCAGGAAATAGTGATTTTGTTTCTGTGACTAGAAACCACTCACAAATAGCTCTGTGAACTTGTATTCGACGTTACTGTCTAATAAACACAGGAATGTTAATCTAATTGAGGAAAATTTTTGTTGGTACCGAGACCTTCTCAGCCCGAGTCTACTTTAAACTCAATTGAAACACGTGTGTTTCCATGGGGCGCTACCTAAGTCAGTGTTGCCTTGACGGAGTCTTGAGTTGTCGCGTTCCCGTTTCCATTATTTGGCTACTTGAGGACTTGGAGGTCGATTTATTTGTAAGGAAATAATATTTTTGTGGATTCAAATAGATGTAGTAGACATCTACGAAACTGGCGGTTGGTGTATGATTATGATTCATTCTCAGCTCTGTCAGGACAGCCGGCGAGTTGCCTGCAAGAGTTATTGAGTTAAGAGGGACCTTAACCAACTCTGTCCTCTATATTGGACCAACTTTAGACTGTCCTCGAGAGATTGACTACCACTGGTTTTGTTTGGATCTGCTATACTCACCTCATTTCTGAGGAAGAAGTTTTCTCTCTTGTCAGCTGGCATGCATGTGTGCTCCACAATGTATGTGATGGCTCCTTGTGTGTGGAAAACCTATAAATAATTATTGAGCTCAATTAATTTATTTATTTATTCATTCTCTATTATAAGAATAATTCACTCAGTTATTATAATAATTGAACATACTGGCAATGCGCTCGTTAGGCCGGGCGTATGCTGGGACACACGTAACGCAGCCCACGCGAAGTAGCCAATCACAGCTCTTATTAATGACAAGAAAAGAGCTGTGATTGGCTATATCGCGTGGGATGCGTTACGTGTGTCCCAGCATACGCCCGTAACGTTTCAGACACCACGATTTTTTTGACGTCCGGTTTTTTGTTTATTTTATAAATTTCACTAGATTCAATGAATCATGGTTAACATGCAATGTGTCTCTGCTCATATCATTAGTTTTCCAATAATTCATCCAATCTGTTAGAATGTTTAAGGTAAACAAAAAGCCGGAGTACAAAAATGGTGATGGGAGTAACGGGACTTACGAATATTTATTAGGCCTTATGGGAACAACTTCATAATTGTGATTTATATTATTATTTATCCATGTAAAACAAAATTATACAACAAAGTAGATAGTATGTTTGAACAGAGGCCTGTTTCATTAAAATATGAGAGTCAAGTACCGTACTACAGGACATAACAAACAAAGATGGACTAAACGTGTAAATTATTAGCCTACATGTATGTGATGCTATTCATGTCTTACACTTTTATTATAACTCTTCTAAATCCATAATTAAACTGGTCTTCAAATACAATACCTCATTGTTATGAACATAATTAGTTTCAAATTGTAAATTCATAATTTTGTTACTTATGAATTTATAATTTTGTTACTTTTGATAGGCCTAAATTATGATTATTTTTCTGTATTGAAGCTCACGATCAGACGTTTAGTTAGTCTTGGGCTTTATGTCTTGGTACCGTTTATTAATGATCTGAAAAATTATCAGTGAAGAAAAATGTAAATAATTATGTCCGTCCAACCGATGTAAACTGTACGATGAATAAATAAATAAATGATGAATTCAATATGTGTAGAAATGATACTAGCCACACAAACAAACTGGTTTCAATATAAATATAAATAATATCAATCTCTTCATATTCATTCGTTTCACCCATCAAGAAAGGCAAGAAATTGTGTAACAGTCAAACCATGAAGGCCAAACCTGATGTATTCATAAAAGAATTCTGGAATAAAGTTAGATTGATACAATCTGTACATAAATTACTGATTCGCAGCCAAATTCACTCGGATTTTCATACTGTTATGTTGAGTTAGCCCACTCAAATTCTTCTGAACACAAGTCTTGTATGGGAGGTGTTGGCATTGAATAGACTCGAACTAAATAATACTACGACTAACGACAAAGGACTCTGGAACATTATCTCTGTGTCATATCTGCTTTTATTGGACCATAGTGATGTTCCATTGAATTATAACTTCCGTGAAAAACATTGAAGACCTTCCGATCTATAGTCATATAGGAAGTATGTTGTTGGAAATGAAGTCACTAGACGTTGTTGTCGTTTTGAAAATTGATATAAATTATTGTGTTTTGCATGTTCATCTTCCGTACAACTGATGGAAACACGAATGTTGGGATATTTCCTATTCCTATATGACTCATATCTGTATATCTGTATATCAATGATATGTGATCGATGAATTTATGAATCAAACAATACTTCTTATTATAGAGATTAGAGACTGTACTATACTGTCTTCTTATTATTCATTTTTATAGTGTCATTTATTATAGCTAACTTATTCTATATTGATATTCTTGTAACATTTTAAGGAATGTATTACATCGGCCCACTTATTTGTTACACATTTGGATAGATGAATCAAACACAATTTTGAAAAATACTAATGGAAATATTTGAGTAAATTGAACAAAGAACTTGCCTCATTCATAATGTTAATGATGAAATTTATGTACTCTTCATTTTTTGTATTTTTAAGACCGCCCTACTCCACTCTTATGCTACTATATTTACCAGGGGCGTAAATTCAAAATTTTCAAGCGTGGGGCAAGAATTGCTTATGGGTAGTGGTTTACTGATCACTGATAATTCTGTTATGTATGTAAGACATAATCTACTTCAATAGCCCGGAGGACCCAGCTGAGAATTCGCAGATATGATCAGAAAATGGCGCTGGACAAGAAGATTTTATAGGTACTTTTTTGTAGACAATAGAATTTTGAGAAGAATAAGACTAATTGCAACTTTGTATCATTAAATGTTTTCGAGATACAATTATTTTAAAAATTGGTAATTTTGTTCTGTTTTCAACGAGGAGGTATCACTACACACAGTACCATTACAATCTGAAAATTGGAATTTTTTATCAAACAAATTTGACATGTAATATATAAATTTATACTGGGACTCTTGGGGACTTTTAGTATGTTATTCAGCGTCCTTTTCTGATCATATCTGCAAATTTTCAGCTGGGTCCTCCGACTTTTAATTTCGTTGCTCAATTTGACTGGACTATTGGGGGAGCAACTGCCTCTCCGTGCCCCCCTGAATTACGCCTATGATATTTACCGTCACCATCTTTTCACTACAATTTACTATCAGAATTTGTTTGTTTCTGAAGGTGAATCCCACATAAGCTTGTAGGCTTGTGCGTTGGTAATGAGATGAATGATAATTATGAGGAATGACGACTAGATACTTGTTAGGTAGTCAGGACCGACGGCTGATCGTCTCCTCAGAAAAACGTAGTAGCCGTATTTATGTGATGGTGCTATGGTCAAAGAATTCTTCCCCGGTTGAGAATCGAACCCGGGTCCACCTGATCCTTATCAGACCGGCGAGTTATTACTGCCTTCTACAAGCCACCCTATGGTAATAACTTCATTCAATATGATTTCCACTCACGAATAAAGTCATTCAGTGAACATTTCCTGAGTGTTTCCTCCTACAGACATCATTTATCAGCAAAATCCTCCACATTAGAACTGTACTCTTGCAATGGGTTTTTGTTGAATGTCATTTAGGCCGACTGGTTGGTAATTTCGCTCACATAAATCATGAGCATTTTAATATCGTTATATAGCCTATTTCACTAAATTTTTTCTAGTTTTTTTTCTCGAATAGATACTTAACTCTCACAGTCTCACTTTTAGATTTAGTTCTTTCATTAACTATTGGAAAAGTGGCTCTTATCACATTGCTTTATTTTTGAATAATTGATTAATTCCATAAAATTATTCCAGTCTTACTTAAGCATGTTTCTTTTCCTGTATTGACATTCAACTTGTGGTTCAGATCCACTACCTGCTAGAGTATTTGTATACATGGTGGGTGAAATGCACAGAGTATTTACATACAGGATATGTAAAAAGTTTGGAATCGGCTTTTTTATTTGCTTATACAAAGGTAATTTGAAGGAAGGGACTGATTTATTTCTAGTCTGCACCATTAATTTCCTCTTGAACAATAATGTACCAGAAAATCACATATAATCTCAAGATTTGGAAGTCCCTGGTATTCACTCTGTTTTAGATTCCCATTATGTGCGTTTCATCCCATTTTTTTTATTTCTATGATTCAGTTTCATCCATTCTCAGATGCTATATCTATTATTCTAATCTCAATAATTCATTTATTTTGGCAAATGAAGTCATGAAAAAAATATTATTAGTTGATAATTCTCATCAATGGTACGAGTTTAGCCTACGTGTAGCATTCATGATTATTTCTGTAAATATTCATGTATTTTTGTAAGGTGTGAATATTAATACATACGATAAACAGATGAAATCATACATCAAACCAGTTTTAAAAAATTCAATGAGCTTGCCTAGAGGCAAAAAGAAAAAAAAATTAATTACGAAATACAATTATATGCAGACTGTTGTTTGGAGTTTGGTTACACTATTAAATTTACATTATTTACAGATCAAATACGTCTCAATCTTATTACGTTCAGTGTGATTAGCTTCTAATATATTCATGAAACCTATGAGCAAGGAGATCTAGTGAGTGCATCACACAGATTGTACTGTTAGCTCTTTCAACTAATTTCTTTATTCTCCAAGTAGAATTATTATTGAACATGTTCTTGTGCCAAGCTGTGATATAACCTTCTCATTTTTTCACTAATGTTAGATTAACAATATCAATAACATTTTCTTGACTATATTTTTCAACAAACCTAACGTCTGTATCAAACTTCATTGAGCGTAGCCTAGACTCTTGAAGCAATTCCTCCTTTTCCACAACATTTCCTTGAATTATTTTTCAATTTTTAGGGGTACAAACCAGTCGTATGGTTTTAAGTTCATACTAACTTCGACGATTCTCTTCTTTACAGAAACTATGTGGTATGTGGTATGTCTATATTATCAAGTCTACATCGCAATTGTAGCCGCCCGTTGTGGTTTTGTTTACTACCACGCACAAGCCTATGAGCTCATCTGGGCATCAACCTTAGAAACAGGAAAATATGATAATTAAATTTATTCGTTTGTTCCTGTTCTGTGTAGCCTATCAGCCTTGTACAATTTTCTTCACTATTTTTTGTGTAGCCTAATGTGCGGTGGAGCAAACTTCTGCTGTGCCTATTTAAAAAGTATCCCACGATGTTATGCAAAATACTTGAGAACTTGGAGTGGACTCTCGAAAAGGCCTGAAAAATAACGGAATTAGAATGGAGGAATATGGTTCAATGATAACCAGCGTAGGCCGGTCGCATTATTAAAACATACTTTGCCGGCAATTGAAGCCAGGGAAACTTGAAACTGTTCACAACCAGTGAAAGTTTGGCAACTTAATATTTGTTCATTATTAAAAATTAAACGAACTTACTACTTCATCAAGCAGCCTAAGTCGCTTATGAAGTCCCCACCGCTAAATAGAAACTTTTAATGAGTCTTTCGTCGAGATTTCCTTTTTTCGAATTGGTGTCTCCTGCTTCTCTCACTCTAGCCCTTACAAGTTGTCAATGCCACTTTGTGCTTCTGCTTTCCAGTCTCTTCGTAAAAAACAACTGGTGTAGCTAACAAAATTTTCATGATAATGGTAAAAGAGTTCCCAGTAGAAATTGGAGGGAAGTTGGATGAATTAATTCAAGTGGTATTGTCAATCATGTTGCAATTAACGGGAAAATAAATGAATAACTCATTCAATTGATCATATCAGACATGTATACAATACTAGTAACTCATATATCATACAGAATGTTTCAGCAGGAATGTGCAATACTTTTATGACTGATTAATTCCTTATACTGCCAGGAGGGCACAGTATAGGCTACAGGAAAACTTCAATATGATATACTCCCAAAACAATCTGTTATCGATATAACAATGGCGGGAAAAAATTATTTCGTTTTCCAATTTTTCAAAGGCTTAATTCATGTACTCAAATTGGAAAATTCCTATGTAACATTATTTGGGAAATTCAATGGAATCCAGTTGGAAGTTTGTAACTTGAACAATTATTGAGATAATAGGGAGAAGCAGAAAACGTGCTGAAGAACACCATTTATCGACACTTGAAGGTTGTAACTGGATACGATATCACAAAATTTTATTTTCAAAAGATGGAAGTTGAATGTAAATAGGTTAGAGTTGAGGAGTGGAAGCCGAGCGGGACGGTCCATTATCTTTCTTGCTCCGTGCCACGTATCTGTTTACTCGATCGAACTAAAGTTCTTGAAAAGGCGTATAAGTTTCGAACTATTTTCGTCATTTTAACGTGCATAAATTTACGAGTGTTAAATCGGACATGTGGTGAAAAAGTGCATTATAATAGTGTATCCAAGTTATTATAATTTCAAATTGGACAGTGTTATGCAGAAGGATATTCAGAGTTACTATTCGCCTACTGCTTCGTCCAAGAGATCACGAGATAAAGTTTCACCTGAGGTCGTGAGTCATACACATAAGAAACAATCAACGATGGGACTTGATAAGGATATTATCAAAAAACTACTCCGTGTTTCTGAGTGAATAGGTGCCAAAATAGAAAAACTTAGAGAAGACTTTCAGTAAGATTCTTCTTCTATGAGAGCATCAGTGGAAAAAGTGTCGATTGAGACCAAAAACCTTGAAAATCAAATTAAACAGTTGTGTACAACGAATAAAGTGTTATCAAAGCGGGTTATTGGGTTGGAAGATAGGAGTAGACGGAACAATCTGATTTTTAAGGGACTAAAGCATAAAGTAGGAACGTCGAATCTTATACAAGTGGTGCCCTGATATGTGGATAAACCGCGCACACTGTTTGGGAGCGGTGAGGGATGATGGACCACTTATAGCTAATTTCCCTGATGATGCAGATGTAACTCACATTCTGAAAAATGTAAGAAGGATCAAAGGCACTGGGTTCTTTGTACATAGAGACTTTTCGGCGGAAACTAGAAAATCAAGGGCCTTGTTATTCAGGATGAAAAAGGAAATAGTGAAGTTGCGGCCGCAGGAGAAGGTGATGATGTATCGCGATCGGCTCACGGTTGGCGGTGTGTCGTTCTAGATCAGTGGTCACCAAATGGCGGACCGCGGTCCGGATCCGGACCGCTAGCTAGTTTTGTGCGGACCGCGATGTCATACCGATCTCAACGAAAAAACTTAAACAAAAAATCATAAAGAAACCCTCTGAAGTCTGAATAAAATTGAATTATTAAAAAACAACCACAACAATAAAATGAACACTTCTTATACAACTCTCAATGAAAAGTTGGCTATTTATTTAATATTGTTACATTACTTTATCCAATTATTCTATACCTAGTTGAGCGTTTAAATTTATTTTGACAATGGTAGAAAATTGAGATTTTTCAAAAAATATTATCTCGGTAACAAAGCGTTTTTGGGGGTTGGTTCCATGGAACTTTTTTGTCTACTTGGTGTAAGGAATCAGCCTGAGAAGTATTGCACATTCCTCCTGAAACACCCTGTATAATGGAAACAATTGTTATGCCTGTTTCAAGATTCCCTAGAAAAATAACTATCCTAATGGCAGAAAAGAGGTGTGGATGGTGGAGAAAGTGGAACGATTTGTTTCATCAATGTGGGGAAGAGTGGCTGGATCCGATGTTCGACCTGTTTTGTGTGGTGTAAAATACGGTGAAGTTGTAGATAAATTGCGGCATAAGATCCAGATAGAGTGGTGGACGAGAGCCGCGAACTCGCAATTTCACCGCATATACTACGATTCGAAAATAGGTGAACAAGTAAAGCCAGACTATATCAGTGATATTAATAAGGAAAGCTTCATTAACGCAATTTTCAGAGCAAGAGGATCGCTCCTACCACTTAATTTCAGAGTGGACAGGGGAGAGAATAGTTATGTCTGCTCTTTGTGCAATGATAGAGAAGTTGAAGACACTTATCATTTTATTGGGAAATTTAAGATTCTATCTGAATTCCGTGTCAAATGGTTTGGGAGCCCGATTATGACGGTAGAGACGATGCTTAACTATTTGAAAGGGAAGAACTGGAAATATCTAGCTGGGTATGTATAAGATGCAATAAGATATAGGAAACTTCTAGTAGAAAAATTCAATAATTAATTTGTAAGCTCTTATAATGATTTTCTGTTTTCCTTCTAATACTTTTTCGTGGTTATTTGTAGATTAATGATTATTACAAACTCTTCAAAAAGACCATGTTTATTTTATTTTATTTTCTGTTTTTAAGCACGCTTGGCGATGATCCGAAAAACTTCATAGAGAATTTCAACATGTTGCTTCCGTTGTGACAAAGAATAAAGTATTATTACGTTAAAATAAAGTATTAGACTCAGATTGAAATCTATTATAGTTGTACCGATTATTTTTGTTGAGAAGACAGATTAGCAGCGATGGTGGAATACAAAAATAGTTGAAAGGGTTAGTTTATGCTTCTGTTTTTCACTTTTGTTTATCAAAGATTCCGTTGTAATCATGAGAGGAGAAAAATCAGGCTACTTTATTGAGATTAGAGTAGAAGGTAAAAATGATTTAATCTACCAACTCTGGCTGACGGCTTCGGCTATGCCTATAGAATTTTGGAATAATTTTAATCAATATGTTCAGAGAATAAATAAATGAAATGTACTTTTTTCTTTTTATAACTATGAATTTATATGATTTTTACATCGTATTAAGAGAACAATAAATTCTTTATCTATCTGTATGTATGTATGTATCTCTGGCTCAACAGCCCATAAAGGGCCTAGGCCTACCAGCTGGTTGCCAGTTTCAAATTCACTCTACTACACAGTCCCCCCGAACCAACACTGGCCGAGCCGAAGCCGCCCCCTTCTACCCGCCAGAATTCCCCCCGGCCGGATAGTCAATTCAGCAATCAAATAATCATTAAGCTCTGATTTTTAATTATTGCTCTATTTTCTATCCTTTGTCTTTATTTTTATCTCGGTAATAAAGCATTTCTGGGGGTATGTCCTCTGTAAACTTTTTTTCACATGGTGTAGGGAAACAGCCTGAGAAGTATTGCACATTCCTTCTGAAACATTCCGTATAAGATATAATTTTCCCATTTCCAATGTAACTTTATACTTTTGTTATCTTCTTTATCTCTTCGTGCTAGAGTTATTATGAAGATATCTACTTTTCATAATTTTTCTATTAATCATTTGATTGGAATAAAAAATAGAAATGTTTGAATATAAATAGTTTATTTTGAATGAGAAGGTGGAAACTTGTTCCAATACAGGGGAAAGTTGATGGGTTTATTTTATTGTTTTATTTGGAAAAATCTTGAAAAAAATACAAAGCACTAAGAACAAAAAAGATGACGTGACTATATATCATTTCAGATATAGGCCTATCATCAATTTTTTTTCAATTGATCCAAAACCAAAAATCTACTGATTAGGCCTAGTTATAGCTCTCTCATTTCACGGAAAAACATTATTTGAGGTCATGTTTTCATCTCAAATCATTCAAATTACGTATCCGTCATTGAGAATATAACTCAACCACACAAAGAAATTAACATATTGTAACTGTGAATTGAATTAAATCCATAAATTAAAGTTGATCGTCGTCGTTTCTGCGTTATTTTGTAATGTATCTCCCTTTTTTTTTTTGAATGCTTTAAAGAAGTAGCAATGACTCTTTTTGGAAATCCATTCTTGAATTCAGCTTAATTAATGCTTTGCATCATTCTCTAGTGGAAAAATTTCAAAATTCTTAATGAGAGCGAGCAAATCATTCAATGGAACCTCTTACCGAGTTTCTCCATCTAACATTGGCTATTTTAATATTGTATTTAAATTATTCATATAGGCCAGACTACGACCTGTTTTTTTAGCCTATTACAGAAGCATGTTATATTTCCAGAATATGAAATGTAGGCGCAGTAGCAAATTCCAGATTGTTCTTTCGGTTGCATATTCATAAATTATTCAATAGAATAGTCAAAGATTGAGCAAGGTCAAAACCGTACGTAATCTTTCTACGTTTAGAATGTGAGATTTGCAATTCCTTTGAAGTTCGAAGCATTCTTAGGTGGATTGATTATAGGAGGAATGTCGTATATTGAATCCAAAAAAACTGTTCTGATTGAATTGTTCCTTAACTGTTCCAAATTACACCGCCAATAGATTGGTTTTGGTAACAACAATTATTTTGTTCAGCTTATTGTTATTTATTAATTATTATTTCCAATATGGCGGTGATCCATGCAAGTAACTCGTATCAACAAGCTTTTCTCTAATATGAATTTTGGACTTTTGTATTAGCCTACTACTACGTATCGCTACTGTGTATCAGAAACCGCAGTGTGAAAAGGCTTTAAAACTTATCACTCTCCTACTGAAACTGAAACTAAGATGAGTTCGTTTTCTAGCGATCATAATCGTTTACTACAGATCATAATTATTTTCCAATAATATTTGACATTCTCAAATCCAGAATATTATCTATAGATTTTTCAGTCGTATTTGATTCATTATTACTCTACCTACTAAATCCCTTCAAATAGATCACATAGAAATTATAAAATGATACATCTAAAATGGATTTTGTGAGTTACTCTTTTTTGGAACTTGATGAGTGATAAGAAAAAAAAGAATATTCTCATAAGATAAGATATTGCATTTTTACCCAATATTATGTGTTATACTTTAGCCTACTCTATAATATTTTTCATCCCATTAAAATTAAAAAAAAAACACTTTTCGAATTGAATAAATTTGTACATGAGGCGATAGTTTAATGCTCACCTTTTGGAAAAGCCATCCGTTGTATACGACTTGGAAAAGGTTGTAAGCCATCATAATGTATTTGAGATCGTATGGCTTCCTGAATGACATGTACTGCGGGCCCAGTTTGAGGACGAAATATAAATATGTGGCTACTATTGTTGCTATCGGGTAAGGACTGCTCATCAGGAACCATGAATCGATGAGTCGACCTGGAAAAACGGAAATTGTCTTTTATTAGCGAATTTAAAGTGAGTTAAATTTGAAAGTTTTTTGAATACAGCTTTAAAAAATACTGATCTTTGAAAATACTCACTGAAAAAATACTAAAATACTGATCTTTAGAAATAGGTAGCCTACTGGTCTTGAAAACAGAAAATGAAATCATATCCTTATCCATTATACTATTATTTTAAATATTGAATTATGATAAATATTTGAATGTAAATAGCTTTTTATAAAACGTGTTCGTTTTGAAAATAATAAACTATAAACTCATCAAATTCGAACAGCTAAAATTATTGATATGCGGGGATGTGGCATTCGACAAGAGAAGATGGCATTCGTACATCAGATGCGATTTAGAAGTTGCCTTATATCTTCAAACTTGTTGATTAAATATCCGGAAATCCATATAATACAGGCTTATCTTGAGAACTTTAATTTAAATTTATCAAACCAAAATTTATTGAAAATTTTACTGCTTATTGTCGCTTGTTTTAGTTTCCTGAATGTTGGCATAGTATCTCACTGAATTCCTGATGAATCTGTATGAAGTATTTCATTATTATTGTGTCATCATCTGAATTCCAATTCAGTAGTCATGTCAATTCCATTATTTTTCACATAAAATACCTTTATCAAAACAAAAATCTCTTATTCGTGTGTGAGATTGATGTGAGTACATAGCAGAGTTAAAAATAGAGTGTACAAATATTCACACCAGATTGTATTCGTTGAATAGGCTACAACGTGAGCTATCAGTTACAAACAGTGAGAATAGAATACTGTTGTTCTAATTTATTCTCACTGGTTACAAACGGTTGATATTTTTTCCAACGGTTTGCAATGCCATTAGCTTTACCAGCTCACTTGTGAATTTGTAATTCACGATTCGCCAAAATAATGTGATTAATCAATGTTTCCGGGATCAAGCGTAAAATTATTGTTGACCTGAATCAAAATATATTTGAATTGAGCACTCTGGAGTAGCTCAGACACGTTCAAAACATTGATAACTTTAGAACAACCGCAAAACGGTGGAGTAATAGTTGATTGTAATGTAATGGATTTAGACTCATCTCTATTCAGAAGTGCAAGTAGAGAGTAATAAGGCGGCAAAGAAGAGAAATAATAAGCCGACGAATATAAGAAATATGAAGAAAGAAAAAAAATAAATAAGAGATCGGAAAATAAATAAGAGAAATAGGAAAATTATAAAATTGAAGAAATAATAGGAGGAAAAAGATGCCGAAACAAAGCAGTACCATTGAGAAAAATTTGAAAGACAATACGAAGATATGATGACATCGAAGAGATAGTTAATGAATAAGTTGATTTTCTACTGTAAATTTATTTGATTGTATTGTGATGGCTAAAAGAATTTACATATCCAATATTAGATTCATTCCTTATGAGCAAAAAATTTCACAATACAGAAATAGCTTTACAAATATTATACTGTAGGCCTACATATGCTGAGGAAATATTATAAAATTCCTTATAATCTTATGTTGTATTAAGTATCATGATTGCTATATGAAATTTTGAAGTCTAAACTATGTCCAAACACATTTTTCTATTAGCACATGAATGTAGAGAGAGTTGAGTACTGAAATTTGATAATGAATGAAACTAAGTACGTGAGAGCAAAATAAGAAGATTAGAATAGAACAAAATCATAAATTGGAGAGAAATTTGAAGGAGAATATTTTAAAGTTCATATTCATTCGATTGATTTTCTCTATCTCTACATTTATCCACCTGACACTTTGATACCTTTCTCAAAGTTCAGGATTAAAACATGACCTCAATAACAAACTCACCTACTGGTATAGGCCTATAGCTGCTAACTGTCTACAAATTTACCCAGGGAATATTAATTTGCTTGCCTTTGGCCACTTTAGATCCTTTGTTGTCACAAAACATTGCCTATATTTTGTCAAACAGTGGTGAATTATTAGCCAAAATACGATACCAAAACAGAATCGACTATGAATGAAATATATCTTTGAAACATATTTCGCTGTGATAGGATAGAATGTTATATTTGAAGGACTACTTTTGAGAATAACAAGACTGAGCTGAACCTATTCTCTATTTCCCCCGATGCATATTTTAGGCCTACTGTTGAATGTCATTCCCATAATCACGAAAGTACATTATTTTTATCATTCAATCAGATTCAAAGTACTCCGGATTAGGCCTTTGATCTGAATGTTCTCATGTGACTTCTATGAATGTCATTATTCATTCTATTGTTAATATTATAATATGAAATTATGTATCTTGAATGCTCCTATTTCAATTATTACTCAATACTCATCTACAAACGCAAATGTATATGAATCTTATTCGTAAAGTATATTTCTTTTAAAGGTACTATATATTTTCAAAGATTTTCGTTACTATGAACAAAATGCCATTAAAAAATGACGTCACATGATCTCAAATATCAATATTTAATGTTAGTTACTTCCATATAATACTGGTTTCATTGCGTTCTGATCTATAACTACATTCTTTCCATTATATAGTAAGTAGTAACTTATATTTTTTCTAGGATTCGGATCTCTATATATGAGAAGAAATCAACTTCATTCAGAACTGAGCTGTATCTTATATTCATAACAGAAATTAGATCTTGATTCCTGAATATAATTCGAGTGAGTGTTGTTTTTATTTGTTGTATAGTATTCTATTATTTCTTATGATAATTATGAATAGGGTATGTTTTGTGACTTTTGTGTATAAAAAATATAGCTATACTAGCTTGATTGGTTTACTGTGTTTTGTAGCCTATCTATATCATTGAATAAAATTATCTTCGCTTTTTCTGTTGAGTAATATCACAATAAGCATGTATGGGGTTGCACTGAATCATTCAACAGATTTAACATTCATTTTCATTTTCAAATTAGAAATCAAGCTATTGTTATTGGAGTAGAATATAACTGTCATTATTCAACATCAAGTACCAATATGTAATTTCGCAGAATGATCTAAAGATTTACAGTTTCATTTATTGTGTAATACTCGTACACCCATGGATATGATAATAATCTAATCCAATTTCTGATGTTGATTTCTTAATATCATAGACTGAGATTGACTATATCTAAGTTAATATGAAATAAATCTGGAGAACGTAAACTTTATGAATGTCAATCTCAATCATTGCTGTAAATGAATACGTGAGATCATATTTTTATTGACTTTTAGTTGCACGGTATTCGATTCGGTGTTCGATAGTCTTGTGTTATAAACCGATCAAATCAGTTTTGCAAAACGAAGGCACTGAAATTATCTGAGATTATAGCTTTCGAGCAGGATAAAAACAAGTAACGCTTAATGTTGTAATCCTTACTGCAGTAAAGGCGTAAATTAAAACAGCTAACACCATTGTTTCTCATTTTATCAATTTATTCGCGTGTTGCATAAAATTGACAAATGGGAATGAGATAATAGAAGTGATAGTGGAAATGGAACATCTTTAGCCGCAAATGAGGACTGATAGTGAAAGTGTGGAGCCTTATTGAACTAGAAGCATGCTGTCTACGACCCACTTTGTGTTGGATTAGTCTGTCCAGCTGCTTTTAGGACCATTAGGTTCCTCGGGACTCTAGCAACAACATTCGCTGGGATGATTAATTCTCTTCGATTGTGTTTGTCGGCGGGTCTTCTGCAATCTGCAATTGGACGAACGTTCACTTGGGCTGTTGAAAGAGCCTATGAAAAGGACGGTGATCTTTTCTACGCGATCGTTGCAAGAAATGCTACTAGAATTCGATGAATATTGTAGGTCGATTTTATATTGAAGGCGATGTTCCTCAATAACATTCAAGCAATTCATCGATCACAATGTTACTGTGTCATGGAAGATGATCCATGAAATTATAATTATATAGTCTGTAATGTGTGTATAGCTATAAAATATTTTCCTCCTGAAAATTAATAGATTAAAATATCACCTACCCTGAAGAAAATAAAATAATAAGAGAATATATCACAGTTTGAACGCATTCGGTTCAGTGGATTTTTAGTTCTGGTGATGAATGGATTCAGTCAGTGCCATTTCGCTTATATAGATATAGATAACTAATTAGCAATGAAATTATTATAATTTGAATATATATATATATATTTTTTTGTAATGTGTTTATGGTTAGGAGATATCTTTCTCCCGAAACTGATGAACACATTCTAGCAACCTATTATTCTCAATACAATAACTCTCAATTAGTGAAATACTTATGTTCTATTCTCCACTAAGAGAGAGAGAAAAAAAATAGGGCCATGCTCATGAGTAGGTTCCTCTCCGCTCATTTGATATCTCTGAGAAAACTGATGAGTACGTGAATTCTTGGAATTGAAGTGATATGCATTGTATAATGAAGGCATTACTCCATAATTAAAGGTAGACCTATTTATGGCATTGCACAGGGAAAGTTTTTATGGAAATTTTTTTGAAAAAACAAGAGTAAGCTCATCATCAATTTCTGAATATTATTTATCATTCTAAGTCGACATCACTTCCACAATATCACCTTCACAACTACACAAAAAGTGAGAGTAATAGGAAAAGACTATTCAATAATGCAGAAAGGAATTATTATAACAAAGAGAGGGCAATTTAGCCAGTAAGTTATTCCAATTGCAACTTGCTACAAATCTTAAATTTTCCTCTTAATTCTTCATACTTTTTTCTGTTTCGATTTTTCCTGTAATTTTTCGTATTTGTTCCAGGTTTTCTCCGATTTACCACACTTCACAGACCGGCAACATCTATTCTGAGTATATGGTGTGGCATGCTGAGTGTGTTCACTAGTCACGTTCCATAACATAAACCCGATGTCATATAATGGTTTCTGACAAGAAAACGTTGCAGGATGCGCGGTTCATGTGCTAAAAGCAGAAGTGTTCCGACCAGTTTGGAAACTGATTGAAATAGACAGGCATTGGAAATTAAATGAAGTTCAACTGAGTAACAGCGGCACACAAGACTGTAAGTATACTAGCACGTATTCTGATCGCAAAGATTTTCGACCTATATGGGCCCAACGTTTCGTGGAAAATATTAATTGATGTACCAGAATCGCATGTGCTGGGATATGAATAGCCTGAATTAAGTCACCTCTGTATATAACCTACAGTTAGCCCATCAAACTGTTCAGTTACGGTAATATGGTTCTATCTTGGAAGGTTTTGGACATGTTGGATGTACGCTACAAAATAATGCAAATGTCAAAACATGTACCTCATTTGTCCAGGCTTGTATATTCTCTTATTTATACCTGTACCCTCTAATAGTAATATTGATAGTTATATTATGTTACTATTAATAGTAATAGTCATGTATCATTGTATCATTTATTTGAGTATATTCAATCTTCTATAATTTGGAAACTGGATGCATGAATGACCCATTGCTTTGATACGCTAAATGCGGAACATGTTCTGAATGGTAGACCTACTCCATTCGAACGGGTTCACAGGCTCGAAGCTCAATTCTCATTCATGTGTTGTTTGACGCTTTTCATTCATGAAGAATGATGCTGTATTTCAAATTACTATACAGGTACCGTAGCGATATCACTGATTCCTAAGAGGTGATTCTTCTCTGATTATCTCTTGATGTGGGCTGTCAGTCGCTGATCTGTTCTAATATTGGTAGCCTAATTGGTTTAGTATTTGATATAAATTTACAATGTATGTAGGCCACTTACAATAGAGATTAATTGCTTCATAAAATACATTCAACTATCTACTCATCTCTATATGAGAGAAAAGAGTAGTTTGGTGTAAACTATTGATTGGGCTCAATTCACTTGATTGTTTAAGAGACTACAATCATTCATAGTATAGGATGAAAACACTGACATAACATCTTCTCATCAAAATTATTCTGGATATTGAAAGTTCGCTATTCACATTCATCATTCACTATTTCGTTTTTTCCTTTTCTCAAAGATATTGAACTATTCTTATCAATTGAAATTTTTGAATTATAATATTCATTTTTTGGAAAATGATTTGAATAGTATTTCTCAAATTCATGCAATCTCTCGCTTGAAGTTGAGTTTGACAGAACCTACACAAAATTAATTAGTAGGCTAATGATAAACTATAATTAGTAGTAATAATTAGTAAGAATAATTTGTACATGATATTGTAATTCATCATGTGGTTCAATGAATCAATAACAATCAAAAGCTGCAATGGAGAATGAACGATAGGCTTCTTATTACCTCTATTAGTATGAATTTTATTGGTTGATTCCAACTTGTTGGCCAAAAGTTGATGCCATCGGAACTGGCTGTTGGCGAATTATGTTTTTTTTTTCAATAAACTGCTACGCAACTTCAGTTACAGTGAAAGAGTAGATTGATAGAGTTCGAGAAAGACAAAGATATAGAACAAAGAAGTGTTAGTCTAGTCAGCTGATTCGTTCGCTACTTTCGTTGTCACCAATCATGACAAAGACATTCTACTTACTTTTTTTATTGATATCACAGTGTGGTCATTGTCTATCATGGTTGGATAGATATAGACTAGCCTACTATCTATAGATAGAATGTTTTTGATACTCGTACGTTTTCAGCTTATACTAACGAAATCCTCAATGTAACCTTTCTCTCTCCTATTTCCCTTTCTTTTTAACAGTAAAGCCGGTTCCCTATAACCAGTTGATGTTAAAGTGAACATTATTGAGTAACCCACTCTCACTCTATGTCAAGGACATCAGCCTCTTCTGTGTGTGAAATTCAGCCGGTATGGTAAAGCCTGGTGTGAAAGCATGACATAATAAACATAGTGCGATCCTGTTACTCGCCTCACATCAACTGGTTTGCAACATATTCTCTTGTCCTGAACCTGACTGCCATCTTGTGATCGACTTTGAAATATTGGTTGACCAATTCAGCTGGAGAATGAGAACGGTGTTCGAACGATTTTGAGAAAAAATGACAAATAATTGGGAAATTATATGAACCTGACAACTTTGGAAATCTTTGTTGTGAAACGTTTGATTTGGACCAGTCCAAACTCTGTCCTTGACTTTGGGTTGCTTATGAAATCAACGACAATATTCAATTTGCTATTCAGAACAAGAAGGATTTAGCAACAACTTATGCAAATCTTTATTATAAAAATTCAATGAATTTTTGTCAATAATAATGTGATAGAATATACGAATTGAAACTCAGCTCTGTTGAAAAATACAAGTATTATTATAGTAAATATAACAAATTAAATGGATTATTATATGGACTTTGAAACTTGTAAGTAACTCTTGGAACACAATTCAAGCTACATATGAACTCGGAAGGTGAAATTGATTCCCTTGATTCCCTCTTTGCAGAGATGACATTGCATGTATTGAACTATCGAAGTATACCTTTTATGGCCTACTTAGACAAAAGAATCGATTGTTCGTTCGTTAAGAATTTTCTAGGAAATAATAGAAATTTAATGAAGTCCTGCTATGCATTTGTTCAGAGTTTTATTAGAAGTTTCTTAGATAATTTTTTCAATCAAAAATACGATTTTATGAGGTCTCTACACTTCTACAGTCTTGAACAAGAATGAATCGGGGGGAGGAAGGATTTTACTATGTTTTGAAAGTTAGATGAACCTTGAAGTTCGTTCACCAAAACAAAAGCTTTTGTGGAGAAGTAATATCGATTATTAGGGATTTGAACGCTGGAATTCATTTGAATATTGAATAAGCAGTTACGTGTGACTTCAGTTTTGAACAATTTTTTTGTGTTATTTAACTTGGTGATTTTTCAAGAGCTCCGATCTTCTAGTACGACGCTATTTGGATTTATCTAACTTTTCCAATAGCGAGAACCTAAGTGCGAAAAAAGGATGTGTACTCTGATGATAATACCTTTTTTGGCCGAAATTACTTATCAATCAATGTGCTGGCCTTCGTCTGTTGGGTAACATCAATTAATTATGGGCATAATCCTATCGAGACTGCTTTCAAATGGACAGCGACCTTGAATCGAATTCCGCTCCCATAAAGCTCCTAGATCTAGTCTATTTAGTTGTTTGGTTCATCTCATCATAGGCCTACACTATACAGTCTGATTTGCAAATGGATTGATAGTGGGTTCCTTCCATTTTCAATTCTATCTATTCATTTTAGTAGGCCACATAATAATACACTGATTATGGAAATAAGATACAGGCAATCGCACGAAACTCTTTATAATTACAAATGAAATTCCAATTAATTTGATAAATTTATTCAAGAAGGCAAAATGTAACCCATATTATCTCTACAACTCAATCAACAATATTCAAACATAATTCATAATTATTGTCAAATATCATTCTCCTACCTTGAACTTCCTATTTGTGAACGTATTCATTTTGTCCAACAAGAACCATTCTTATTTTAGAAAATTTCAGAGTTTCTGGATGGAATCTCGTTTCTTGAGAAATTTGTTTGAATGGTGTTTTGTGAGAAAATATTCTCCCTGATGAAATGTTTGTTGTTTTCAGAATATTTTCCTCAGTAAATTCTAATGTTAGAGTAGTCTTCAGTGTTATAAGCTCGCAAGTAGATTTAGGAAGTTTGGATAAATGACAGAAAAGTCAAGTTGAACACTTCCAAAATTAGTTTCTTCAACTCTCTTCATTTCATATAGGTGACTACCGGTACGTCCATCCCTGAGAAATCTGAAATCTGAACTTCTCTCTCCTCCTATTATTCTCCTTCTTTCCCACTCTCCCACTCTCCTTCCAGTTCCTCATATTTATCATTTTATACTCTCTTCGTTCTTCTCTTTCCCTCTCTGTGCCTCTCTTATCAAATAATGTTGCACGCTGACAGAACAAAGTCTACGATGAAATTTGAATTATCAAATTAATTACTTTCTGTTCGTCTGACAGCTTTATGACAGTCGGACATAATGGCATCCTTGAACTTTTGTTTTATTTTGAGCAACTGACACATAGATGAAAATTCCGGCAGAACTGCTTCAACTTCAATGAAGTGACATTTAATGTAGAATAGATTGAGTATAATCTGTTAAATGAGCCTGCAATGAATGAGCCAACCCTTTACTCGTTGTCCATCCATCTATCAATGCTATTATAGATTTCATCAAAGTATTCTTGTATAGTTGGAGTGAATTGATTATGTTTTGCTCCTTTATACTGTAATTATATCGTTTTAGGAGTTTCAAAGCTTTCATACTTCTGAACAGAAGATTTGCAATTCTCCAATTTCACATTCTTTGCCCTAGCTGATAATAATCCTGTTGATATTTATCAGAATCTATTGATTTAGTCCAAAGTTTTCACTCAGTAATTATCATAAAACTGAAATAATAATTAAAATTAAAATTAGTGTGATGAAGACTGTGTACTGTGATGATTGGAAGCTTTGGCGTGGAAAGCAATAGAAACTTCATTTTTTATGGTGTTGTGTATCCATTCTTTTTCCCACTTTTAAATTCAAACTAAAGCTTTCAAATAAAAATCGCTTTTATGTGGAAATAAACTTTGCTTACATAGTAGTGTTACTAGTTGCGACCTGTTGTGGTGGTCATCTTCAGACGTAACAGTGAACTCTCAGTGTTCACTGTTCAGTCTGATATGACCACTACAACAGGTCGAAACCAGTTACTACTATGTAAGTAAAGTTTTTTTCCACATAAAAGTGATTTTTTCAACTTTAAACTTCATTTTTTTACGGTATTGGGAAGTATGAAAATTTTAAAGTGAGCATTGTATTCTTGTCTAGCCTCATCAGTTCAATTCTACAATTTCAATTGAAGATTATTCACAATGAATGTTCATGCAATATATTTAATACGAATCGGTTCTTCCTCTTTCCTGGTATTTTTTCCTGTCCACGATTGAATTTCTTGTGTAAGTTTGATAGATTCAATTCTATCAAAGAGGTGAGTTCCGAAGATTAATAGAAAATTAATCTAATTCTCAAGTTCAAAAGTTGTATAGTTACTGTATCAAAGTTGAGGAATCATAATTTTCATAAGTTTGGAAACCAATAAAATCCAAATTCTCATGGCAATTTTCCTTATTCAATTTAATACAACTTGAGTTATATATGATGGTTTTTTAACAAATTCAGATTCTATTTTTCTATCCAATATTCGACATAATGAGAATCTACTGCTTCATTGTTTGATGAAAAGTAGTACCAACGTTTTTCTTTCTACTTGTGCATTACTAAAATGAATAACATGATAATATTTCGAAGCCACTATTACTCTTCAAGTTCTTCGAAACACTTCTAAAATTAACTATCATGTTTTATTACTTTCAGACGAATAAGCAGATTGAACTACTCGTAGAGTGCTGAAGAATTGAATGCGAAATTCTCTCTCCAACATTGGATACTGATGAAAGTTTGGAAGAGAAGCTACTAAATGCGAGAAAATCCTGTACGATACCTACCTCAAACAAGTCTCTCCAAAGAAGGGATGAACGAAGGAGAGTCGCGAAAGACTTCAAGGTCCACACCAGTTTCCATTCAAGTCTCTTGTCTGTGTTGTATGTTTCACAGCGATATTATGAAGTAAGTGGAGATATCATTCACTAATGAGTATATATTCTCTCAACGAAGTATCGTTGATAGCATTCAACACTATTTCACTCCAAATACCAAAAGTAGCTTACTGAAACCCTGATAAAATGTCAATAGCATTCTCACTAATATTCTCCACCAAACCTCCTAATAAAACATTATCATTATCAATCATATCACAGACTGATTGGAACGGTATTTTTTTTGTTAGAAATTTACTCTAAAAAAACTCAGATCTCACTGAGAGTTTGGAGCGAATTCAATCTTTTGGTTGTTATTATTCTTTGATCAGATTACTCTTTCAACATTTTTCTAGGAAAAAGTGTGAAACAATACTTCTTGAAAAAAATGTCGAAAACAGCAATCTAAACAAAGAAGAAGGAGTAATAACACCATTGAGATTGAATATGCACTAAACACTTGGTGA
The DNA here is from genome assembly GCA_017141385.1 of Sogatella furcifera. Taxonomy (NCBI): domain Eukaryota; kingdom Metazoa; phylum Arthropoda; class Insecta; order Hemiptera; family Delphacidae; genus Sogatella; species Sogatella furcifera. The sequence continues at coordinate 39,482,003 of CM029550.1, forward strand.
ATAGAGTTAATAAGTTTCATTCATTGATGTAGGTTATTACCTAAAATTCTACTTGTCTAGAAGTAGCCTAGTACGTAGGCCTATTTATTCGTATAATCACAAAGATTATAATAATATCATGGTTTGGGAGAGAAAAAATAGGTTGAGCCTGTACTATTCTCTTCCGATTTTTTTAAGCAAATAGTTGTTCAAAATCCTACCTTCTTCTGGTACTTCATCTGGATCTGTTCCATTCCCAGGAATAGGGAATATAGAACAGGACAATCCCGTGCAGGTAGCCATCTGCAATGGAAATAGAATTAATAAATTTCAATGAATCACATATTTAAGAGAACGTTATAAATTATATACGTTAAAAAACAATTGATGAATTATGATGAATGCGTAATTGAAATGAATCAATTTTTAGTAACTGACTTGAGGAAAGCTTTTTTCGATACAAAAACTTTTTCAAATGTACTAGTTATAAGAATAGTTTTACAATCTCCAGTTCAGTGGAATATAATCTTCGATTCTATATTATTAATAGTGTGTGGTGTTTTGGTCATTCGGTAAGAGTGGTTACAAAGATAGTGATTATGAGGTTAACTCACAGTCAAGATTGCTTTTAGATGGGTGACCAGATTCCAATTGAATAAATATTGACGAGGTAAAACCTAATTCGTAAGAGACTACTCTCCAGAAAAATATGTACAATTGGCCTATTTTCTATTATATCAATACCGTAATCTGTCAATCGGCTCTTTCAAGAGCCTCAAGCTAATCGCAAGAGATAGATCAGTCCTTGATGGAAGGAAAAGTTAATGAATTTGCATGTAAAACTGGTTCTATGACACTATGCTCGAAGTCGTTGAAACATTGAAAATCAACGCATAATCAGCGTTTCGATAAGAGTATTTATTGTATGTGTTTCTGATTGAAATACCATGTTGAATGTTTTTACAATCCACGTACGGTACTTATTGAAGGCCAAAGGGAGATGGAATTCTATAATAATTATAGTGTTCAATGTAAGCCAATTTCATAGAATCATTGAATTTGTATCTGATTTCAGAGAAGGAATTTGATGAATTGGAATTCAAACCAGATCCCAAATGCAGAATTAAAAGCTCTTCACTGATATCATTTCCTCTGAATCGAATTCACTGATCATAATATGTAAATAAAATAAATAAATAAAATTATATTATAATTTTGAGTACATGAGTTTTCCTTGTTTGAAATGTCAGTAAGCTCGCTTGTTGGATGTGATAATTCTCAGTATTGTCTTCTGAAATTAATCCAAAATTGTTTCCAGGGTGATGAAATTAAATTATACTGTATAAAAGTATAATCCGCGAAAATTATAATTAATTTGGCAGGTATGGATAGTGAACTGAACATAGCCTGAAGCTTATTTGATTGAAGCTGAATCCATTGATGCAACGGTCAGTGGCGTAGCCAGGATTCGATTTCGGGGTCCAAAGCCAATGAGGGGGGGTTTGGGGGACCTCACCCCAAAGAAAGGGGGGTCCGGGGGATCACCCCTGGGAAAATTTTAAAATTATGTAGTACAAAATACAGTTTTAGAGCTCTTTTTTTATTAATACGAAATTGGGGATAGAAGAGGTTTTGGGCGATAGCCTGCTTTTTATTTCCTCATCTTGTATATTTTTGTACATGAAATAGATAAATAAATAAATTCACTTTATATGGTTCAATCCTCAACAATATTTAATCTGGTTAGTTCAGGGAACTTTTAGGCAATTTTCTGTGTCCAAAATAGCATTGTAAAACAAAATTGTCAAAAAGAAATTAATAATTAAGATTCACCCTTCATACAGCTCAAACCTCAACAATCGGAATATTTTGAGCATCTGTTGTTCCTGAGCTTCAACAGTTCTGTTGTGTGCGTTTTTTTGTGTCCAAAGTAGCGTTTTGAAGCTCTGTCTTTGAAGATTACTAGTGAATAATTGATTATCCAGAGTATTATTTAGATTATTAACTTTATGCAATATCCACTTCAACCATTTCAACCCCCAGCCATGAGCTTTTGTTAACATCACTTGATCAGTTCAGGGGGGCATTTCAGTACAAGATTTTAGAGCTCTACATCATTATAGAGCTCCATTTTTTAATATTAATTAAAAATACAGATGCAGGCTTTATGCAATTTAACCATAAACAATCTGCACTTTTTGGACACTACTTGGTCAGTTGACAAAGAAGTAAGACAAAAGTTAGCTCCAAGTGGGAAAACTGAGTGGAAGTTGGACCCCATGGACCAACCCTCCCATCTAGCTACACTATTGGAACGAACCCCTGTTCTTAAAGAGAAATTTTTCCATTATTCTGATGTATAAGGAATCAGCCTGAGAAGTTCAGTGAATACTCTATGTTGACTGTATCAATTTCAGATTCAATGAGAGTTGAATCTATGAGAGACTGTATCAATGAGAGATGCCCTCGTCTCTCATTCAATTGGGGTTTCCGGACCCCTGGACCTCCCCTGGCTATGCTACTGCCTCATGAACCTTTCCAACCCCCAGCAATGAGCCTAACAACACTTGATCAGTTCAGGGGGCATTTTCATTACAAAATTGTAAAGTTTTACATCATTATAGAGCTCCATTTTCCAAGATAAAGTTGAAATACAGATGCGGGCTTCATGTATTTCAACTCTAAACAATCTGCACTTTTTGGACACCACTTGGTCAGTTGACAAAAAAGTAATAAAGTTGACAAAAGTTTGCTCCAAGTGGAAGTTGGACCCTAGTAGGGAATCAGCCTGAGAAGTTCAGTGAACATTACTGTTATGAACACTCTGTGTGGACTGCATGAATTTCTTGGTCGTCTTTCATTCAGAGGAACAGAGTTCAAACATGAAGGTTTGCCCAAAATTTCGGGGGGGTCCAGACCCCCTGGACCTTCCCTGGCTACGCTACTGGCAACGGTAGCTTAAAACAATCGGAATCATGATAATTTCACAATATCTGATCAAATTAATATATGGTTGGGAATGGAGTATATCAACTAATGATGTTTCGTAGCCTATTTATGGTAGGCTACATGAGGTTCATGTAGTGATCTACTGTAATTTCTATAATAGTTTATTAGATATGCGATAATAATTAGATGATTACTTTATTGTTAATAGATTTCTATATTTGGGGCGATTTTTAGAATGATCTGAGAGTTGAATAGTTCAGGATACTGAGCCAGTTGAATCACTGATTAGGCTATATTTGACTCACAACAAATTTTGCTTAAAAACTTAATTATTGACATTCTGTTGACTCTTTGGATACTGTGTTAAGTTTAAAATATTACAACAAAGTTAATCAATTAATAACTTTGAAAATATTGTATAACTTTTCTGCATCTGAATCGAAATCACAATTGATCGTTTATAATTTGGATTGCCTTCCTTGAATTAATTTAACCCATGAGGATATAACATTCACAGTGGAAAACTAGTCTATAAAATCACTTAACATCCCAAATTATGTAATTGCATTAAAATATTGAAACTTGAACTTATCAATACCCTCAATATAGATAAATGCAGTTGTTACTGAATCATCTTGATAAGTTTCAAAAATGAACAAGAAATCCAAATTGTAATAACTAGTGAATGAGTGATGAGAGTTTACGCTACTTAAAATCTAGTTGGTTAACTATATAAACTTATCAGTATGTGAGTCTTTGAAATGAATGTTAGTACTGTATAACGAGGCAAGCATTCAAGACATAAGGATGCAAAGTGTTATGAATGAGTGAGCATGAAGAGGCTACCACCAGGTTCCATTATGTAATCAACAAATATTTACTCTACTATTACGACTACTTCTCAACTAATCAACAGGACAAAATATACAAATTCAATGTATATTCAGTATCACTCCTCCAAACCCCAAAATTATTTACCATTTTTCCAAAGATTTCACCCTGTATCCTTTCACTGGCGGCTTGGGCCCACGAAACATGTGAAGTGCCCGTATCTTTTACTGTACAGCACTTCACCTGTTTCGTAGGCACGAACCACCAGCGAATCCTTTTAGGATTGGTAAAGATTATAATAGAATATCCACTATCACCATCTTGGTCCCTCGAAAGCCCTCCACAGGAAATCTCATATTCTGGAACACTTTTTCTAATATCATCAACATTACTGAACCCTTTTTTAGGATTGGTAAATTACATATTATCACACCAAAATCAGGTCTCGATATTATTGTTATTGAAAACATCCCAAAAACCTTTTGTAAAACATTACGTATCATTTTTAAATATTTATCTAATCCCCATAGTTATTAGGCGCAAAAGGTGATTCATTTTGGCATTTGATATCTGAAATTTTCTCTCAGAATGTGTACGGTTTTCGTATTAGCGCTTTTCTACGACTACTTCTACATTTGTGTGCAACTACTGAGTGGAAATGCGATCAAGATCATGTATATGTGTTACCTGTTATCAAGGGCGGCTCGGGAGAGTGTGGAAGAAGCTGTCTTTGTCTCTTTCTTTCCTCTCCGTCTTCGCGCCACGTTCGCTGTGTACGTTGATGGAGAGGGAAAGAGAGGACCGGGTTGCGAGAGAGAGAGAGAGAGTGTGTGAGAGGAGAGAGAGGAAGATGTAACACGAAAAGACGCCGCAACTTATTTTGAAAATCGGGGACAAGTGTTATGACATAAACATGGCAATGTTACCCAAAAACTAAAACCGTGTATATTAGATAGCAACTTGCAATATGTTGTTTGACCGAGCTTCTTGAATCAACAAATGAAACTGGTTTGTAAGTTTGTATTAGCGAAAGTGATCTTCAAAGTTCATTGGTGATCGTCTGGTCTGGGCTGAGTAGCCGGTTGCATTCACATTCGCAGTGACGGTGATTGCTCGACTTTGAATGAAAATTGCAAAAGATGGCGGCTGACTGCACTCTAACCGATTTTCTACTTTTTCTATCTGACCCACTTTACTAGTCGTATCGTAGTTACTTTTCTTGTAACAATTATTATAGTAGAATGCAATCTGATATCATAATCTTTTAACTAAGATTTAGAACAACTCAACTAGCTTTAGTTACTTCTCTAGTAAGAATTATTATTATAGCAGAATGCACTTACATACGGTACTTTACTTTGTTTTGAGTTCAATTCTTTCATAAATATTATTATTCAACTTTACTGGTGTTTTGTAATATTTTGGTGAGACACGCGAAGGGTATTCTTGACAGCTTGTAAAAAATATTTTTTTATCAACTTTTAGCAGTATCAAATGTATAAAAATATAATTGATAAGTACTCAAATTATAATACTCATTTCATAATATTTAGAATTAATCCAAAATATATCCATTTATATAAATTCCTCTTAAATTCTCTATTATTCCGTGAAATCTGAATATTTCATAAACGAACAATTACGGTACAACCAAGTAGAAAATTGTATTAAATTATAGTTATTATTTGATAAATGTGAAGAAGTGTTGAAAATTAATTGAATCCTGGTTTTTTCGTGAACCAAGAAGTCTACAATGAGAAATTTGAAACAAAGAAATTATGGGAAATGAGGGAAGTGATTATTCGTTCAGATCTATGTAATCGATCTCTCCTATTTTCCTACAATAATTTCTGACAAGTTACAGAATTTTCTCAACTACGGTTATTTGTTGAGGAGTTGTTGTTTTAAGATTCCAATGCAATAAGGAAAAGGTCAACCAATTCACCAGTATCACTTCTCTCGCAATCAAAATTGAGAAATTGAAATTGAGTATTATAGTTTCAATGATATATAATTTTCCAGATATTTGCGCGGAGGAAAATGTTTACAGAATTGAAATTAGACTAGTTTTCGAAGAATAGTATGTAAAATAAGGTGGCGAAAATTTTGATGAACATGAGAACGAAAAATGTGAAAAAGATAACCATTTTATCCAGGAAATTTTCAACTAGTTTGAGGTTGATAGAGTCAAGATTATTGTTAATTTTGATCTCGACCAGGAAAATGAGGTGCCAACAATATTATTAGAATTATCTCAGTTTATGTAAGTATCTAGTATTTGATTTGTTCTATAAAATTTTACAAGTAGTGTCGTCTTCGTCTGTTTTATCAGATTTTAAAACGATGATACAATTTATAATGATGTTTATTCCTCGATGATGGCATTTATCAAACTCGAATACTGCTTGAAAATTCAAAATCAACCAACTCAAAATGATACACTTCTACACTAAAATAATGTATGTTCAATTATGAATTTTTAGAACGAGCAATCACCGATTGTCATGCAAAATCACATTCAAATGACACTAGAAAAATTTATCAATGAATTTTTTTCCACTCAACTTCAATTTATTTTTTAAGGCCGGTGATTCAAATTGAAAGTTTGTTCTTCATTAAAATTATTATCTTTTCTATTTCATATATGTTATCATTCACACTTTCAACAGTATTTCAAAACCCTATTTCTCTTACTTATAAACTTATTCTTGTCAAAGATTTCCTCCTCTAGTCTAAAGAACCACTAGAAATTCAGAACTCATTCATACATGAAACTCTTCTTTGTTAGCGTCTTTTAATAAATCTTGTTTTTAGTTCTAATTATTACAATTTATATATTTTTTCAAATAGTTACGTAAAACTTTCAGAATTGCCCATGTTAATTCCCCAAAGTCTTTTTTTATCATGAGAAATTATGAATAACTCTCAAACACTATTAAATATTATGGATATTGATCTCTAATGAGATGATAATGATGATGCGGTGATGAACATGAACAAAATTATTTCTCAGATATTTACATCAAGTAACAACTGTTTATCATACCACTGTCCAAAAACGATTTGCGAAGTCCGGACAGTCTAGTCCAGCAGGGTGTGATGGAGACCGCACCCCACGAATAAGGGTGTGAAGAGAAGAGAAGAGTAGAGGAGAGAAATAAGAAGCACAACGCACAGAGAACGAACCGGCCGCTAAGATCGCAGAAGACGGTTTGAGTCTGAAGTGGAGATGTGAGCGCCCTCCCCGCTAAGCCAAGCCAATTTCAACACAAGACTCCCTGGCCTTCGCTTCAGCAGTGGTCGTTTCCCAATAGCGAAAACCAATCCAGTATCGCACTAGTTTCTGTACAGTTTCCCCCGAAAATCGTGTAGTTCAATTCTAAGATGTAGAGCTGTTTAATCAATATATATATATACTTGTATCTTCAGAAACTTCAATATTATGCGGATGATTTGTATGGAAAATTTAGAAATATATTTTTGTCTGCTTAGTCCAGATAATTTATCTTTACCAATTTTTACTATTATAGCCTATTCACAAAAAATTGGAGATTCTTGTTTGTAAGTTGATAAAAATAACGTCTATAGTCTACTAAAGATCAAGTTCACTTCCACGTTATGAAGCTACTACACTATTCAAGTATTCTGTTGTCAACTTGTTCTATTTTCCGTCTAATTGGAATGGTCAAATTATTCTTTAACGTTTACCCGATAATTTTGATGTAGGCTACACACTCGGCACTCCTATCACAACAAATAACTGAGATCTCACGATATTGTCTTTATTTACTCGTATAATCCACTTCTATAGAACCGCAGTGAATCAAGAGACTTTTCGTTTGAAGTCCGTTGATAAACTTGTAAATTAGTAATTTTTCTGTAATAAATTATTACTGTTTCATGACCCACTCGAATATTAGCATCATAACATATAGTTCATTTCTCTGTTGAAGAGTAAGTTTTTACTTTATTATCGGTCTACGAATATAAATTAATAATTTTATATTACTGCTATGATCTTACTTTATCAAGGAATAGGCTCCGTGTTGATCGTCCACGATGGTATTATTAAGTATTACTGAGTGAATTTTCACTAAACTGTCCTTACGATGTTGAATTTTTTGAGCTAGTTGTTAGTACCACAGAGCAGGGATATTTATCTTATCTGTGCTAGTACCCACCGAACAACTTGAGGTGATCTTTTCCGTTCAAGAGTTGGCAATTGACTGAATTACACTTGTTGAGTGTGGCGCAATAATACTGAATCTCCTACTACCACCCTACCAGATCTGCGTGATTTGGGCTTCCTGTAGTAACTACCGTATCGAAATACTTTGCTATTCCTGCTATCAACGTGCTAGAACGTGTTATACGTGCTACACGAGTATGTAAGCCAGGCCCGGTCCTATAAATGGGCAGACTGGGCAAATGCCCAGGGCGCCAAATTTTTGGGGGCGCAAAATAAAATAGTAAATTATAGAAACTAATTAGCTACTAAAAAATATGTGACATAAATTTTTTAATAATAGGCTACATATACAGAGTGTTTCAGGAGGAATGTGCAATACTTCTCAGGCTGGGAGATACCCCCAAAAACGCTTTGTTGCTGAGATAACAATGGCGAAAAATTGACATTTCAAAAAGGATTTCATTTTTGAAATCCTCATAGAGGCTTTATTCAGGGAAAATGATCAATTCCCATGTTAAATTAGCTGAGGAATTCAATGAAACCAGGTTGAAGTTTGTAGCTCCAACAGTTATTGATTTAATTTGGAAAATATTCTAAAAACACAATTTTTCAACAATTAAGCGTTATAATTGAATATGATATCATAAATTTTTATTTTTAATAGATGCAAGTTGAAGAGAAACCAGTTCTAAAGATAAAGTTCGATGGCGGCGATTGTATAAATCTTACCCAAATCTCAAAAATATCGATCAAAAATTGAAAAAAATTGGACAAGAGGAAAATCTGTGTTTGGTCGCGATTTTGCTATTTTTGATCGCCATTTCTGATATTTGGACTCTCTTCAACTTCCATCAATTAGAAATACGAATTTATGATTTCATATTCAGTCATAACCTTTAATTGTTGAAAAGTGACAGTTTTAGGATATTTTCCCTATTATCTCAATAACAGTTGAAGTTACAAACTTCTAACTAGTTTAATTGAATTCCTCAGCTAAATTTTACGTAGGAATTGACCATTTTCAAACCTGAATAAAGCCTCTGAAAAAATTTGAAAAATGTAATTTTCTGCCATTGTTATCTCAGAAACAAAGTGATCTTGTGCTGTATGTCCAATGGTTTTTTTGCTCTACTTTGGGTGAGGAATCAGCCTGAGAAGTACCTATTGCACTTTTCTCCTGAAACACTCTTCTGTATAACAGAACAAGTAGCCTAAATGAAATAAAAATAGTAAGAAACATAATAATGAAAAAATTAGTATGAAGCATTATTGTTCATATGTAAAATGATAATAATATCAGATCTGGCAACACCGCAATCAGTTAATACGCTTTGCGTAACTGATAATGCCTATAGTCCATTCACGATGGCTTGAGACGAGATAAACAAATGCTCTGCATATGTATGTGTGCGACTGGAGTGGCTTCGTTTTAGCCACGACATAAACAAGACACAGCAATGCAGAAATTTCGAGTTTTGTTGTAGGCAATCCAGAATAAGTATCTCTTAATCATCTTTAATATAGATACACATTGGGAAATTGCTTGTTTCGGTTGTCTATTGACTGCATGAACCAAAAATGAACAAACAATTATAGTGAAAGTTTTTGTGTCAATGCTTTGTTTATAGTTCGGACAACAAAATTCGGGATTCCGGCATTGCTGTTACTTGTTTATGTCGTGGCTAAAACGAAGCCACTCCAGTCGCACACACATATATGCAGAGATTTTGTTTATCTCGTCTCAAGCCATCGTGAATGCTGGACTATAGGCATTACTATACTATTACTGTTGGTGCCAGCTGGAGCCAGTGCATCCGCGTTGCATCTTCTGCTGTCACATGGAATGCAACCTAGTCAAAATAGCAACCATGCAAATCTAGGTAGGGGGCGCCAGTAGATCATTTGCCCAGGGCGCCAGCCACCCAAGGAACGGGCTTGATGTAAGCTATATCTATTCAACAATAGTATCGGAGACCACTGCTTTGAATTTCATATTATTAATCTGTTTTTAGTGTAGTTGATTTTCGTTTTATGACACCCTTGGAATTTCCCTTGTGAATTGGGTGATTGATTTACTTGCTATAGTTCGTGCGAGCTCAGAAGACAGGCTGTTAAAATGTTTAAGTATATTGTAACTGCGTGCCTACTTAGCTTACGCGAACTATACCTGACCACTACGGTTAATTAGATAAATCTTCAGGGTAAGGCTTCACTGAGTTTTAGAAATTTGACAATAGCGTGATAATCATGTTGGTTGATTAAAATTCTTTCCGAATGATGTTATAATATAGTTTAAATTATCCTGAACCTGTCCTACATACAAACAAAATTCAATTTGCTATTTTTTACGATTCAATGATTGTTTTAAACTTCCTAAATCGGTTTAATCTAAAAATTTAATCCTAATCCTCTGAGAAGCTGGGAGTTCAACTCTGGCTTAACCTGGTACAGTAATTAGAATATGTGGATTAGATATTTCTCAATAGATAATATGTGGGACTATATTTTTTGTACAATATTCGAATACGATATTATTTTGTTAGATGATTTTACTATGATTAGATGATTCTCAACTATCATGAACGAAAGATAATAAGAATGATGATAATGATTCCATCATTTTAATCCCTTAACATTTCTAAAAGGATCATGTTTATCATCTCACATCCAGGAATATATTAATATGTGTGCTCAATATTCTGATATTTGATCATAGTGGTTTTATTTGTTTTCAAATCGAGTGTCTATTTTAATTATTGAACTACAGTAGTTGGAAATCAATATTGAAAAATTTCAAATTTATTTGGTGTGAAAATAGTAAAAAAAATTTTGTGTTTTCCAAAAAGTGTCCTAACATTTCAAAAAATTCAACCAATAGGCCTACTCATTAGATGAGTTGAGATGTAATTGAAAAATTCAAAATGGATTTATCTACTATATTGATAAGGAAAATAAATTATATAAACATTTAAAAATCATTGAATCAATATGCCACTTTTATTGATAAAAAATGTTTGGGAATTTTTCAATTTTCAATTGAAATATTAATAATAACTGTTGAAAAAACCTTTGAGTGCATTTCGTAACACAATTATCAAAGAATGCAGACAGTGGATCAAAAATAACAATCCTGTTAACATGGTACCGTTTAATAGTACTGTTGATTCAAAACCCTCTGTTGAAACATGAAAATCAACATGCAAGAAGTGCAACATGTTTTTTATTCCAACATTGTTGGAACAGTTCAACAAGCTTGTAAAAACTAGCATTGACATCGTAACCTGCTGACAGCAATTGTATTAGAGTGTAGATATACCATAGCATTGAACTTGAACTATTTAGTATGTTCATGATAGAACTTGGGATTTATATCCATCTCATGCTTCTACCGCTTATAAGTGACGTGTTTAATGCTTTACCCATTAATCTGTTATCACCGAACACGTATATCTTGTTGAAAGACATTAATATTTACTTAGTTATCAATGGAATATTCATTTTATCGGTTTGTCAGGAAGCTCCACTTTGTAACTACAGTAGTTGACGACATAGGTAAAGTGCATCGTATTGTTTTATTTCAATCCAACTATAATAATACAACCAATACCAAGCTTACAACTTGAATGATGGAGTATTTTATGTTTTGTTTCCACTCTCACATAAATTCCCATTCAAGTTCTTCAAGATCTTTTTGGGTGAAATTATTCCGTGGAACAAATAAATTATTCATTCCACGATATCTAAATAAACCTTGAATAAAGGTATAGTTGGATTGTTCAACGCCCTTCCAAATGGTTACCAGAGCTGACCAATATTTTGATACATGATGATATAAATGAGACTCGAATAAGTACCAAACAATAAGATAGAATAGTCCTGTACTTTCTGGATGCAAAACCTTTTGAAAAGATATGAGAAATTTCAATAAGATCATACGTCAAATTCAATAGAATTCTATATCGTCTTAGAATGTTATCGAAACGTGGAAACTCAGCTTAATATGTATTTTGATTGCATTATAATGCAACATTCTATGCAACAAATTATTTTGCTTGCAATTGTTATGAATGAATATGTATTTTGCTTCAAAATTTTTCCTGGTACCTTTCACTGGCGGCTCGTACCCACGGTTCAGGTGAAGTGCCCGTATCTTTTACTGTTCAGCACTTCACCTTTTTCGTGGGCATTAGGCCGCCAGTGATACCTTTCAATACAAGATAAGAATGATAATGAATTAATAATGATTCTTAGAATAATAATTATCATTTAGAGATGGATAGGAACTCCTCAAAGTACTGATATGATATACTCATCAATTTTTCAGACGCTGAACACCTAATGAAAGCCAGCAGGTACCCAACAAAGAAGAAAAGTAATCTTACTTTTTCCTCATTGCGCTTCATAAGTAGCCTACATGGAGGAAACATGCTCAATCTGATAATTGATCAGTGTACGCTATATCGCAGTAGTTCATCGCACTGAGAATTGAAGTAGACTATCCCATCACACATTCTTGCGGTAAAACATTGACGTATTCTGTCTAATTGTCGGCTAGAAAAATAAAAACAATGGCTGCTTGCTGGTATCATGTCATTCAGGATGCAATTTTGGCCAATTGATGCAATTTTAGTTCACAACTATTGTTCCAGTTTGACGTCGCTGTGAGGCGAGGAGAGTTATTTGAAAACTGTGATAACATTTCAAGGTCCTTTGCGGTTGAACATATCCATGAGATTTCCGAAATATGCGTAAGGAAGATGATTTTCGGTGGGAATTGAAGGATGTGTTTGTCAGCAATCTCATAGTTTGAGTTGGTTTGATTCAGATTTTATATTTTCCCGACCTTGATTTTATTATACCCTATTCACGATCACTTGATATGGAATAAACAAACTTTTTGCGCGTACGTGCGTGTGAAGATAGGTCTTCTCCATTGCGAAACAGTCAGCTGCAGTCGAACAGCTGTAGTCAATCACATCTCTTGTCTTGAGCTATGATTGACAACAGTCCGACTTGTCTTGAGCTGTGATTGGCAACAGTCCGACTTGTCTTGTCTCAAGACTACTGTATAACAATTTAAAAAACTAATCCGGTAAATAATTATATGATTGAAAAGCTTGCTCGTTTCTAGCGAAATTGAAATGATTTCAAACTAGCAAGCTATAATTCATTGATTTTTTACTTTTTTACATAAAACAATCCAATACACATCAAAACAAGGTAGGCTACATTATTGGTCAAAGAAATAAATTTTTTTTAAATCAAAGCCATTTTTGGGGGGGAGGCGGAAAAACTGTTACGCCGCTGCAGCTGAATCACCCGCCAGTTTTTTTTTTTTTGGAACTCCAAGTTCAAGGATATCACTAAAAGGTTGCTCCATAATTGTCTGATATTGAATAACAACAAAAATAGAACTCTATCAACTCCCTTCCTACTGAATATTCTAGCTTGAGTGACAATTTCCAAGTTGAACGTGCGCTAAACAGTCATTCAATTTTGAAATCAGTTCACCCCGTGTTGGAAACTTTCCAGTGGCGGTGAGGGAGTGCGGTTGATTTGTCAGAGCTCACTTCGACTGTTTCCAGTTAACTAGCGAATTAGTTGAACTAATCCGCAACTGTCGATCAAGTTGACAGGCTGCTCGTTGACAGAGCCGACCGGCAACTCCTGTTTTGATCGTCAATCATTAATTAACCGGCGTAGAATAGTGACTTTACGGTCAGGGGCTTAGATATCCATAGACCGGGGATATGAATTATAGAAGCATACACATCCGGTGCAACGATTCAAATGAATAGGGTAGTGAGTGTTGGGTTGCGCAGGTACCGGTAATTGAGAATTACAATTGGGTGCGTTTTGGAAATTGTGGGTTATTACGATGGAGATACTTTGTTTGTGGGTAGGATTATTTTGTAAATCACTTGAATACTTAATTGGAATTAATTTTGGTAAACTTGGTCAATTTTTGAAAAGTAACTTACATTTTAATCTTGGAATTTATTCACGAAAGTGCTTTGATTGGTTGGAAAACTACGATTTGATTTGGCTAGTGAATTAGGTCGATATAATACTGTAGGCCTAATACAGTTCTTGTCTCAAGTATTATGTGCCTCAACTTGAAATATTTTCATCTAAGTTTCAATAAAAATAATGGTTTGAAAAATTGGTTCTTTCTATCATATTCATAATAGATTTTTCATTTAGATTAATTCAATTTGATTGACAATTATAATATTAATTGAATACATGTTTTCGTATTTTGATGATTCAATCAATTTGTGACAATTTAAAAAAGAGAGTGAGAAAACAATCACCATGTCTCTCATCAAGGAAAAGTTTGTTGTTTCTATGAGGTTTGCGTGTACCTCCTGCTTACCCCTCCAATGATAATAATAATTATAAGTATCGAATCTCACTTTGTACACTTTCTATCAGATAATGCATTAATTGAATAATTGGTTTTTCCCATTACAATGAACTTTCTAAAAATATTGGTTCCCAGATCCCTTCAATTAATTCATTAGAGTAAAATGTAGAATTAATATGGTCGATCATTATGTTAAGAGTCCCAATCCACTGTCAGTTCAGACTGTGACAGTCAAGGACTGTAAGTGGATGGGAAAATAAAAACTGACAGTCCAAAATTGCTGTAGATCTGCAGGCCGATCATCGGAACTTGAACGATCAGCTGTGAACGATCGAACTTCAGTGTACGTGAACTGTTAGTGATGTATGGGAACCCTTGACATAATAATGACATATAATGATTGAGAGAAAAATGTTTGTTGATTTTTGCCCTATTGAATAATTATTGAGCCTGCAGTTGAAGAACCTTTCATGGTAAGTTACATCACAATCTTTTAATACATTTATCTTACCAGCTATAAACTTCGACAGCATAAGAACAATAGAACAATAGCTGAATAATTATAATTTCCCAATACCCCACACTTCGAAGATAGCAGACAAATATTGAGAAAAGAAATAGTAATAAAGCTTCATTTCATTATAAAACGGCTGTGACAGAATTCATAGGGTTAGATGAGTAGGGGGGGGGGGTGAGGTCATGCATTAAGGATGGCATCGTAAAACCATCGGCAGTGTGCAAGTGAAAGTAAGCTGAAATTCCCTGTCGCATCTTACGTGAGAAAAAACAAAGAAAAACGCGAAAGATGCTCTTTTAATAATGCAATACTCTTGGGACCATTGATGATGGCAGAAGAGCATTGTGTGGGTGAAAGGATACCTCCTACTGCTCCACGTCCTCCTCCTCCTCCTTCTTCTTCTTCTTCTTCTTGCTCTCCACCTAGCATCACATTTTAGATCCTTCTGGTATCAGCCAGTAACCCCCCCACCCCAAACCTACATTTCACTCTTGAGATCTTTCTGGAATCATTTATAAATGATATCCACGTTGTGGCCTGGGTGATCATCCAGAGACCATTCTTTAACCACTTTACAGCCGAGTCTGATCATGGAATTCTTTGCCTTTATTGAGTTTTCAACGAATTTTGGTGGCTATCAGGTCAAAAACACTGTGGCGTGTTTCAGCAATGAGCAAAATTGACCATTTTTGTTCATCTGTTTTAGTACGTGGAATAATTTGAAGGCTAATAAGGTTTTTATAACTTTCGTACTGGTTGATCATCCACGATAAATTCTATTCTAAAATATTTTATGAATTACACAATTTCATGGTCCTGGTTGCACAAATCAAAGATTGGTTGAAATAATCTTTACTTCCGAGATGAATTACAGTGCCAAAATTTTGATAAGTACCTAATCAAAGTTCAATCTAAATAACTTTGTGAAACCCACCTTCGATTGTTTGGATTCAAGAACAATCATCCCATCTCAGAGTAATGAAAAACTCAAAATTTCCAAAATTAGATAATTAGAAATTTCCTTTTCTTCGATTATTTTTTCCAGTCAGGTGAGAATAGTATTCATTAGAAATAGAGTCACACATTCTCAGTATAATATTGAGTCATGATTTCATTTATATTTGATAAATAATAGTATAGACAAACTCAAGCCTGCAGACCATGCTATCCTCAGAATGTCCAATCTCCCAACGACAAATACTAGTGAGTATGAAAACACTTGGATAATATTATAATGCGTATTGGTATTGGGTATTGGTCACTCGATAAGGGTGGTTGCTGACTGATCGTGAAGTCAAGTCTCGAACACTGTCTCCACCAATAGATATATGGAATCATAATTGATACGCATATTTTTCATGAGGCGTAGTGCTTATGGTAACAAAAGTATTGAGAATACTCATTTAAGTATAGAACCTCTCAAGCAAGGTGCACTCAGCAACGGACGGAATGAGGGTAAAACCCTCTCATATTTTTAAATGTTGCAAGGAACATACGGACAGACGACTTCTGTGTGCGTTTTAACATTTGATAATCTAGGAGGGATATTTCCCTCGTCCGTCTGTTGCTGTGTACACCTTGATTGAAGAGGTTCTATGCCTACTTAAGTGTTCTCAATACTTTAGTTAGTTTTTGTTTTCAATAGTTTTTGTGGATCTCCAGTAGCCTATCTGAGTTTATAATTTCAGTTTGGTCTTGAACCAAATCTTATTAGTCCAAATCTTATAACATGATCTATTAAAAAAATTACTTGTAAAACTCTAATCAACATGAAGATTATGATTCATAAAGATCAAACATCCTTATGAACTCAAAACCTGAAACCAAACTAAATTCCCTTACAATTTATTGAATATCCTCCACATTTCCATGCACATGTACAATTGTTAAACTTGTGATATTCTTTGTGACATTAACCGAGTGAGAACGAACAACTGATCAGCCTATTAAGGTCAGTCGGGTCCTATGGCGACAATGAAGCTGTAGCAACGAATTGTGCCATAGGTTGGGGGGGAGCGTGGGGAGGTTTAGCAGGGGGGTGAGGGTTAAGCAAGATGCAAATCAAATACAAATCGGTTTTGAATTACAGATGAGGCTCAACCAAAACAGTGTGCCGTTTTCAGTAGATAGGGTTCGAAACCCCGAGTCGGAGCCTCGCCACACATGTGAGCACATATGCTAACACTAAGTACCTCCTCACCACGAATGTGCGAGGCGACTTAGCATATTATATTGCCTTAATAGTGGCTTCATGGATAGGGCGGCTGCTGCAATTTCCTCATCGATGCAATCCGCCCTCAGATCCCAGTTAGGAGTCGATATTATGTGGACACAACTCTCAAATATCGAATTTATGGATCGACTGCCAGTGTAGGCAATAATCTGCAGTAGTAGCCTAAGGTGCAGTCGGTGCCTGTTAATGGAATGCTTGCTTTGAAATGTGGTAGGATGGATAGTTGTTCTTGTAATGGTCATCATAAAATGTTTGAAGGAATAAACCAGGAATATTGAAATAGTAAATACTAGAAGTATGTGCAGCTATTTCATAAATAGGAGTAATATACAGTAGTTTGTTGTATGGATACTTTTTCCTTGAATGGAAAGATGATTTGTAATTCTTTAATCCTTCATTTGAAGAATTGTAATTTCTCAGCCCTCCATTTGAATTATACGTTCTGCAATTTTGGAAACAGTTTTTAGTTATCGAAGGAGAATTGAGAACAAAAATCATCGAAATATTCTATCACAAATGTAATGTAATCATCATCACTATCATTGAATAACATTTAAAGGAATTTGGGAAGATGATGACATCTCCATGAAAAGTACACAGTAACATTTTTGTGAATAGGAAGCAAGGAGGAAATTGTGTAGAACCGAGTTGATAATCATATTATACTCAATTACGGTATAGCCTAATCAATTATTATACTCATATTTCAGCTAAGAGACCGAGAAGCAATGAATCTTTGAGATCCGAAGAAGTGTGATGAAAAAGACTCTTAATACTCATCCATAAGACGATATTGCTCTGCAACTTCCCTATTAAAACAAATAAATCATGAATGAGAAAATGGTAGGCCCACTTTCAGAATGAACGCGTATTTGATTGATTCTCAAGTAGGCTTACAGTCTTTTACATGTCAAAATTTTACTATAGGGGAATACTTAATGAAGTGACATTAAGTGTTGTAGAGATTCAATAGGAAATCGTTTTATGTATACTGTTGGTGCTAGTGGGTGATTGATTAGAATGGGCAATCCATGAGGGCGTAAAAGCAGAGGAGAGCTTTAAAAGTGATGAGAAAAATGAATAATTAAGAAAAGTATCGATTGTGGGATAGTCTGTGAATAACACTAGCAGTCTCTTAGGGAATAATAATAGTAGTCAGTCTATAAGGACGATGGTGGTCGGAAGTTTTTTATTGAGTAAAGTGAGACCCCATTGTGAGAGGGAGGGCACTGTTGGGTAAACTGCCATGTTGATTTATGTAAATTAATTACGAGCCCTCGGCTGAGGTTAAATTGCCATATTTCAAACATGATAAATTGCAAACCTAGCAGAATTTAATATCCACCAGACTTTCCCTCTTTGAGAACAAATCAACCTGTCCGAAGCATAAAGCGGTCGAAATAATTCAATTTTCACTCCAGGTAGCCTCAATTTTATTATTATAAGTTGCAATTTACGATAGAATAAAGAGGCAACTGGTACCTGATATCCTTCTGGACGGCAATTACACTCTAATTGGTGTAATTAAAATTGGCTCAACTAGTATAAGATAGAGAATATTATGTGAAACAAGTCGAAAGTTACATCAAATAAGTATAGGCCGCTTCTTGCTTGTTTTGAATGAGCGCTTTATGCAATTAATGGATACTCTGTTGTTCAAGCTTTGTATCGGGAAAAAATAATTATTGAAAATTTTTCTTCCATCTCACAATCAAAATATTTCTGTGATCACTGATCAAAGAATCATAATATAAATTTTACTTGACGGCTATCAAATCCCAAAATTGTTTTTCCCCCAATTCTTGAATCTCCTCAAATTTATCTGTTATTTTTCCTCCAACCCGTATTACTTTTTCATTATTGTGAGGTTATTTCTCTCTTTTTTCTTTTAATATCCAAATTTGATCCTTAAAGTCCACTTTTAATATGAGGGATTATCTATCTAGTAACAAGAATACCCTTTTCTTGTAACTCATTATAATCGTCAGTCTATTCCACTCAGCATTATCTCAAAACATCTACACTTTCCTCTATTTTAGTACTTTATATCATTACCGCGCAAGATTTGTACAAGACTTGTACCAGATCATTTTGACCAGTTCTTTGCAGGAAAAGAGCGAATTGGTTGCAATATCCTAGCAAATCTACAGCTAACGCTTTTAGCAATCCTGCTCCTGCTGTTTCATAATGATAATAACAGGTCTGTAACAGTCTCTGACTCAAACTTATGCGTGATTCAGAGGTGTATTATGATGCTGGATTATGGATTTTCTCATTTCTGAACTGTTTAGTCAAGCATAAGTAGCCTATTAGCCCAATCAAATTGTCATTGAATTGTGCCTCGACCAAACAAAAATCCTGTTAATTGATTTTATTGTCTTAATCGGTCCATTTGGGTGTTAGTAAGAGTAATCCATGGTTTTCCACCAAAATATCTGGAGGCATAACTTTTGGGAGCCTAAAAATCACGAAATTTTGGGACTTTTTTCAGTTTTTTCACAATATCTCAGAAACCGATTTTTCTATCGATATTTGTATTCAATACTTTTTTAAAGAGCATAAAATTCCCTACAATTTTCATCTTCTAAACTTTTTTGTATCTCTAATCGGAAGCGAGTTATAGTTCATCAAAAATTGCTAATTTTTGTCAACTTTGCGAAAAATCGCTTAATCTAGGTATTTTTCTCTTTTTACTTCTTTTTAAGCCGTCTATCGTATTATTTATCGTGATTAGGGTGTTATCAAGATGTTGATACAATCACTAATGATTTAGTGGAAAGGGAAAAGTGCATTCAACGGTAGTGGTTGAATTTATAAGATTCGAGATTTAGCACCAATACAATGATCCCGTAAATTTGTAACGTAGATTCTATAGTTGAGTAAGGGAAGTGTCGTTAAACCTTCCATTTTCATTAAGGTTTCAAGGGGTTAAATGGAGCTTGACAGCATATGGGTAGCATTCCTAAGCGACGGCTCGAGCCGCGCTCTAGCTGCGTCTATGGCTTCAAGATTATATAGTAGAATAATCATATAGGCTCATATACATAAATAAATTATGTATCTGTAGTTATAAGACTAGATCTGAGACGGCTCGAGACGCGCAGCTAGAGCCCTCCAGCTTGAGCTGCGCAGCTTGAGCCGTCGCTTAGAAGGGCCACCTTAGGGTTCTTATTGTGCTTCCCCACGTAACGTTCACTACACAACTTTTTCCAAGAATAGACTTAAATTGTGTCCTAACATTTTCATCATGTCAAGCCTTTTCATTCAGATAAACATGATTATATTATTTCAAACGATGATAAGTATCTGTACGCTGATGATATAGCTTTGATTTTGAATTCACCAATAGGGGGCTCCAGTAAATGCTAATTAATGAACAGGAATTATTCTGCGAATGTAGGGTGAAATGTGAATCAGAAGAAGTCGAAGATAATGGGTTTCATGAATAAAGGTGAACTAACTAGGTGCGAGGAATGGACATTCAAAAATAAATAGAAATTAGAAGCTTTCTGGTTTAAAGATTGAAGAAAGTTGTGTAATGATAGTGGCATAAGTCATGATAACGAGATCAATTTTGGTGTTACATTAGGGCACTGGCTGCTCGTGCCCACAAAACAGGTGAAGTACCCGTATCTTTTACTGTACAGCACTTCACCTGTTTTGTGGGCACGAGCCGCTAGTGCATTAGGGGTACCTATCCACTTGACCAGTTATGAGTCGTGGTATCCTGTTATTTGGTGAGTGACGATTGTGAGTTACTATACCCTATTCACGATCACTTGAGACGAAATAAAGAAACTTTTTGCATGTACTGGTAGCTATTTTTGTTGGAGCTTGAGGAAAAGCCAAGAACTGTGATTGGCTACAGCTGTTCGACTGCGGCCGACCGTCGTATGAAGTAATACTTCCCTTTACCCGCACACACGCGCAAATAGTTTGTTCATTTCGTCTCAAGTGGTCGTGAATAGGGTATAGGGATGAGTGTGTATGAATTCAGCATTGGATGTTCAATTGATTTATATTTTTTATCCTTGACGACACCTATATTATATAACTACTAAATGCTATATTCAAACATTGGAAAAATTGGCAGCTGATTCGGTTCAACAAATACCTCGACTCCACTGATCAAGTGAATACTCCTACCCAAGAAAATTATTTCATACTTTAGAACAATACCTAGGGATGCATTCTTGCAGGACCCTCAAGCAAGGCATTTCCATACTCTATACAAATCCCTCAAATATAACAATTGGGTAGAAAAAATTACATAATGAAGAACAAATTAGACATATGGATGATGAGATGGGTGTTTGAATTAAAGGGGTGAGCTGATAGACCTGATAAGCCATGGATTGCTCATAAGAGCTTTACTTGTTTCATGTACAATTTGAAGGAGGTAGAGGACCTTTATAACTTTGTTGTCTGATACCCTTTTTTAAAGGAATGGAGAATTAAACCGTTAGGGGCAATTTAGAATTAAACATGCCAGGAGATATTCATGTTTACATGAATTCAATTGTATTGTGTATAAATTTAGTTATAAATACCAATTTTCTCACCAATTTATCTATACGCTATATCAATCTAATATTACAAACGGTAATATTACAAACGGTGTATTACAAACGGTTGTTTGAAATATCATAATAACTATTGCTATAAATTTTTCAAACATTTCATCAACATTCTGCATTCAGTATAGAATAACTACAAGTCATTTAATCAATTAAGTTTCTTACTTGTGTAATTTATAGTGGGCTATAATGAATTTTATTCAACTTGATATGATTAAAATCAAGAATCCAAGCATAAATACTATGTTATCTATTTGTAATTGAATGAAGCAATCTAATCTAACCACACACCTCGTTCTTTTTCTGCCGTTCTCCTCTGGAACCCCTGAGGTGAAGCTGACTGCCTACAATACAACAAATGACTATTTCTCATTTTTCATCCATTAAAAGCCTCTATGTTGTCTCTTTCGATGTATGAACATCGTGTCAAGACCCTTATCACGATTAATAATACGATAGACGGCTTAAAAAGAAGTAAAAAGAGAAAAATACCTAGATTAAGCGATTTTTCGCAAAGTTGACAAAAATTAGCAATTTTTGACGAACTATAACTCGCTTCCGATTAGAGATACAAAAACGTTTAGAGGATGAAAATTGTAGGGAATTTTATGCTCTTTAAAAAAGTATTGAATACAAATATCGATAGAAAAATCGGTTTCTGAGATATTGTGAAAAAACTGAAAAAAGTCCCTAAATTTCGTGATTTTTAGGCTCCCAAAAGTTATGCCTCCAGATATTTTGGTGGAAAACCATGGATTACTCTTACTAACACCCAAATGGACCGATTAAGACAATAAAATCAATTAACAGGATTTTTGTTTGGTCGAGAGTACTATTTGATTGGGCTATATAATTAAATTCATCAATTAGTATAAATGTAGATTATTACTCTCCTTCGAGATCGATTGATCAAGTTAGTATCGTATTTATCGATCAATAAGCCTATTGATGATTTTTATTCTTCCTCAGATGTCCAAGTATTCTTTTGAATACAATTAATTATTTAGTACGGTATATTATTCTTCTCTATTCAGATCAAGTACAGCAAAGAGACTGTATTCTGTGAACTGTCTTCGTAATATAGACATTTTATAGCCTTTATAAAGCACAGTATTAATTCAAAAGATTAGTTTCAGTTAAAACTTTTGGTATCAATTCTAATAACTGGTATCGACTTGATCTGATACGGTGTTAGCTGTAAACTGACAGTTTACGAAAGTAAGGAATCTATAAAGTCAAGGTTGGCAACTTCTTTGTGGAACTTTGTGTTTGTGGGGGCACAAAAATACCTCGTAGCCCATTACCGGCAGTCTTTTGCTTGTTAATTATCATGACAGGAATGTCATCCATCATTACGCTCAGAAATATTTGTTGCATGTTCATTTTACATTGTGCTTGAGGAAGCATCGTGGAAATTCTTTGGAATTTTGTAATTTCTTTAAAGAGATCCTTAAAAGTATAGGCAATGATTTGGTGGATTTGCAATCCCATGATTCAAACTGCCAAAATAGACTCCATTATAATAGGGATTCAAATTCAATGTAATCATTTATCCAATTTACAAATTCCACTTCTGACTATTTCTGTTATTTATTTTCCACTATAAGCGTTGGCCATTTTTAATTTTTCTCGTACTATCGACTTCATGCTCATTATGCTCGGATTTAAATCGAAAACTAATATCAATGACTGTTTTTTCTCTCTTATATCACAAGTTTATTATTTTTCCAAAATAAATTCTTTGAATTTAGGTTTGGTTGATCCAAGTATATGTGATAATTCATTTTCATTAATAAACATTCAAGTATACTTGCAGTACTTTGCAGTCTTCATTTTCAGTTCATTCAGTGTTTAAGGTCTATTTTAAGAACTCTTTCCAACCCCACAGGAAAAATCTGGTGAAATTGAATACTGGTCAAATTTTATTCAAGAAGGAAAACTCATGACTCATGGCAAAGATTGTCTACATTATCATACCAGAAACGAAACTGCATACCTGTATTGATCTAAATTACTTTGCATCTATGCTTTCTATGCTTCGGCTCGGCCAGTGTTGGTTCGGGGACTGTGAGTTCTGATTGAGAATTTATGGCTTTTGAGCCGGTATTGGCCGGGCTGGGGCCGTGTCCCCGTCGTGTCGGGCTGTCTTCTTGGCTTGGACGGGCTGTATAGTAGAGTGAATTTGAAACTGGCAACCGGCTGGTAGGCCTAGGCCCTTCATGGGCTGTTGAGCCAAACATACATACATACATACATACACTATTAAAATGGAAAAAGTCCCACAATATACCGACATGTCTATTTGAATTTGTACGACTTATGAACGCTCTTTCTGTATTTTGTATTATGAACTCGTATTATTCAGCCAAGCATAAGCAACGACTTTTCTTATTAGCTAATGAAAGACTTATGCCTGGAAAAACGTGATCTCCTTATTCTGATTAATTGTACAGGGGCTAATTAGAGCATCAGACTAATCACATTTTGAATAGGATTCTTCTTTGTTCCTTTTAGACTCGCTACTCTGAAAACTACTTTGATAAACTGTAGTAATTACTCATTTCATTATACGTATGGTGAATTGGTTATGACTGAGTGGATTTTTCAAAATCTATTTCTAGATTAAAACTCTAAAATAATTCAAATCAAAGTACCCTTTTTATTTAAATATTTTTATCTATAAAAAATGCAGTAGTTATTTGATGGATTTAATACACATATTAAAAACAAAATCATACGAAATTCATGCTAAAATTAAACATATTTGTTCAATTAGAATAGAGTATAAATAGAATAGATTAATTTTGTTTACTGTTATTTACACTTGAAAATGGCTCTAGAACGCACTGGCGGCTCGTACCCACGAATCAGGTGAAGTGCCCGTATTTTTTACTATACAGCACTTCACCTCTTTCGACGTTAAACAATAAAAATGAATATTTTATAAATATTAATATTATTATTAATATTAGAATAAATATTTTTATTGTTCCCATGTTTCGGCGTTCTAGCACTGGCGACTCGTACCCACGAAACAGGTGAAGTGCTGTATAGTAAAAAATACGGGCACTTCACCTGTTTCGTGGGTACGAGCAGCCAGTGCTAGAACGCCGAAACATGTTGTTAACAATAAAAATATTTTAAAAAAGGGTACTTTGATTTGAATTATTTTAAAGTTTTAATAAATACAGTAGTCCTAAGAGAAAATAAGCATCTGATTTTAGATGTATTTCTAATGTTATAATTAAGTTTAGACCCTATTTTTTTGGTTCATATGAATAATGAATATGATGATGATTTTCTCCGTGAAAAGCTTGGAAGGAACAAGTTGGATTCCTGTAGGCTGAAAAACTTGACAGATAATTTGAATACCGTACTATGACCTTACATCCTAGAAAGTAACATTTGTGACAGCTACTCGAACAGTGCTCCAGTGCAGTAATTAGTGGTCCAATCATCATAGTAGCCTTGTGAATCAGTTTGGAGATTGATTGAACATTGAGCGGAAGTTATTGGATATCATTCAGTTGATGTCCTTCCATTTAGAAATTCAATTAGTTTGAATATAATTGCATAGTTTTTGAAACATGAATGAATAGCCAACAAATTGAATGATTTTGTTGAATATTATAACATTGTGGTTTGAAACTTTTAAATCGTAACTGGAACAATAATAAAGTTCAAAAATTATAATTATTTATATATAAATTTAAAAAGAATAATAAAATTGAAATAATATATAATAAATAAATGATGAAATTTTGCAGTAGGAATCTGTGAAAAACTTGGTTATTTAGAGGAAAATGATGATTAAGAATACAGTATAAATAAATATATGGTAGCCTCTTTATTCCAATAAGATTGATTTCCTGTTTCAATATAAGAAGGGGGCTCTCAAATACTATTCGGAATGATAACTTATCGATGCATATTCAAAATAATAGTCAATAAAGTCTCCGAGGTCGCCAAGTCAGTTACGATTTTAAATCATTGTTCAATCGATTGTCGGTTATTTGTCATGAACTTGAGTAGGAGTTAACAAGATTCCTTTAAATTGTGTGGATTTCCTCAATTTTATTGCATCAATGAGATGATAGTTATTAGAATTTCCTACCGATAGTTATCGAACCAACTTGGAGTTTTCTTCCTCTGCTCCAAACCAAGATGTTAGAGACCGCAAAGCGGAATCATTTTATCTCTCAAGGTCGGGTTGAAACCAATTCGTTTTTAATCTGGGAATTTGAAAGCATCTAACTTTAGGTGTCTATATGTATTCTGTTGACAATATAAAGCTTTAACTTTGTGTTCAATGGATGGGAAGGCAATAATTCTTCACTGTTTTTCCGTCACCAATGTATATTCTTCCACAAAATAACTTTTGTTTGGGCCAAGAATTCATTCATCGATTTATTTATTGTTTTCTATTATTATAATATTACTTTTATTTCTATTACGAGTACTATCTCTCAATCAATTATTTAATTAGACTATTTCAATATGTCTTCAATTTTACAATGATACTCTTGAACGTTTTTCCATCGCCAATTCACAACCTTCTTAAAAATAACATTGATATTGGCTCGTGGATTAGGATAAGATAAGAGGATAAGATACTGATATTTATTTACCTACTTCTATGAAGCTCCCTTTTGGATAAGTTCTGTATCGATTCATGTTTGAATCAAGAAGGAATCACTTCTTTCAAAGTAAATTATTGTAGAATAAGGTAAATTTATTCAATTGTTTCTTTGGTGAACAATAATTTTCAACTTTCTTCCATTTTCTATATTTCTCGTCCTTTTTTCTTCCATGATCATCTTAGAGGTTTTTGGAATTGTTTTGTTGACATTAGCTGCCTTCTTCACACTTCACCACTATTATTTTTCCCAATTCATCTAAACGAAATCACTTTATGAACTTTACATGCAGGAACCGTATTAAACACATTAGAAACACAATTCATTATAAATTACCTTTTATTTCAATAGTCTATTAGCCTATCTTATATACATTTTGTAAGCATTTCTCAATTTTATTCCATTCCAGACAATGTCATAAGTATTTATATTTTGTACATTATTAAATTATGATGAAAATCATCATAATTGAATGCTTTTATTTCTCCACAGATCTACCTTCGGCTGATGGTGATAGAAGACACAAGATTGCGAACGATAATGATCTACTATTGAAGGCTACTAACGTAAAGACTTAGTATGCTCTTCAAACACAAAAAATTCTCAGAAATTTCAACTATGTAAGTGCAATCATGTATAATCGCTTAGGTTGTTGAGTTTCTGTCGTATTTCGTAGAGAAATCTTGGATCTACTAATAAGTCTATGATCGCAGTCTGTTCTGTAGAATTTCTATGTAGAGGTTCTTCTTTGAATTCTATCATAAAACCTTGAATTAGGTCTATAAAGCTTCATGGAAATTGGGCTCATAAGATTATGCTTCACAAGGATAAAATAGTTGATCAAATACTATGACTGTTGAAAATATTGTAATGGACCATCAAAAATATGAAGGGATCATCATATAACTGAAAATCGTTCAAGAAACCTCCGGAACTAAAAAACTTGATAATTCGAGCAAAATATTCCGTCATCCACCAATAAGCAACTTTCAAACGAATTTCATGCGAATTTGTGGAGATATGTGTCTTAGACAAAAAAAGTTGCTACCACGTTAATAAAATTGTTACGGAGGCCATTCTTTATAGAATTGAGCTCTTTTAACAAACTATTTTCATTTTAAATTGATAAATTTAAAGTGAAATTATTGATTTGGCGCATAAACCAATTGAATCTAGTAAGACAAGAGGAATAGGTGGAAGTGAATTTTATTAATGAACAACAAAAAATAGATTCAGAGGCATTGATTTACAAACCTATTTCCGTAATGCTTTTGATCCGTTCTTGACATTCGTAGGCAACACGAAATTCCGTTGAAAGTGACGGTTAAAGGTTGTTGAACAGTGCTGCAAAAACAACAAACAACACTTTAGGCCTTTATCGGCGGTGAGTATGGATTATGGATGAGGAAGGGGCGCTACCATGTAACAGGAAGAGCCCAAGTTATGACAGGATGTCTAAAAGCCACGCGGTTTTATAATGAATGGTTTCTGATCTAATTTCGTTCGATGCTTCATCGATTTGATTACCCAATAACTTTGAAAGGGTTCAGCAACCATCACTGCACAGCGGCTAACGCGCAGCGTAGCCAACTTCCATCAACCTCAATCAAATTCCTGCGTTCAGAATCGTTAGCCTATATAGACTATTATTTGTGGCAGAATTTCTTTCTTCTTCGAGGTAATCTTTGAAATGTGTTGCGAAATGTAGGCTGCTATCGACTCGAAAAAGTTATGGTTTGTATTGGGGAATAGTTTTGATTCCAAGTTCAGGCCTCTATTATTTCCAAAAATTTATGGTTTATTCGAGGGAAAATTCCTTGGATAATCATGTTATGAAGTTCAAGCTTTAATCTATTTTATGACTTGTAGTATTTGTTCAAGAATTTCTTTTATGCCTACAATGAAAGAAATCGTGTAATACATGTTTAAGCATTGCCATTGATACATTATTTTTCAACTAAAATTTGAATTTTTAACTGATAAATTGGTGGAGAATCTTGAGGCTTATTGTAGTGGTATAGGGAAATTAAATTGAAAAATTTAAAGAATCATTTTTCAATTTGCTTTGATAAAATACAAAATGCATTCTATTATTTATTTCAGAATAATTCTCATGTGTTGTTCATTGTCGAAAGAGGATCCAAATTGCTTTCAAGTGTGAAGATCACTATCAAATAATAAGTTAGTATCAAACATTTTTAGTGATTTTTCTCCTCTGTTTGATCCTGTTTCTTGATCAGAAGCAAATAAAATCCTCTTTTGACTATCATGAAAAATATCCGATTATGAATAAATTAATAAAAATTTGTACCCTCCTTTGGGAGATCGGCTTGTCGTTATTAAAGATAGTCAGTAGTTTCCCGTCTCTGGAGGAGAAGTCATTGATGCATAACTCTAACTGAATAGCTGGGTGTTATTCAGAGGTGTTCTGCGGCGTCAATTGGTTACGGAAGCTAGCTTATGGTTGAGAGGATCAACGTGTTAACCACACTTTACCTCTATCCTGTTTGATGATTATCAACCTTTGCTGTATAGGTGAGTGAATATGAAAATGACAACCAGCTGGTAGGCCAAGGCCCTTCATGGACTGTTGAGCCATAGATAAACAAACAATAACAATTTGTAGCATACTATGGTCACTTTTTGAATGGAATTGGAATTTTCAATCATCAATCGTTTGTTTCAAAGAGATAAGAAAATTGACAATGGTCCCGCTAAACCTAAACAATAATTTTAAGATTATTAATGTTAGGATCATTCATAATAATTCTCCATAATTTCTATGCAAATGATATTTGTGAACTTCCACAATACTAGGATTCGGAAATTCGGAGAATACAATGTATCAAAGTACAGTGTATAATATCCCCCTCTACAGAAAGAGGGTGCTTTCACCAAATGCGAATTCCATCTGAAGTTTTCGGGAAACTTGATTCGGGGCTTCGGTTGCGGAAGACGTAAGCGTTGCCATTATACATTATCAGCCTTACGCTTTGCTCGACCAAACTACTTGCAAGACTTATCAATCAATCCAAACAGGCTCTGTCATCCTGATGAAGACAGATCTCTCGCCTATGTGGAATATTCAGCTGTTGCTGCTCATGTTAAATGGTGCGATTATACCTCCAACTGCCTCTTCACTGTTGTGCCATGTTGTAAGTTTCAGTGCGAGAATGAAAACTTGTTCCCGATCGGTTAATGATGAAGTTCGCGCAGTGAAGTTTGGCAATTGTATAATTTCTTGTGCTGATTCTATTAGGTTTGCTGGAATCTCATCTATTTTGATGAATGTGTTGTCGAAGGGGGCCAGAGAGTAGGAAGAAAAAGGGAATAGAGAATGAAAAATTTAGTCTTTCCTTCTCTGTGGTGAGTTGTTTGAACATACATGAGTTCAAATGAAATTTGAATGCACGAGTTAAAGGTATGTTTCACGAGCCTGGAAATGAGATTTCAACTAATATAATTCATTTCTTAGAACAATTGATTATAAACTATGAAGTAGAAATTTGAAAAATCTTGAGAAATTTTTTAATTAAACAGCCCTGACCAAACGGATACCTCCGTCAAAATAGTAAATTGAATTTGAAATGGAGTTTTTTTTAAAATCAATTTGTTTTTTTTTTTTGAAAATACATGAATTGGAATGGAATTTGAATGCATGAGTTGAAGGGATGTTTCACGAGCCTGGAAATAAGTTTCCAGCTCATAATAATTCATCCCTTATAATTGATTATTAACTATAAAGTGGAAATTTTAAAAGATCTTCAGCGATGAAATTCTTGAGAAGTTTTTTAATTGAATAGCTCTGACTAAACGTATACCTCCGTCAAAATAGTAAATTAAATTTTAAATGGAGTTTTTTTAAATTGATTTAAACTGTTCGGCCATTAAAATTCAACTTACATTTCAAACCATGGAATGAAGACTGGAAGCATGAAATTAGAAGCTTCCAACAGGGATGATTCTTTAAAAAAAATTTTTCAATTCAAAAGTTCTGACAAGAAATACCTCTATCGGACTAGTTACTAGTTAATTGAATTCAAGATGGAATCCTGTTCAAGTTTATTTGTACTGTTCGGCAATTTCGATTGAAATACAAATTTATATGACGCTTACCAATCAGACACATATATATTTAATGTGATCTGCAGTATTTATTATCAATGTTATTTCGAGTCGTTTGAATTATTCCAATGTCAACACTCAATCAATTTTAAAAATTCCTCAGTCAAATCACCAAGTAAAAATCACTATTATTATGTCCCCTCATTTTTCCAGTATTATTGCCAGGTTTTCTATTCTATCAGTTTAAAATATGAGATAAATGTAATGATATTGAGTTACAATCTATGTTGTTTAATCTAGTCAACATATGCACTATGTTTAATCCATAGCATTGGAGCTCCTTGAAATTCATGCTTTGGGCAAGTAAAGCAAGCAGCAATTTTATGCTTCAGATTCTTACTCGGAGAGAATTTTACATTACCATACTAAAAGGTTTTTAGACGTCAAGGGATATGTGTGTTGAGGCAGCAAGGCGTGGTTACAACCACAATGATTTCATAGAATACTTCTTAAATTAATATTCTTCATAAAATATGAAAGTCGCGAGATAAACAATATCCAAATATTTTTAGGACCAAATCTTGAGAGACAAACAAATATTTATGGAGACACAATGATAGCCTACACGATGTTCCATGGGTAACAAAAGCCCTAAAGGAAACCAACATTGTTGGAGGCACAGAAGTTGCGTGACACAAAAACGTTGCAAGAGGTGAAGAAAAAGTTGAAAGCACATTTTTCTTACTGAGTGATACCACACTTATTGTAAATAAGCAGGAAAGATCAGAATCAGGAAAGTAGATTTGGATCGGAGAATTGTTTCGAAATGAATTTTTGAGATAATTTTCAAATGAACTTGAGATTCAATTGACTGCGCTGAAGTTGAATGGAAGCCATATTGACTTATTCGAACGGCGGCGACGGCGACAGCATATTATTCGAGAGTTTTATTTTCGTCGAAGGCGGAAAACAAACACACCTATTATCCTTCTGCAAACTTATCGACCGTTTGGCAAAGCTCAGCCGACTCCGATATTATATCTCAGACACCGATATCGACGCTGAAGTTAGCTTCCTTGTTATCTGACAATAAATTGGGGATAGGACATGAGAGTGTTCTTCAAGCGACTTCATGTGTAACTTGAAGTTTTCAATGTTTCAAAGACATTCAATAAACTTTCACAATAATTCATTACTCATTCACATTTTCCAATCCATGAGATTTATCTGAATGTTTTATCTGTGATCTTTTTACAGCCATGTTGTCTAGTTTATGAACTCGATCCTGTTCTGAAAACATTGTATTCTTGTTCAGAAACTCGTAAAACTATTCTAACTTCAGTGCAACTAGCACGTTCAATTCCTCTACTTTTTGGTAAGTTTTAAAATTTCGAGTTGATCAGGTAGCTAATTCCAATTAGCTAATATTTTCAGTAGAATATTCCATAAAAAATGAGTTACGGTAAAACTAGTAGGCCTACTGTAATACTAGTAACTTACACTGATATTCAAAATTAGTGCGTAACCTGATTAATGAATGATGAATAAAGCTTGAAAAGCTGGAAAAATTGCTTGAAAAGCTTGCAATCAACATCTTTTGCTGAGTATCTCAATAACCATTCTTATTTCTAGTAATGAAGTTAATTCTATTTAGTTTCACCAAAGATACCGTGTTCTTAAACGTACATTCTTGAATTTGTTTTTTTCTTGATCTTGGTCACGAATTTTCATCT
This sequence comes from Sogatella furcifera, assembly GCA_017141385.1. Classification (NCBI taxonomy): domain Eukaryota; kingdom Metazoa; phylum Arthropoda; class Insecta; order Hemiptera; family Delphacidae; genus Sogatella; species Sogatella furcifera. The sequence goes on from CM029550.1 coordinate 39,514,080, forward strand.
TCTTTCTAGTCTCTCGCTTTATAGCCTAATAGCCGATAGCTCACAATTTAATTTCTTTTTGTAGAGCTACAGATGTCTGGCTACATAAATCTTCATAAATACTACTCGTAGGTGTAGTATATATTATGTGTTTGGGAAGTAAGTTTGTACCATCTCTTCAATTCCCCAATCATAGCCTATTGGATTAATTTTGGAAAATTTCATCAATTGGAAAAGTTTTTTAGAGTTTTTAGGCCTATATCGTCTCATAAATTTCCAGATATGATTAATTCGCCTCCTCTTCCTGGTCTCTGTTGTCTTTTCCAGCCGAGTGAAATTTGAGAGTATGTCATATCTATGAATAGAGTAGTTGAAATTGATGCATATCTATCAATAACACATCAGACTTGACAGATCAAAGCGTCTTAACTAGCTGGCTGGCTGTTGCAGTTGATGCTTTGGTTGCTGCTAATGTTGACTAGCACTATACCACTAACACATAGACGGAGTTACAAGAGATCGGCGACCAACAAGAGATCAAGCTCTAAATCATTGATCAAACATGCACCACCATTTGCAGATCTCAGTAGTTGCTAGCTACTATACTACTCTAGCCTGTTATATTATAACATATGCAAGCGAGGATACAACTAATTCATCCGTGCTATCACAAAGCTGCTCCCCATGTGTCTCTGAGACGTTGTAAGCGTTTCCAACTGGAATAAACGTGCATCAATTAATAACCAGGGTACAAATTGTAGTCTTCTTGTATGCATAATGACGGTTTAATACATGGTGCTAAGTAGTCTGATGGAGATGTATAATTAATAATTGATCGTGGAAGAAGTATGTTGTCAGTGAGGAGCAATCCAAATTACTTGACAATATGTAAATGGTAGGAATACAAACAAGTTGCTTGTGAAAATGAGGTATTTGAATATGTTATCTAGAAACTATTCAATTTTTCTAAGGTAATTGAAAAAGTATGTCAGAAGAGGTAGGTCGGGTTCTAGAGTATTTTAAAACTGGAAGAATAGGCCTAAATATTTGACAAAAAAAGCTTGATTGGATGACTTTAGAAATATAGAAGAAAGAACAGTTTATGAGGCTAAATCAGTTCACAAAAAATATCAGTTTATAATTATTTTATTTGATCACAAAACATTTTATCACTCACAAAAAATACTGTAATTCACTGTTACTTACATGATTATGCAATTAACTTCTTCTATTTTATTAGCTTTTTGCTCTCTCAATAGAATATCCCTGCCATGTAACTTACATGTTTCATAGAACAATTTAAGAAAGAGGAAAAACAAAAGATAGTTGAGAATAACTACAAATATGTGAATAAAAAGAGCTTTGAAAAAATATCACACTCATACTGACTGTGGCCGGGAAAAATCTAAAGACTTTGAGACAATTTTTTGAGTTACATTAAAACTTTATTTGATTGTTAAGACGTAAGGAGAATATTGATAATTATAGTAGGTAGTAATTGTTCAATACAGATCTTAAATTGATATCATTCAAATCAATAATATGGATCTTATCAGTCTCTTAATCATTGTTAGAGAAATTCAGGAATGTATCAATAGGGTAGATAATGATAACTGACCTATGCAGTATGCATGCATACAATGCATACTATGATTGACTTCTACATTATTGTCTGTGGCGGATATAAAGTAGCCAATTAACAAAAGCAGGTCAAATCTATTACATTTTCAACCATGATAAATATATTTTTAGTAGCGATAATAACTGATTGGCATGGAACCATTCAGCAATTGAAAACGATTGATTCCAAGCAGTCAATCAAAAATGTTATCATCTATCTTCCTGACAACTCATGCAATAGAGCACTCATCTTTCAAAATTTGAATGGCATGTCTCCTGAATACTAGAAAATAGTAATATGATCAGCTCAACCAGACTTCTCAGTAATAGAATCACTGTCAATACTGTGCTTAATAGGCAATTCAATCTATCTACTATGCATACCATATCGTAACTCGTTGAATGTATTTGAAAGTATTGATTACGATAATATAAATCTGGTATGAAGTAATTTGAATATATGTGATTTGTACATGTCACTTGTTATATCCAACGCTCAATAATTGAACAATCTCTGTTTTCATTTGTCATTGCCGTTTATATTATCACTGAATTTTTAATCTATTGATAATCTATAGTATTCCAGAACTTTTTGAGTAGTTGTGAAGGTGATTTCATTTAATTAGTATTCCAGAACTTGTTTATTACTTTGTCACTTACATCCACAGAACAGGGATCACCCTCCAAATCCTCATTATACTCCACTTTTATTCTTTTCCTTTGAAAAAGATACTAAGCTTCAATTTTATGGTTGAAATTATATATTAGTAGCATAGTCTGTCCAAACAAAGAAGACCCTCGACGAAATGGGAGAGTGACTCAAGCTCGGTCGATATTGGTTTGAAAATTATCAATTTTATCTCAAGGAACAATTTTGATCTACTATTAAGACCACATTTATTATCCTTGAACAAATATTGATCAATCTGGAGTCATTTTCCCATCTTGCCAGAGGGAAAATAGTTGTTTAAAATACTTTTTCAATGATTCATTGGAAATTTATATTAATTAGTAGACTATTGTCATATCAGTGTTTAAAACATTTTTTTCTGAATTTCACATAAATCCAAATATTGTTTACTTGTTTAGTTAAAAAAATCGAAGCAGAGGGTTTACTTCCAAATTACTCGTACTTTTTACCCAAATTGCATTTTTTCCTACCTGAATAGAATAAAAGTGTGAATGAAATGCACTAGAAGTAGGTTAAAATCGCAGTTCAAATATTCAAAAATACTAGTTTCTTGCAAAATAGTTGGTGGGCCGGTACCGGCCGTATTGTTGGCACTTACCTTTGGCGCTTTTGTACCCAGTTGAACCTTGAATGTGTGAGCATCACCGCTGAAAAAATATAAATAAAAAATTACAAAATAAATAGATAAATAGTAATAAATTAATTACTAAATAGTAATAATAAATTTTACAATAACCTCCTCTAAGCATATTTCACCAAATTTGAAAACAGTGATGTGATCCTGTGTAATTTCAATATCAGTTGTAATGAGAAATAGCTAATTGAGAGAGAAAGGATTAGATCACTTTCAGGCCTATCTATCAAGATCTGCTTATACCGAACAACTATCAATACGCTTACAAATGTGAAAACTGGTTCCATGATTGAGAAATATTGACTTCAAAGTCGACATTGCTTGATCGAATGTTGAGCGTGACTTCAAATTTGAGCCGGTTGTTTCAAAACGGTGACTGAAAATGTAATGGTGTTTTGCACAGAAGGACTTGCCATCATTTGTTCAAAAGTATTGTAACTTCAAAAATCCAATTTAATGAGAGCTATTTTCATTTCTAATGGACGAAGCTATTGTTTCATTGATGAACTGAAAACTACAAGATTCTTCTATCTTATAGACATGGGTTTCAAGGTATACTGAAGGCCATCACTATACTGTATACCTTGAAAACTGTCTCAAGTGTAAATATACTTGAGACGAAGCTCAAGCTATTCTAGATGTACTGAAAGCACTGTCGATGAGTGGTGGTCTAATAGGCTGAATGGTCTGGATTGTGTTCAGCCGTCATCTTGAAATTCTTGAATATTAAAAACATAACCTCAAAACACATTATGATTTCATACCATTCTTATGATTTATTACAATGGTTTGTTATAATAGAGATAAAACATCTACCCCACTACCCTCCACCCACCGGCAGTGCGGCCTCAACTTACGAGAGTAATCATAGCTTCCTTTAATAGAACCTATTCCATTAAAGGAAGCTATGGAGTAATTCATAACGTTTGATGTGAGCAAGCAAATTTGAGTGATATTTCTGTTTAACTGATACTAGATTTCCTCTTGTCAAACTGGAGTGCATTCTATTGTGGAAATCTATTAGAACTTGGTGAATAATTCATCGACCAAAAATTGATAATACTGTTAACAATTCTAATAAAATTATAAATCTCTTATTAGATTGATGTGATGAAAATTTCTTGAATTAAATAGAGTAATTTCACTGAGAAATATCAAACAAGATCATTACCCACGCACAAGCCTGATCGCATGTGGACTTCACCCTCAAGAAGTCACCCTTGTTTTTTATGCTTTCATCATTGCTTAAACGTTCGAGGGTAATTCATCTCGGAGTGTGTTGAGAGGTTTAATTTATTTATTCTCTCAGTATATTATAATATTTCGGAATGTTTTAATTCAAGATCGAGAGGCTATCATTTATCACAATTATTATTATAGGGTTCCAACTGTAAATCCTTGAAATCAATTCATTTAACTCAATAATATTTCCTCTCTTTACTCCTAATAATTTTTTTTGTCATCAATTTACCTTACTTCTTTATCATTTTTAATAAATCTATATTATATAGTAATATATATATATATACATCGATTTCAAGACAGCAACCAAGCTCTTCAACCCACCCCGATTTTTTTTAAACAAATTGTGACTTATCTCCATTATTGAGGTGATAGGCCTCAATGAGTTAAGTGACATTACCTTCGAGATTTGTCAACCACGTATAGTGAGATTTCTCTCTTACTCTGTTTTCCTTTATTCTTTCCCTCCCTCACAAAACTTTCAACCGAATCGTTTTTCATAGTTAAGAAAAAGTACACTTGGTTCCTTCAGTCCCCTTGCATTGCCTGCTGGACATGTATTAGTACTCATGGTAAACGAAACGTTATAGCCCGCCTCTACACGAGAAGTCTCTTTTGTCGTTTTTCTTCCTTTTTTCAAGTTTTGTACTTTTCCTGCTCATCCTCACTCCAATTCCTCCTATGTGATGATTATTATCTCCACTACGAATAGAATTGGAATGACTTTAATGTGTCGTCAGTTCCAGCTACTGATCTTATCTCCAGTACTATTTTTTATACTTCTATAGTACTGCATACAAGTATAAAATGATGTCTCCAACATCATTATTATGATATAATAATATGTCTCCAACTAGTTATCGTATGTTGGTTCAGTTGGTAATGTATTACTTTCTTTCAGTTTAGTATTGGTAGGCCTACTGGTAATACAATGAGTTGATAGGAATTTAAGGTAACAGTATCAGAGAAGTATCAGGAAATTTTAGCTCTTGAGGTACAGAAGATATACGATTAATTCACAAGTTTGACGTTACTTCCTATCACTTCACTTTCTATTCTTTGATTTTCATATGATTCGATATTCAAGCAAGTTTCTTGTAAAATATGTATTTTTTGGTGTAGTTCTTTGTGAATCTTCTCAAGTTGAGTCTTTTCACAAGGCCTACTATGAAATTTATTCATTCTCTACAATCTTTAAAATATTTTTAAAATCAGCTTTCATTGATAAAGTGTTGATTGATCTATCAAATAGCCTATATTGATCATTCATTCTATGATTTTTCATTCTTTCTCGTTAAATTATCCATGCTCATGAATACTTGAAAATGTTCTTTCTAATACTCAAGTTGGATACGCCCAATGTGGAGAATAGACTATGCGCTCATCCAGTCTGTAATGAGTGTTGCCTAAGTAACGGCGTTAGCATTCCAACATTCAACTGTGAGCTAGAGAAATGAACGTTGAACTTTTCATTCTTCGTTTAAAAAGCTAATTTGGTTAAATCTATTCAAAATGAAAATGCAATTATTGTATGTAATAGGCTCTACGTTACTGGTACTGTATTGATGATTTTATAACAGCTCCTTCTTGGAATTTATCATGGTTTTTCCCGAGTGCTTCTCGCAGGAGGATTTTATGAAGGAAAGAACTCCATCCATCAAGATACCAGAGATTACAGTTTTGTTGTGAGGCGTGAAATTTTCCACTTTTTCACGCGTTTTGGAAGTTGGTGTATAGGAAAAATAACTCTTGACCTTGAAAGCGAATGTGATGAAGTTTGAATTCACGCTTGCCGCCGTAATTCGTCGGGTACGATGAAAAGCGAAATGAATGATGTAGCAGCTTATGCAATTTTCCCCCTCAAATTTCTCATCCAGTGTGAGCTAGTCGGTTAAAAATTTTATGTCTTCGCAAACCAATATCAACAGCGGCGGAAAAATGCGGAGGAGAATGGCTGAACGACAAAGGCAAAATCCAGAGAGCTCTCTTTCCCTTGGAAGGGTCGAGAGTAAATAATCCTTCTTTTCGTGCCGACCACCTCTTTATAGAGCTTTTTCCAGACGTATGAATCAACTTCTCGACCAACTTTGCCCAAGCCCACGGCTTGGTGAAGTGCTTGAGAAGCCGCATGCCTCTTTCTAAAGGCAGTTTTTATGAAGACCTCGATCTTATTTGCGTGGGCGTGGGGGGTGATATTATAATTGGCATACGCATGGATGGATGAATCAGCATTGAAAAAGAAGGTGGAGTTTTAGAATGAGTGGGAGATGGTGGTATAATTGGCTTGTGAATGTTTCATTGATTGATTGATATCTGAACTAATATCTACATTTATAATTCTGCCAGTATTGAAAACTGTTTTTCTCTCACAGTTGGAAACATTTCCACGTTTTGTGTAGCTGATATAATGGTACTATTGACAAACCACAATATTTTATTGAACAGATGAAATGAAATGAAAATATCCTTTATTAGGCGGAGTTAGGACTAGGAATTCCTTTCTACCACTCAATCTTAATATCACCAGTTATGGATGCCTATCACTACCTACCACTCAACAGATGCATAATATTACAGTGCATATCGGTTTGAAAAAATTCTATAGTTTGACAATATATAGTATTTTCATTGATTCAGTTATTCTCGTTAGAGGTAAAGATTGACCAAATAAGTCTCAATAATTTGAAATATCCATCACAGTCAAGAAATCACTTCATGTTAAAGTATATTTCTCCTCTATCATTTTCTAAAAAAATCTTGTGAATGGAGTATATTGTCGACTGGATGGTTTCTCTATCACATTCTGAGAAATGTGGATAGGTGATGGATAATGGAACAGATGGTTGTGTATGAATGGATGATGGTTATGGTTATAATGAATAGTTATGGACTGTATGGAACAGAAAAATCAAACATACTATTACAAAATTAAAGAAGACTCATATCCCAAAAATACTACTCATTATAATAATTAGAACTGAATTTCATTAATTGAGTCATCAACAATTAGGGCAAGGAAAAGTGTCTATTCATTGTGTGACATCCGATATAATCACGACACAAACACACAATGCTCATCGATATTCGCACCCTCTGATCAGAGCAGTGCAGTCTGATTCTATCAGACTACTGAACTGGCCTGAAATCATTCTCCCACTTCATTTGTCTGCTTCATTATTATAAATTGTTTTGAGAGATTTGCTGTTGAGTGATGAGATGATTAATGCCCGAGTTATTCAAGCCTGAATGATTCAGCACCAAATAGTTCATCAAATAGAAGGGTCCTCACCCGTGCAAAAACCGGCTCTACAAAGGGATGCATAGCCTACTACGAGATAATCAAGTAAAATGATGCAAGCGCATTTGTGGTAGGTGATTATTGTACAACAGATATCAAAGCTGGATTATGTTGGCATAATTATTGGCAAATTGGAAGTCCTTTTTGTGCTTTGATATTTTAATTTTTAGCATAGTGAGAATTTCATACTGATGTAGAATTGAATTACTTTTCAATTCTGGATTTGTTCTAATATCAAATGCGCAGTTGAACTAGGTGTGAGTTATGATTTGAAAATGAACTTGAAACAAATTTATCTTCAATTCTCAGGAATGTTATTGCTGTAGTTATGAAATACTATCTACGGTTTTTGTGAGATAGGAGTAGATGTAAGTTTTAAAATTGGGTAATGGTAGGCTTTGTAGCCTGATGAATTTTTATGTACCATCACAAATGAACTGAGTACCTAAATTGCCCGGCTAAATTAGTTACTGGAGTAATTGAGTAATTTACTCAGTCTATTTCGTTATTCTGCTATCATAGAAATTCAATTATTTTGGTGAAAACCCTTTTGAGTTTTATCAAGAAAATAGAGTCAGTTCAATTCTTCAGAACGTCTTCTTTCCAATGTATATTTTCATAGCGGCCCTTGACTTATTACATTCCAAGGCATTTTATATTTGTAGGCCTGATATATTCACCAATGACCGTATTCTTTCTATTATTTAACAGTAATAATATTCCCAGGATTATGATAATGCCTGGTTTTTCCTAGCATACTCAAACTTGAGGGACCCTCAAATTTTGATGGAACAGCTGACATTTTCAATGTTAAGTATAGGAAATTTAAACTTATGAGCCCCTCAAGTTTGAGTGTGCTGGGAAAAACCGGGCATAAGGGATATAAAAGACTGATATATTTAACTTTATTGTACGGAGTTCTTGAGAGTGTTATCAATGTGATTGGAATGTTGCAATCTGTGAAAAGATGAGGTATCGAAGACTGATTGACTACCGTTTTTCCTAGGTTAGGGGGTGAAGAGAATTGTGTTGATATAATATTGGCAGTGGAATGATGGCGTTATTCCCGCTATCACAGATAATGGACAGTTTAGGTTAGATTTGATGTTTGGTGGAGGGGGTAATAACGGCCAATCGCTTGATGCAGTAGGGTGGAGGGTGTAGATCGAAATTGTTCGAAAGTGTCTTCGGCAGGTCATCACATTGTTATTTCGACCATCAATTCACCATAAAAGATGCATGATGTTTAATGGGCGGCAAAGTTGGTAATTTTCCTGTCGCCCTGGGTAATTTATTATTCATAGATTCTTCTAAATATTTTTGTGGACGCAAATCGACCTGCCTTGTTTCGCAAATCAGTGCCGAGTTTCGTGCTGAAAAGTGCAGGAAGTGATTTAATGGGAGAGATTCCGATGCAAACGTTTTCTAGTCGAATTAAAGAAGTTCCAGAACATACTGTTTAGATGTTGGCTTACCTGACGCCAAAAAGTAAGGTGGTTTCGTGTTCGTCTTGTACGTGATCTAACCCACTAGCAGCTAATGTAAAGCATCTATCGCCTCTTAATATATACATATATATATTTTTTAATTTGAAATTTCTTTATTTGTCCTAAATAAAACATACATACAGTACAAATATAATATAACATACAGTACAAAATACAAAATCATATAGCCTAACGCAAAAAAATCATTGGAGAAAATAGAGCCCAAGGTAAACACCAGTATGGGAAATAAATGTAAATTTCATAGATTCTTACTCAAGAGATGAACCGTGGCCTGAAATATATCATATTAAAACATCATCCAAGCATAGCCAAATGACAACTCTAATTGAAAAAATCCTCGGTTGTTGAAGCGCTAAAGGAGCAGATGAAACCTTTTGGCGTCAGCTATAGGTTATACCCATTGCAACGCTTCTGTACTCTAACCCCTTGATGAATTGCTTTGAAGCAATACTTTCATACTATTGAGATGTAGCCTGTATTAATGAAGGACTCAAACCATTGTTTAATAATTTATTATTCCTATTTCATCACGTATGCCACAATAAAAACTGTATGCTTTCGCCTTAAACCTTATCCATGTTATAACAAAGAACTCAATTATTATCAGAACTTTCTCAACTCAGATGTGCACAACATAGGACCCAATGAGTTTTTCCGGACAAGTAAACCAAGTACAAGTACACCAAGTGAAAGTACACTGAGAAAAGTAAAAGTACTTCGATGAGGTAGAATAAGCCGTAATTAACCAAGAATCTCAATTGTTTATAACACCTGCACACGTTTCTGCTAATCCTAGAAGGAGGCCTTCTCAGGATCCATCCGCACACTCAGTATGCGAAGTAGCAAACTCATTTTCTGAAAAGTGGCAGCCGACAGAGTTATCTGATCGTATAACTTATGCCTAAAAGTGTGGGGAGGAGGTCACAAGAGTGGGTAAAAGTTGAGGAAGCGAAAAAGAATTGAAGGGATGGGTGGGGGAAAAAGCAGTACTGAATTGCTGACATGCTAGTAGACGGAGGGGTAGTATTGGGGGAAGGGCGGGAGGGGGTTATGAGTTTTAATGCAGCTGGGATTCGAGAGTCGAGAGTCGATTGAAGAAGCGAACCAATCCGAAACGTGAGAGGAAAAGCGAGAGGTGTGTGGCAGGCTGTTACTACTTTGCCTGATATGCCTGCTGCTGTTGCTGCTGCTTCAACAAATGAGAATCAAGATGACGGTGGCTGACGTAGGATGGAGGAGAGAAACGTGGGAGAGAATCGAATGAGATAGGAAGGAACGTAAGATAAGATGTGGAAAAATTAAAATGTGAAGAGAAGAAACATTAGTAGTTGAAGCAAACTAGCTAAGGAAAAGAAGAATTGGAAGTAGTGTATAAGAGAAAGAAGAAGACGATTGGAGAAAATTATTATTAGAAGGGGAGAGAACATGGAAGGAGAGAAAAAGATTGAAACTTTTCGTCCACCATGCTAGACAGTGTTCGCTTCAACGAATGGGAATTACATTGGAAGGAAATTGATATTTAAAAAAAAAACAAGAAGTAGTGGAAAAAAGAAGGTGAAGACGATTGAAGAGAAGGAAGAAGACAATTGAAGAGAAGGAAGAATACAATTGAAGAGACAAATGGAGAAGAGGTATATAGGAAAGAGAAAAGGAAATTAAAACTTATCCTACAATGCCTGCCATGTTTGCTCCAAGAAATGGAGGAATGAAGATGGTAGCTCAGAATTGAAGAATTTCGTGAGAGAAAAAGATGATATGAGCGAAGGAAGTGAGGGATGAAGAAGCAGAAGAGGTGTAGAAGAATATGAGAAGGGGGTAGAGTGAGAAAAGTATTCAGGAAAAGTGGATGTAATTGAGAAAGATGAGAGCTCGACTAGGAATAGCTGGAGGGAAAATTATTATAAGGCAATGCAATGAAATATAGTGAAGAGTACAGTAGACAGTGGAGAAGAAGAGAGAAAGGTGACTTCTTTAGTGCTTGATTTGTCTTGCTTCAAAAGTGAAATTAAAGATGACAGCGGTTGCTTGGAAAAAGTAGTAGAAGAAGGAGAAGAAGAAGATAAAAATTGTATGTATGATTGAGAATATGAGAAGAGGAAAAAAGGAAAGGACGGGAAAGAAATAACTGAGAAAGAAAACGAGTGGAGAAAGTTCCTTGTATAGTTTTCCATGTTCATAGTGCAATAACGTGAATTCTTGAATACCAATTATCTATTACTCCTTCTAATTAATCCCTTCTCCTTCATTCATTCTTCCCACATCCTCTGTATTATAGTTCATCATTCATGTTCAGTCCTCATTCAATATTTATTTCCTTGTTTTCGATATTTTCACTTTCCTTATTCATTCTTCTTCGTTGACGATTAATCCATCAATGTATCCTTTGTTCTCTGAAAATGTACCACGGTTGCTCCTATTTTTCTGTAATTTTGTCTTTCATTCCCATTTATGTCCGTTCTTCTTTCCTCCATTAATAATAAGAAAATAATATTTCGTCTTCTTCCATTTTACATCCTTCTCTCTTTGATCTTACATCACTCTCCTTCCGCTTCTCTATCCTTTGTTTTTCTCTTGCTCGTCTCTTTCTACTTCTTCCTTATCTACAAATTTTCTCTCTGTTTCATCATCCTCCTCTCTCTCTCTCACTTTTGTTGGGATCCACTCAATGCTTATTATTTTCTGCTCGAGAAAATCAACCGCTGTTCGCTTATTGAATGATCTGATCTTTGGTCGCTTGCCAGATATGTTCAATTGGTTTCCTGCTATCTAAAAATATAAGGTTTCAATTGGTGTGAGTCCTCTCACTATTCTCGTAACTAGTTTCTTTCCAACTGCTATTGGCTTCCTCTTTGGCAACATTTGTGTCTTCATCGAGACGTGTCTCGATTTTTGAAGTGAGTGAAGATTGTCACTTCCTTGGAAAGAGCTTGACTGAGAAGGGTTAGATGACAGTATTCTCCGATTTCATGAAAGAAATTTAAAATTGCAATTATTCAAAATTTATTCTTCGTTATCACAAATTACAGAGACTCATTAATTTTCATAACACTCTGTAATAGATATGCATTGTATAATTGCTATAAAGCATTTTCTGACAGAATGTTAATCAATAATATTATTGATAATGGAAACACAAATACGTTAACTTATCTAAAGCATGTTTTAGCATTTATGATGACACTGAAGATGGCACCATGGGCTGAATCATGTTTGTGATTTGTTGAAATGGGACTTGTTGACAACATTACATCCTTGTTTCGTCATGAGATCATGATATTGAAAAACTAACTTGATCATTCTCATTTAAATTCAATTAGGAGTAGTCTTAAGATTACTCTCATTGTCAAATACGGTAATTTTACATTACACGCTCATCACCAAATGCTGTTTTATCGTGGAATCATCTATTTTGGAGGCTCACTAAAGCCTTGTTTTGATTGATAGTGAGAGTAATTTCTTTAATGGCTGAGGATCAGTTGGGATGTAGCACAATATTCCCCTCTCCCCCTAGCCACTTGAAACATCTTCTTGTCCTACCCTTTGTAAACCACCCCTTCAAATATCTCCCCTCCCCTCAATCTTCCAAAACAACAGTCCCCAGATCTCCACAGGATTATCACACAATATGAATCTATTATTATTTGTGCAGTATGCCATCTATGTTACTGAAAAATTATCCCCATAAAAGCTAAGCCAGGGATAGGGCCAGAAGGTCCCCGATGTGTACTCTAGGCCGGCAAAGTAATGGCCAGATTTATAGGTTCTGGGAGCGCCGGAAAAGAGCTCCGGATATATTCCGTGTTTGGTAAGCCTGATTTAGTGACCTGCAGCACAGTTGGTCACCTGCATTTTGTCGGACGGTCACTTCTTTGTGTGGGTCCCCTCTCATCCATCCCAATGGCCCGATAACACATATCTCTTCGATCAGAGATTATGAGTAGCTTTGTTGGATGAAATATTTGTTATTATTAAATATTTGTATATTAAAAATAAATTAAATATTTCCCCACTTGGAGACGATGAGACGTTAAACTCTTAGAATAGTTACGAAAAAGTAACTGTGAAGGCATCTTTTGTTGATTCATGAAATACAGCGAATTTTGTTCAATCTTCTGAATTAAATACAAATAAAAAGAAATTAAATCTTCTAAAATACAAATAAATATATTAAGAATCAGAATATGAACACTTGACAAATTGACAACAGTAATTCTACATTTTCCAAAGGTGTAACTGTTTGTTGTCATTGAGGAATGACATTATTTACAATACTTTCTCTATGGTTTTATCCAGGAAGAGGTATTATTTCCAGGATATTTCTCGTAAAATTTCCAAAGCCAGTTTAATTTCAGATCCAGCTCTAAGAAACTTGATGAATACTGCTTGTAAACTTGACCAACCACACTTATTCGAGAATCCTGATGAAAGCTCTCGATTGCAATGAGCTTGGTCCTATTTGGACAGACCCCAAAACAGCAGATCTTCACTCACTTTGAAATCACTTGTAAGCGCTGTCGTAGTTATCGCGAAAAAGCCAACAACCGGGGGCTTTAGAACAAGTGATAGCGGTGTGTAATTCACAGCAGTCTGTTGAAATGTAGAATCCGGCTGACTCCATCTGTTCAACGATAGTGTCAGAGACGAGAGAGAATTCCAGGCAATTATTTAGAGCCGCGATAATCCCTGCACAGTAGAGCCTTCCTTTGTACTTCACTCTCTCAACTCCTTTTCAAACTTTTCTTTCCTGCACCCTCTTCTTCATTTTTCTTCCCTTCATTGTGTTCTGTTTCGTTTCCCTCCTATCATTCTATTCACTCCTTTTCTTGTTTTCTTGTCTTGTTACCACTTTCTTTGATTACATTCATTTGGGAAGAGATCCTGATTTTTACTAATCGTTTTTGTACTCTGTCGTTCTCTAATACCCTTTTTACCTTCTAATTCCACTTTATCTCCACAATTATGCATAATATCCTCAGTACTTGTATCACATATCAAGATACAAATTCCCATGAGCAGCATATTTTATTAGTAGGATGTTTTTGGCTATAAATCCAAATTTATTCAAATTATGCGGCAGTTTCTCCTTGTTCTTGTTTGTTTTACCATTCTCTTCTTGAATTTCCTCTCTTCTCCATCTCTGTTCTTCTCGATTAATAAGCTTCCTACCAATTTTTACATCACTGTTCTACTTGGTACTATGTCATCTTACAACCTATCTTTCTCCTAATATTTGTTCCCTTTTCTCTCTCATTCTCCTTGATCATCCTTCACTCATCATCATGCTCCTTCAACATAATTATTCTCTTCACTTCTCATCAGTCTCATCCTTTTGACCCTTCTCTTTGGATTCCTCATTGTACTAACCCTTTTGTTTCTCACTCTTCCATTATCTACTGTTCTCTTCCTCATCCAGTCTTTATAATTGTTTTCTTCTTTCCTCTTCTTTTTTCTCCTCCTTCCTCTTCCTTTTTTTCTTCTTCCTCTAACTTGATTCTACTTACTACTCCTTTTTCTCTCTCTTTTTCTTCTCTCTCTCCTATCTGATCTGGCACCCACACACAATCTCTTTTCTTATGTTCTGCTGAGGGGAATGGCAGCACAAAGACAATCGCAACAAGGAAGACTGCAGCCCCGATTGAGAGGGCGTTTGAGTAAGTGCTCACAGTCTTTATACTGAGCGGCAGCAGATTGTAAACTAGCTATCAAGTTTGGATGCCCCGGCCGACTTCAAAAGAGCACACTGCTTCAAAGAGTTCACTGCTGGCGGATGGTCGTCATTATCTCGCTTGCAGATGTAGGCTGCAGCTATTGATAGCTGTGCAGTGAAATCCTTAGTTGATGAAGGCCTGTGTCTCGGAGATTAAGCATAGTTCAAGGTCGTTTCGATTTTGCAAGACGAAGAATAGTTTGATAAAATTCAAGAAATGAACAGCAGCGATTTGATGAAACTCGAGGATTGAAGAACTGAGAACAGTTGGATAATTCATTGACTTGAAGGTTTTGAAGAGAGTAACAATTTCATCAAATTCAAGCGAAACAATACCTTTGTTAATACAATCCATGACAGGACTGATCAAATCGTATTTAGAAGACCTCACATCGTAATAGATGTTTTCAAATATGAATAATGATGGTGCATTTGGGGGAAAACTCATTTGACTAGTTGCAAGTCGTTGATGATCTTTCTAATGAACTAGCCTACTTTTAAATCCAATTTTTTAAAAGTAGAACGCCGATTATCCGAACTAATTGGGGCCGGGATCAATTCGGATAATTGAACATGGAATTTTATTAGAGAAAAACAATGTATTAAACTTGGAATAAACTTTATTACGTTTGAAAAATGCAGTGAGGTGATTGTTAAATTAATATGGAAAGCCAAACAAATACTGTACTAAGCTACAGTGTAGTAAGTAAAACATATCGCCTCGTGATCACGTCGTAAACGCTGAATTTTAATTTATTACTACGCTTAAGACTGATTCGTATAATTGGCAATTCAGTTAATCGGCATTCTACTGTAGTTATCGAAATTGGAAAAATACGTTTTGGACTTAATTGTTTGTGTATTTTCTCAAATAAATAAGTTTTCATTTTCCATAATGGCATATTTTTGTCAATTTGTCATGTTTTTGTATCATAATGTGCTAATGAAACTCAACTTCAATTGTTTATAATATTTATCTAAACAACTTCATAGCTTATTGCGTTACTCCAATAAATAAATAAAATTCAACTCTATAGTCTGTCCAAGCAAAGAAGAGCCTCTGGCAAGATGGGAAACTCACTCCAGCAAGGTCAATATTGGTTCAAAAATTATTGATTTGGTCTCAATTGCAGGAACTATTCTGATCTACAATTTGAGAACATATCAATAATTTTTGAACCAATATGACCAGGCTGGAGTCATTTTCCCATCTTGCTAGAGGCTCTTCTTTGCTTGGCCAGACTATACCTATGCTCGGATAAAATTGGATGACTGAAGAGCCAATCCTCATACACTACAATTTCCAGTTCCCTATAGTTTTTCTTTTTTTTATATTATCCATGTATAATGCATTACTTTTACATGATTGCGTAGTAGTATCCTAGTACGTATCAATGTTTTGACCTTGAGTTGTTACTTTCATACAGTACTATCTTAATTTATTGGATGAAATGGTTCATCTTGTGAACTGTATAATCTACAATACTCTGAAACATGCTACAGACCTTAAATATCCCAGTTTTCTATAGTAGCCTATGCGCAAGCTGAGAAGGAAGACACACCATTACAATGTAAAGCGTATTGTAGCTGCGTGTCTTCTTATCTTGCGCAAACTATATCTAAACTTTTTCCAGCAGTTTCTGGCTACTTATTAACGAGTTTCTATTTTTGCAGACTGCCGTCCAGCGCGATAGACGTCTGATAGCGTACTGTATGGTTCAAGGATTCAGCCGGATAATGAGAATGGAAGTGAGCGCTTCAAAGTGAACGGTCCCAACTTGTCAGTGTCAGCACTTGTCGTTGGCTGATGATGGCAGCGGCCGCTATTTGTGGATTGTGCAGTTTGCTCTGAGCAATTGCGATGTTTGTCTCTGCCGATCTATTGATGGATGGATGCTTCGTTCGAGCCGAAAATCAATCTCCACAGTTGATAGCGATTGTGTATGTATAGACATGAAGAGCGGTTCTCTGTAGAGTGTGCTTAGAGAAGATGGTACATAGTTGTAAGCTGGAGTAGTATGTATAAGGGCCTAGTGTTGTATTGAACTCATTGATGTTCAGTTTTGTTTGTATTCCATATCTGTGACAAACTAAAATCGTAGTTTCAATTTGTTTTACTTGCATTTCATTTAACATCACATTTTTATGAGTTTTGTTTGATTTAATTTAGTGCATTAAAGTTATGTAGAAAGTATATTATGTAGTGATTTAGCGTACATGTGTTGCTTTTTACAGTTTTAGTAAAAATATAACAATTATGTTGGTATATTGAAGAGTTTATTTGATTTTTACCCCAGTTTTTGTTCAACCAAACATGTTTGTATCATATTTGGATTTTTTTTCTAGTGTTGCTATTTTTATTCTCTCTCCAATGTGTGCTTAATTTCGGATTCAGCAATGCTTTCTATTCCATTGATATTACAATTTTTATGATTTTTTAATAGTAGTTTGTATAACTTTGTAGTTTCTTAAAAGTTTGTATAACTTTGATAGTTGTCATATGTATTTGATTAGTATTACTTAGAGTTTCTTCCAAGGAGGGACTTTAACATTTCAAAAAAATTCATGAGTCACTTATAGTTACACCGTAGAATAATAAATGTTTTCCTCCTTCATTATAGTTTTTATAAATGAAATATCATAATATTCCAATCCTCTTTGACTACACTATCATACAGTGCCGTTCCAGTTCCTAACATTAGACAAGAATAATAATATTCTCAGTTGATGTCTCGATCCAACACAGTTGTTTTTATCAATACAATAAAACCGTCAGAGACACTTTATTGAGCACAATGCTAGAATCTGCGCGACTAATATTTCAACAAACAATCGATGTATGTGCTGTTGTAACCCGGTCACTGGCGGAAAATAATATTAAGCGGCGTCCTTGTTATTTTGCTAACAGCACACGTTTTGTTAACACACAGTTGTAGTTAGAGGGGAGGTGGGGGTTTAAGGGGTGAGTAGGGAATGAGAAGAGGGAGTAGTCTGAGAAGAAGCTTTTAAAAATCACAGCCGCCCTCTCCAATTGTTCTTTTCTTCCCATATTGCTGACCTTTACGTTTTACAGCACAACCTTTGTACGCGCGCCCTATGAAGGGAGAAGCATGCCAAGAGGAGGGGAAGAAAAAGTGGAACGAAGTAGATGATTTTTATTTCAGGAAACGCTGTGACATATATAATAGGGAATACTGTCCACTACCGTGTCGCTGTGGGGTGACTGTCTATTAAAAATCGATCTCATGTCTCCTGCAGAAAGTAATAACATTTTCAGAACACATCACCCTCTCTCACTCCATCATTCTCTTTCTTTCGCTCGCTCGCATATCAGTCCCCTCGCCGTAGTTGACAACACACCGTTGACAAATTGAAAATCGAATGGAATCAAAATGCATCTCGTCTAGCAATCAGGTCCTTGTCCTTGACCCATACATACAAGATTTACGTAGTCTATATTTATCAAGCTATTCCATTTTATGTTGTGTCAGGAGACTCTGCTGGGTTGTATTATTCCTTTCATTGATGCTTTTCGTATGGATTGGAAGGTGTATTTGAATGCTTGATATACCACATTTTTAAAAATTAATATTTACATCAGTAAACCGGCGAATTAATATGTAATAACGTAGGGTTTGAAGCAAGAGTTAAATTAACATCTATTTGTTCCGCAAATTTAATGTATTTTTTATTGTAATAAATATAGTAACCAGTCATTAGATTCAATCTATTCTAAATTTAGACTGATACCAATTAGAGTTTTATTATCTTGAAGACGGAAAATACATAATCAAAAATGTATAATTAGGCCTACTATAGACTATTTTAAATAATTCAAACCAAAATACAAAAAAAATGTTTAAAGTTATGAATGATGAAATAAATATCCATTAGAAGTGAGCTTATCGATTTTAATGAATAATATAAAAATATTACAGCGGTTTCTATAAAAATTAATGAAGGTTGCGAAACAGGAGAAGCAAGCATAAATATCATGGTCCGGAGAAAATGATGATAACCAGCAGACAATCCCCTGAACAATATTCTTATTTCGGAATCAAGTAGATAATTGTTATTTCTTGCAATCCAACACAATTCGAAAGTTTTAATTTCAATTATTGCAGCTGCAACAAAAACTGGAGACAGACCAGCTCACTGCCGCATGAGATAAATTTATTACATCAGCCACACAGGTGAATAATATAGCAGCACGCCAACAGAAAAATGTGATTATGCAGTATGTAATTAGTGCGCTCATAATGATGGCTTGAATTAGAAACTTAGAACAGAGAACAGGGAGCTGTGTAAAATAACAGTTTTTGCAAGTTGCAGTTTTTTCGCTTTTCTTGCGAAAGATGATGAAGTTGGTGGGTGAGTGGAAGAAATGGGGGAGGGGGTGTCGGTCCATGCCGGAAGTGGTGGAGGGTATACAGAGTGCAAGAGAGGAAATTGAGGACTGTGTTGAAGAAGGGAGGTGTGATGAGAAGAGAAAAAGTGGGAGAAAAAAGTGCTAGCGCCTGTGAGAAATTAAGAAGAATAGAATGAGAAAGAATGATAAGCGACTAAAACGAAAGAAAGTAGGTGAAGAAGAATATTTAGGTTGAGAATGAGGCGGAGGATGAGCAATGCTGTGGATGATAGGGATGATGATGATAGAGGTCCAAGAGTATTAGCATGGCTTTGAATAATTGGCCTGGACGTAAAGTCCTCCTCCTCCTCCTCCTCCAACTACTTTTTCCCTCTCTTCACCTCCTCTTTCTTCCTCTTCATCCCATTCCATTTTCTCACTCACTCTTTCTCATTCTCTCGCTCTCAGCATTAAACACTCGGACTTGAAATATAGCGTCGCTGTTTCCTAGCACTCTTGAAACTTTGCTGACTTGACTCGGCTATTGTGGCCCCCTAGCTTGCTGAGGCCTTCCTATGACCGCTCTGCTCTTTTTTAGGCGAATACTCTGTCCGTTGTGGTTGTGTTTTACAAACGCTGATTTCTGTCGCACGGAATTCGGGAGTAAGGATGAATTCAGGAGAGCTGTGAATCCTGTAATACGCGGATTATAAAAATAAAGAAAAGGTGGATTGGGTGAAATGAGGTGAATAAATAATTATTTTAAAATTCCTTGAACATACAACTGTGGGCTGTAATATTGTATAATGGTATGGTTTGTAACTTTCATAGGTATAAGGTTGGCATTTTTTTCAGCCTTTTTACCTAAGGGAAATGTTATACGGGCGTATCATGGTATTATCCCGTACCGTATAACAAATCCCAATTATTATGTTATTTGGTGTTATGGAATATTCCTTATTTTTGAAGTTTAGAGAATTTCTGAAGTCAATTGTACGAATCATAAATCACTGAGCAATCCGTTTTGATATCTTATTACCTTAGCGTGTTTCGGTGATCAATAAGAAGAGATTACTCAAGTCAGTGTTGATTATAGCATGGCGAACTGCCATCATATCGATGACAATACCATCGACCATCTAACTGCCATTCCAAATTCTCGATTATAATGGTGACTGTTAATAGGCTGCAATTAAGACCGATCCTCACGATTAGTCATCATTGATTCAGATATTAATCACAGCCAACTAGAGCTTTGCTATTAGTGAGTGTTGTCCCGAATTTAATTGCATATTCTATGCTATTATTATAAGATTGTAGTTATTATTAGGTGTTCTCTAATGAAATTTTCAAAAGAATCAGCCAAAAGGTTTTTACTGCTGGACTCATCCGTTGAATAAGCTAATAATCCTATTTCTCGAAGTTAGATAGTCAGGGCTCTGAGCGTTAATTCAAATGTCAGTTTCTAACAACTGAAGTTACTTGTAATCCGAATACCTTATTCCTAAGCATTCATCGAATCTATATTTTCTCAAATCCACTCATCATTTTAATAAATCAAATATTTAGAAGTATTGATTACTCTGAGGGAAAATCACAGTAGCCTATCTATCAAACTTATATACGGAGAACAGAAGGATTTCTTCTGAATGAATGTGCTTGTGAACAATAGTTTTTCCTCTGTATAAATAATTATAATAATGATAATTCTGTATAAGTATGATAAGCTCGTGTTGAAACAACTATGCCTTTAAAAGTCTAAATAGTCTTCTCCACCATTCAATTTTGAAATAGCATACTGATAGTGTTGGGGACTGGATCCATGAATCATAAATTTATTCAAAGCTCTAACTGTTCCGAACAATTTCCGCTTAGGTGAGATTATGATTTTATCACTTAGTGTTCTGCAAACTCCATTAATAACAACCGGGTAGAATAAGCTTATTTGTGGGATAGCATTGTAGTTAGCGTGTCTTTGAAAAAGTGAACTCGTAAAATTTAAGTCCGCCCATTAAATAATGCGTATGCAATCCTGCAGAGCGACAGATAATGGCCATATGTATGGCTTTAGCAGGTGGAAGAACGAGAATACATTTGCCACGTACCCTAAGCCTGATATATAGGAATGCCTTCGGTTAACCCAAATTAGATACTTGGATATGGTCGGGTCTTTCCTGTTTAATTGCACGATTAGTGAGTGCAGTATTTGGCTAATATAGTTATCTGATTTTGACTATTTGCATTATTTTGTTATGTTTGTGGTAATCTTCTAATAACAGGTTTCATTTTCAGAATTGCAACAGTTCTGAGTAAAGGCTTGTTGTACCTCACCCTTCCCTGTTCGACCTTCAGGTCTCAATTGAAGATTTTCAAAAAGATGAATAGATGTTGAATAAATGATAAAATAACAAAAATTTAGAAGTTTTATCAGAAGCTAATAGTTTTTATTTTTGTAGTACTATTGCTATCTTTCTGTACAAGACAATAACGTTGGCATTTATTAGAGAAATGTTTAGGATGGAATATTTCTCATTATTTTTATTTACAGCCTTCTCCAGGGCTGTAAGAAAGAAGTTATTGGAAGAAATACTTTATCTCTAATAAAATATCATTTCAAGGCATTGGGGCGTTTCCAAGCACAATGTTCACTACATCTGTCTTGAGTTGTAAATGTTATGTGAATGTAGTCTTAATAATAGACTAATGTCACATGAAGCAATCTTTAGTATATCACACTCTTGGTAGAGGCTCAGAAGAATGAAGGAATAAGAAATAATATATCAAGGTGTAGATGTAGGTTTGTCTGAATTAAGGGCAACGTAAGGGAGAGTGGGGAACAGTGAGATACTTTTTTTAAAGCAGATAAAAAGTTTGAAAAAGCCTTTTTTGTCGGTTTAGGTACCGTATTCCAGTAGATAGTTTAGACTATCTACTCTAAGAAAATCAATCATATTAAACATTTCTATCAAAGTTAATAATTTTAAAATTGAAAAAGTCACATAACCTTAAATGTCTCGGTGTTCCCCACCCCTGGGGAACACTGGGACACACCATGGGGAACAGTGAGACAAACATTTCAATGCAAGAAAAATGATATATTATACCAATGTTTTTTGAATATTCGAAAATAATCAATTATTAAAAACCAGTATAGTTAAAGTTTATAGGTTAATAGTTTTTATAGGAAATAAATATTTCCCCACATAGACTATAGATCCGTGAGTGGGGAAAGAGTTCATATCCTAAACTAGCAAAAAAGTAAAGAAACATTTCAATCGACATCAGAAACAATAAGTATAATAAATTATGACAAAATTGAAGTTACCTGTAACAAACAGAAAGAATGTATAAGCTCCAAGAAATTCATTTTAAAATTCAATTCTCATACCGGGGAACAGTGAAACACTTCAGAAAATAGGCAAAGTTCAAAAGGATGTTTGGCTCCTCGAATTATATCAATACACCTTTAGAACAAAGGATACTCCTATAACTTGATACCCCTATGGTGAACTACCCCCCCACAAAACCAAGTGGTAACTCTGCTCAAGCGCCTATGCATTCAGCATAGTCTCACTGTTCCCCATTCCGTGATGTCTCACTGTTCCCCATTCTGTGTTTCATGGCTTTTCAATTTAAAAAAAACATAACCTCAAAATAGTATCAAGAAAATTACATGCTGCTTCAATTAGCATGAATAACTGTATTGAGAACATCCTTGGTTCTTGTCATATTTCGAAAACTCATTTCCATAGAAGAAAAAACTAAAAATATTTCCGTCAAAACATTGCCTTCAAATGAAGTCGAAGTTATATTGAAACAAATCGTCGTCGTGAAGCCATCAAACAAGGGTGATACATCTGGTACTCTAGTAGAAGCTATTGCCACTGAACAGCGCCACTGTATAGGGTGTCTACATTTTTTATTAAAAATCTTGTCTCACTGTTCCCCACTCTCCCTAACTTTATTTCTATTTTAGATTCAATTGATAGCTTGTAGAAACTTGATTGACAGACGGATAACTGATCTGACTTCTACTAATAAACTTATCTTATTTCCTTCAGAGGATATTACAGAGATCATCCATTCATGAATTGGATGTAGCAATTGATAAAGAATATTGGATAGATAAAATATTGACTAAATTTTTAGCAAGCTCAGTCAGAATTATGTATGAAGTACAGTAAGTATTAGGTGAATTGATTATAATGTGAAGTATTTGAGAAAACCTTTACCTTAAAATCAACGACGAATAAGGAATTAAATTTGCCTGGTTAGGTCTATGGTTTCATCTGTTAAATTGGAGTTTCGGGGAATTGATAGTATTTTTAAAGTCTGCTATTGTTTAGTTGGAAATGAATACAGTCGTTTAGTCTATATTAGCTGACATTGATATGAGTTTGAACTGCGATGGCAATAGTCAATTTCATTTTTTCACACAAAAGTCAGTTACAGAATCAAAATTGAAACTGCCTTTTTGAGGGGTTTTCTTATGGATTCCTGTATCAATCACGGCTACAGCGCTTACATCAGCAAATACTGCCTTCAATCACGATCGATTATTCATATCAGTTTTTAGTCACACGTCGTACCTGTTATTTTGTGTGTTGATGACAATAACCTGGTTCATGATGATGGTGCTCGATCATCAAATCCAGGAACGGTCGCCAACTAATGAGTTTCCCGTTGAAGGAAAAAAGCCTGGAAGACAAATGAGTTGGTCAGTGCTACCGGAAAAACCATGCCTGAGAAAATTCAAAGACTGAAAAATAAAAGAATGCCGGCAGCCCGTAGAATGCTCTCAGAGATGAATATTCCATTCCCTTATTAACATGATAATAGAACGAATTAATGAGTCCATCTTTCTTCATCATCTGTATTTTTAAACTCGAAAAAGCTGTTTTTCTTTTCTTCTCCCTGCCATAACAACACTACTTGTTGTGAGCTTGCTTGCTTGTAAATTACTCGTTTCAGCCATCACACTCTGTGCATTCTGACACTCAATTTTATTCGTGCTTTAAATGTAGGTTCAGTCTTGCTTTTCTCCAAGGTTTTACCATAATATCACGTGTTAATTATTGTTCTACAAATAATATAGCTCTAAAAGTATTATTTCCAGTTCTAATGTAAAATTATTAACAAACTGGTACTGTTTCATAGATTGCGCTTTGCTATCTCCATACTTATACTTAACTAATATCCACTCAATTATTGCATTAGCCTATCACACACAGCCTATTTCAGATGAATAGTGGTAGTTGAATTCAGTAGCCCACTCTTAGAATATGATGCGAAAAAAATTTAAATTGCCCTTTTTTATCCTTATCAGCTGTCATGTCCATTCAAATTTTATTTCATTGGTGTCGAAAAAGTATTTAGAGCTGTTATTCAAACACTTGAACTCTCATTAAACTAGTTAATCTTTCAGAAAAAATTGACGTTATTAGATAGTTTTATTTTTAGTTTCATTCTATTTGTTATTGATTTTCAGTTTTCCTATCGATCAAACTATCATCTCACGATTTATGGAGGAACACAATAAATTTTTAATCTAGTACATTATTCGGATCAACAGCCATGAAACGATCTGTTGAAAAAGGGTGGGGGAAAGAGCAAGTAAATAAAAGTGATAGAGTGAGAGAGAGATGATGTTACACAGATAAATGGGTTGAATTTTTTACGGGGAAACCATATCCCAACATTTATGGGCTTTATGGAAGGAACCCTTCATACGTATCTAGTGAAAGTGGGAATGCAGAAAAGAACTTGTGGGGAGCGATTCAGTAGGTTAGTGGATACGTTAGGGGAACGTTTTAAATGTTGTCGTAGTCCTGGAGAAAGATAATATTAATGATAGTTCAAAGTCATTGATAATTAATGTTGGTTGAATACAAGTGTTATTCCTGGAAAAATGAGAGTCATTTAAGGTTCAATGATTGTGAGAAATCTAGGAAATTGTGCTAACTATGAAGAGAATTTATCTTATCTGTGAAATATTTCAACTCCTGGGATAAAATTATAAGTGGAATTTTTGCCCATTTTGATGGTCCAAGCAAAGAAGACATTCTAGCAAGATGGGCGAATGACTCCAGCTTGGTCAATATTAGGTCAAAAATGATTTATTTCCTCTCAAATTGTAGATCGGAATGTCTTTTTAAAATTTGGAACAAAACTTATAATTTTTGAACGAATATTGAACTTGATGGAGTCATTTTTCCATCTTGCCAAAAGTTTCCTATTAGGCCAGTTCCTCGAATGTATGTTGTAGGATAATTGAATGTATTTCAATTTCATGAAGATGTTATGTGTTGGGAGGGAATCATACGGAGCTATATTAAGTGGTGGAACAAACATTCAGTAGTGGTTAAATTTGTTACGGTAGTTTTGGGGATATCAAGCCAGTCAGTCATTCCCCTCACAATCAGTTGCAGCTGTTCAATGTATTATTCACGGTCGACAAATTTCACGTCGGTCACACATAACAACAATAATTGTTGGTTGAAAACGCAAGAAAAGCGTACAACCGTAACAAAACCTTCATCGTGGAAGGGGTGCCGACGCTTATTCATAGAGCCATGAATAATTTTCTGCAACGAGGGCTTCGGGTAAGCTCGGCTCGGTTGCCGGAGACTGCCGAACGCACTCACCCCGTTGACGGCGGGGGTCGAGCGAGCTCAGTCGCTCCCAGACCGTGACGGAGAAGGGAGGATTTTCGCGTCATGTCGGCATCGAGAAGTCAGACGTGTTTGAGCGTGTCGCGTAGCCTAGCTTCGGTTACGCCGTGAATCGTGTTCTAAGCCCTCGAACAATTTTTCAACCAAAGCTAAAATGTGAATCTTCATTTCTCACTCAATTTCATAATTCGATTAATCAATCTACTTACTAAAATTCACATAAATAAAACCGTTGTCATAGAGAGAAAGTGTGATACGATATTTCATATGACAATACAAAAATTTGGTTATCGGACTGAGAATTGAAACAATTGTACATATTTTCCACGTATTCGTATAGCGCAAACATTGTTGTGTAATTAACTCAACTAAATACTGGAATTGAAATGTTTTTCCATCGGTGATTTAAGTATTTCATCAGTTCTGCGTGAAGTGGTTGATTTTCATATAGGACAAGAATAATTTTGTAGTTTTTTTTTGGATTTTTAAAAGCTATAAAATATTTAAGTATTATCACGAAAAGTTCTTGATTTTCAAAAATTTTTAAGAAACTTCCAAACTGATGTTGAGTTCATCCGTGAGTGGATATTCTTGTAGAACAATTAGGCCTAAATTATTTAGTTGATCGTGTGTTTTATAATTAACTGCAGGTTCAAAGTTCCCAACTGTGTGATGAAGATGAAGTCGCTGATTTTCAAACATGTCTTCCTCTTCGTGGTCTTTCTCTTCTTGGATGTCGGAGCTGAATGGAGTGAAGGGGATGATGAACCAGGTAAAACCAAATTAGAAATTGATACCTACTTATTTAATTTGTCACTTGAGTTGTAGTTACAGCATTTAATTTGTGATTTTATTTGTGTTTTTCGTAATCGGGTTAAAGTTCCTTCAATTCTGATACGCGATTCTATTGGAAATAGGGTTATGTATATTGTATAGCAACAATATCTTAATAGCAACATTGTATAGCAATTTCCAGTGTATGAATTGGAATGGTCTGCGCTATCAAATCAAATAAACGATTTTTAATATTTTAATATTTTTACTGAAGCTCTTGTTAAATTAATAACAATAAACAATAATTATAACAATAAATAATAAATTAACAATTGCAAAAACCAATAACAATAAAAGAAGAGTTAGAAATTTGTAGTTGATAAACTGCTTGATCCATTCTTCTTCTTCTCCTCTCCATTTAAGATGAATTTTCCCAACTCTCAGACATGATAAATGTTTATATCTTTAATCGTTCATTTGATATCTCTATATATAAAAGCGAAATGGCACTGACTGATTCATTCATTCATTCATCACCAGAACTAAAAATCCACTGAACCGAATGCGTTCAATTTTGGCAGGCATGTTCAGTTGGACGTTTAGACGCGCGCTAAGAACGGATTTTAATAACTTTTCAGGGATACGCCAAATATTTTAGTTTTTCTATCGTTTTTCAACGTTTTCTTCATTTTTTCGAGAACCAATCGGTAGAAAATGTTGATATTTGGTGGGCAGGTTCAGATAAGGTCTAGAAATGTTGTTAAAATATTTTTGCAATCCGTTCAAGATTACGCCAGTAATCAGGTTTTCAAAATTGTAGATGTGTTGCGGGTTGCATATCTTCCGCCTTGATACGACCAATCCTAACTGTAAATTCAATGGTTCAGCGAGATTTTAGATGAACTAATTTGGAAGATCAAGTTTGAATCATTGAATCAAGTTTCAAACTATATATACTTCCGATATACTTCCCAAGGTTACGCTTAATATTAGCGTTTTACTTTTTTTTTGAATTTTCGGAGTTTTTCTTAGATTTTTCTAGGACAAATTGGCAGAAAATGTTGATATTAGGTGAACAGGTCCAGATCAGGTGTAGAAATGCTGAAATAAATTTCGAATCCCTTCTAAACGGAATTTGCAGGCGAGCGAAGCGAGCCTGTTTGTCTCAGCTGTCACTGACAGAGGTTTTGCAGGCGAGCGAAGCGAGCCTGTATGACTCACTTACACTGCCTGTACTGTGGGGGGTCCAGGGGGCGTCCGCCCCCTGGCTAGGCGGAGAAGGCGAGCGAAGCGAGCCTGCCGGCTAGTCTGTACTATAAGATGAAACTTGGAATTCTTTGATGAATCTGAATAGGATTTTTCAAATAATCAATTAGTCAGACTGACTGCGATCATCACCAGAACTTAAAATCTTCTGAGCCAAATAAATTCAAATTTCTCAAGGCAAAATGTTCAGTTGGACCTTAAACGCGCACTTAGAACGGATTTTCTCAAACTTTTAAAGGATACGTCCGGTATCTGCGTTATGATATAGTTTTTCTTAGTTTTCCAAACTTTTTCGAGAACTGATAGGCAGAAAAAGTTGAAATTTGGTAGACAGATTTTTTGGTAGATCTAGAGATGTGTTAAATAATTTTTCGAAATCCTACCGAGGTGACGACAGTAGTCGGATTTTCAAAATTGAAGATGTATCGCGAGTTGCATATCTAGCGCAGTTGCCTTTTATTATCTCTGCGAGATAATAATACGCGATTTCTCGTATTAATGTTTTCTCACTGTCATTCTTCCATGTAGGCCTACTATAAGGTCTGGTCAGATCGATAGAAGCCAGGAATATCACTAAAGAAATTTTAATTGTGCCATAATATTGATGGATTGATTTGTATTTAACGAATCAAAATTCATTCAGAGTTGTAGTTGAGCTTTCTACCGTTGTATATTGTTTGACAATTCTCTGGGTTTTTGAAGAAATTAATATGGCCTGGAAAATTTATTTCAAAAAATAATCAAGAAAAATCCATATATATATATATATATATATATATATATTATAATTTCGTGGATTTGATGGAAAAAGGTGATCACAAACATATTTTCCTATCTCTATTATATTCTTTCAGAAGGGACAATGGATCCTGGGTAATTGGGGTAATTGGCCTGTATCGCTATCGCTATATTATAGCAAAGGCTTTGTAATAAACAAATCTAAAATGATACCGTCGAGAAGAAGAAGAAAGTGAGCAATATTACACCATTAATATTAATGGATTGTATCCTCTCTTCTATCGTTCTGTTCTGATGAACTCATTATCAGTACTGATATACTTCAATTGAATATAGTGGAGCTTAAATCAACGTATTGATAAATACATGAGGTATACTATCATAGAGAAATGAAATAATATTATAATATAAATGGATCAATACCTGGAATTAGACTGATGAGTTCTTTATTTCGCGATTCCCATTGATTTCCAATCATGATTTCCGTTAGTTATTTATGAAACTACATTAAAATTTTTCTCGAAATTTTTTTCGGTCTATCTAATTGTTTTCGTGCTAACAATAATAACTTTTAATTACTGTTTTGAATATAAAGACGAAACAGCCTCTATCCGGAAATCATGTTCCATTCTCGCAGACTTCAATCCCTGGAAAGCTTATAAATTCAGTTCTAACCGAATTAATATTCATTCATACTTCTAATGATCTCTAATGGACTTGCAACAAAAGTGGCGTTCTGCAGATTATCAATCTAGCTCATGTTAGAAAGCATACGATAAGCTGCTTATTTCTGGAATAAATTATTCATGAAGCTATGTCTATGTCTATTGTCAAATAGTGCAGAGTAATCCATTGGTTTGTTATTCCTATTCAGGAGCTCCGAAACTATACGGTGGATTCGTGAAAGTATAACAATTTCGTGGAAAATATTCCTATTGAAATTTCTGTACAGAAATATTTGTGAACTGTTTTTCAGTGAGTTATTCATAAAACTCGATTGTTATTGTTTGTGAAAATTCACTAGTTGGAAAATGTTGACAAAGTGAATGAATAATTTGATTACTGAGAAGAGTAGATTATGTCCGAAGTCAAAATGTTGAGGCCCAGTTTTTATGAATAAATAAATCCATTTATTATTTACAATTTTTCTTGTAAATCCAAACCTCTCCGCCTATATTCCAATTACCTACCATTATTCTCATACACATATTTGGTGATCGATTATACAAAAAATGATTTAATTTAATAATGTTAAATGACGTTATCCGGCTATTAAATTGTTGTCTCTATAATGACGTCACGTCATTCCACGAACGTTGCACTGTTGAAATTAAAATTATGAAGGAATTATTTTCTATCCTCAACAGCAGTCACAGTGTGAAAATCTCAGGATGGATTTTTCACAATATTGTCTTCTCAAATAATTTATTTTACCGAGGTCATATTTCATTAGTTTTTAGGCAATCGACCCTTATATTTTTCCGATAATTTTCAATTCATTCAGAGTTATTGAATTCAAAGCTCTAAAATAGCCCTGAAATCCCTGCAAAACTGAAGCTAGATTCTTTGTAAAAAGTGGATTTTTTGTTGATTGTAACTGCTAGTCTCGTGCCGGCTGACACAGGCTATTAGCGAGCAAGTAACGCCTGACACAATCTGTGTTATTTTACACCTTGAGCTGGTAAATTGTAGCCTGGTCTAGTAGGCATTGTAGGCTTGACATTTGGAAGGGGCGCTCCACTATGTGGAAAGTCGCTATCACGTTAGCAGGGCCTGCCCACCCTTATCAGAACTTTCGTAATTACAGGAAACTGGACAATCCTTTCTCTAAATTTCTCTCTTTCTCACTCCTTCACTCTCTTTCTCTTCGTTCCACTCAATATCGCAAACCTGGAGAGAGTGGAGTTGTTAGCTATTGCAATTTTCATATTATAACCAACTCCAATTGTAATGTCAAAGTTCGCAGCTAGATGAATGTTATATTATACGGAGCTGGAACTATTGATACAGTTCTCCCTGATAGCGAGCGCAGAGCTTGAATAACTATTGCAGTCACTCCAATAGCACGCGAACAATTTCAGTAAGTTTCATACTGTAATATTCCAGATATCTTAATGGCAATTTGTGCGTGCTGTCTCTATTACCGATATCATCATGCTCTTGGGACAACATACTTAATGCTGAACTCTTGGGTCTCTTGTTAGTGCTCATAAACGATAGTCTATTATGCATACTATCAAGTGCATTTTGTCTCCATCACTTTGATATTATTGGAAAGCAAATGAGTTTGATGAATTTTGGCTTTATTGACGCAATTTCTTAACAATAATTATTGTTACAAGATGTAGTGTGAAGAGGAAACTCTCAATTAAATTTTTTCGCTTTATTAAGTGAATTCGATTCTGTTATAATTTGAATGAGTTTGAATGATAAGTTAGTTTTATGGATAGCCTAATAATGATAGCAGATGTAGCACAAACGATATGCAATAATGATATGGAAGAATTATAAGATATTGCAGATTGCAGTACCCCAGTTTATAATAATAATTAATTAGAATCTCCATATATTGCTGTATGAATGGACATAGCACTTTTGCAACTGCTAGTATTTTTTGAACAGTTTGATTCAATGGATCTCGCTTGCTTTGCTATTTAGTGCATTGGTTAATATTTGCAGTTGCAGAAGTACTTTGTCTATTTATATCGCGATGAATGGATATTCTAATTAGTTATTTGCTTGAGTTGGTAAGATAGAAATGGAAAGAATTATAGTAAAGTATCAGATTTTTTGCGTGTTGTAAACTAGAAGCAATTTACTGAAACTCATTAGAGACTAACTTGTATTGATTCAAATTGAGTTGATTCAGTAGCCTAATTGAGGAAAATTCGGTGAATCTCAAATTCCGTTGAACTTTCGAGGCTAGTGTTTCCTATACCGATTTGTAACAATGTTAGTTGGTAATTTGTGAATTTTGTAAGTTGGAAATGAACTCGGATCGCGGAACACTCCCCTGCCATGCGTTGATGCGTTTGTTGAACGAGCAGTGCCGTACTGCAAAGGTCTCCGAGTCACATTCTGCCGCTGATGAATAATTAAATTTGTAATCAGGACGTCCGGTATTCATGGCACACGCTAATATCTTGCACAAAGACATTGCGCCAAATTCGCACATGCCGAATTAGTCAGTCATCGCTGGCAGCTTTCCTCTAATTAATTCGAATGCCGTTATCGGTACACTAATCCCGCTCTGCTGCCGGAATTAATTCTAATTTTTAATTACCGCCCGGGAATCTGCAGCCTCATAATGAATGCTATCTTTTTCATGGGTTGTACTTTGTAGAAACATGGAATGATGTGCTGACTCCGTTGAAACGAAGAATGATGTGCATGCTACATACCTCCATGTAGAAACATCGAAATTTGTAGCTACTCAAGATTCATATATAGCTCACCTCTACTAACCTTGGTGGCTACCTTTGTAGGGTGATTTAAGCCGCGTATCGACAGTACGAGGCATGTGCCACGAATGCCTCGCAGTACAGTCTGGTGACGCAAAAAAAGTATAAACTCATGGCTGAGGCGTATGTGTGAATATAATCTACAATAATAAAGAATAATTATAATTATAGTATAGTATAAAGTATATAATTATAATAATAATAAAAATAATTATAATAAAAAATCTGCATTTTTTTAAACGAAAAATGGCACTGCACTGCTCGGCACTGCTCGCTGCGAATTGTGTGCAGCGTTTGCCTCGCTGCTAGCAAACCCGGTATCGACAGTCCGAGGCATGTGTGGCACATGCCTCGGACTGTCGATACGCGGTAGATAGTAGACTAGAAGTAGTACTCTTTTTTTGTGTCAACAGACTGTACAGCGAGGCATTCGTAGCACATGCCTCGGACTGTCGATACGCGGCTTAAGTCTCTCATGTTCAATCATTTTCAATTTCGAATTCATTAGGCTCAAATTAATGTTGGATGGTTTCATTCGCGATCTATTCACGTCCAGACAAAGGATTGTCAGCATACCAGGAGGTAGGGTATTGGTATTCGGTGGGTTTTCCTCGTGGTCCCTCAAAATACCGAAATAATATGACAGATTATTGGTGTGCCTACTTGATAGATTCTTAGTGTATCCTGATACGGCTTCATGGAATTGAGTTGCTGTGACATTGAAGTTGATTAAATTGTGTGATGTAATTCAAATAATCCAAGACCAGGGTCCACCTGGTAATCAGACCGGCGCTTTATCACTCCTCCAACGAGCCACCCAGATCATGACTATCTACCAAGTGAATTCCGTTCAATGAAACTCGTATTGAATGTGGTTAGGATTAATTTGGGTGAATAATATTATATTATTGGTCTGGCTGTCAAGTATTTCAGCTCAAGCTACTCAAATATCATAACTTACTTCCATGTTCTTTGGCATTCTTTGATCATTCTGAACACTTCAGCTTGGTAATCATTAGAAATACAGTATTTCCGCTTTGATATTGTGAATGAAGAGAAACTTGAAGAACCAATTAGCTTACTCTATGTATTTGATCCCCTTTCGAAAATTAATAATTCATCTCATCCAGTACCATTTTTTTGATCACCAGACTTGATCTCTAGCTTATCGATATCGATGAAGGTAAATATAGAGTTATGAGCGTCACGTAGTAAGAAAATTTCTTCCTTGAATAATTTATGATGTGATTAGTTCGAGTAGGCCTACTGGTGAAATTCGAGAATATTGAATATGGGAAGAAGTTGAAGTGTGCTGGGTGAGATAAATGCTTAATGTTAATTACATATTCCTTTGATAGTCGCTCACTCTGAATATTGTTTTGATTGGACCTCTATAAGATGCTAATTGTTATTGCTGTAAGAATGAGAATATTATCACTTTTCTTTTCAAAAGTTGATGTTAGATATTTACCGTGACATGAGGTTGTTTCTACGTTGAAAAATTTGAATACTGATTGATTATTGTAGGTGGGTGATGTAAAAAAAGGTTACAAAATACAAAAAGGGCGTGTTAATGGAAAAACATACAATTTGAATCACTAAATTCATGAATCTGAAGAAATCATTAATATTTGATTGAAGCCAATTGAATATATCTCTAATAATATAAAAAAAACAAACGAGAATAATACATCAAGCAATGGAATTGATTAATAAATAGATAATGCAAAGACATGATTATCACGTGAAAACAATAGGTTTCTTGGTGTGGGGTGTTCTGGTAAGTGGGGAAAATTGGTATAATAGGTTGAATATTTTTTGTTAGCAGTTGCCCATAAGTTATAATGTTATTGACTATGATGTTTAAAGTGAGGGAAAAATTTGATTCTCAGTAGTATTTCAGACTAATCACAGTTGAAAGATTATTTTTTTCATTTTCATAAAAGTTTGAATTAATTTTTTGATCTTCAGTATAAGAAATTTCAATTTATGTCGTTGAAGGAATATAGGCTAACCTCATTTGGATTATACTTCTGATCGAAATTGGGATTGAATTGATGAAAAATATTTTGGTTTTACTTCACAGTATATTATGCTACTAGACTAGGAAGTCAGTGTTTACGGTATGAGGATAGCCTAGTTTCCTGGGCGAGCCTTGCCGAGCGTGGGAATGAATCCGAACTTCTTGGGCGAGTTTGCGAGTAATACTTTTCGCCACGGGAAAAGTTATAGTCTTGAAGATGATATAAATTATGTTGCCGTTGATGATGATGGAGTTGTTGAAATTTGGTATGATGATGATGATGATGAGGTTGTGATATCGAAGTGCGAACCGATTAAGATGGAAGAAACAGTTGAATGCTGGCTGCATTGGTGGTGGCGGCGGTTGAAGAGACAATTCATTATTGGTGGCCCTGAGCCACGAGCCACGAGTGCTTCCTTCTAATTGATTACTAATCCGGTTCGAATTGGAAAATCTTCTCAACTGTAAGCATCAGCCGAATTTGGCTGGTGAGTGGAGTGGGGAGAGGAGGGGGAAATTGAAAAACTCAGGAGGGTATTAACAGAAATCGATGTTTGCCAAGTGGTGCGGTTGTTAATTGTTCTGTAGCTGTGGGAGGGGAGGGGGGGGGTGGAGGGCGATTGAAGGCCTCTTTATAGATGCTCTTCCGGGTTGAATTGTTACAAAGGGGGTTAAGGGGAAAGGTTGAAGGAATTTGGGGGAACAACCGCGGGAGGAGCAGAATTGGACTGGAGAAAAGGAGGAGTTTGAGTTGTAGGAAATTAAGGGAGAGGAGGAGAAGAAGAAGGAGGTGGAGGAAAATGAGGAAGATGGTGATAGTAGTAAGTAGAAGGATTCATTGGTAGAGGGAATGATAAAGAGAAATTGAGTTGAGGGAAGCAGGAATAATGTGAGAGTGATGATAAGCGTGGATGATGTTCTTCACAGAGGAAGAAAGAGAAGAAGGGGGAGAAGAAACATATGATTAGGTATGTTTGGAAAGTGAGGACAATCACGCTGGAGAGACCCAACAAGAATTTGGTAGAAAGTAAGAACAGAAAACATTTGGACATATAGAGAGAAGAAATAAAAAGGGGTGAGAGATGACAAAATAGGAAGTGATGAATAATGGGTAGGAATAGCGAAGAAAAGATCCCTGGAAAAATTGAGAGAGGAGAACAAGCAATAATTGAAGAAGAAAAATGTGGTGGAAAGGCGGAGGTAAGAAGGAAAAAATTGTGTTGGAAAACTTTAAAATAAGAAGGTTGATAAAAGACATTTATGACAATATAGTTAGAAGTAACAGAAAATAGAGGAGAATGGAGAAGAATGAAGAAAAAAGAGAATGGAGAAGTAGTAGGAGAAGAATCGAAGGAATTGAAAAGAAGAATAATAAGTTGGAGAGGCAGTAGAAGAATAAGCAGAATAAGGAGGAAGACGCGTGTTAGACCACGGAAGAGCAGCTCTCTGGTTGGCTAGAGGTTAAGCAAGAGTAATGGGACCTGGAAGGTGGGTGGCCTGGCTGGCAACGAATAAGTTTGCAGAGATGGAGTTGCACAGTGCACAGTCGGCAAGCATTGATGGGGGTCATAGGGAGTGGACAAGGGGGGGGGGAGGAGAGGTTTGGCAGCGGCGCTTTAGGTAATTAAGCATGAAATCCAGAGTCTAATTAATATTCGACGCCCGCTCTGATCGGCGCGGCTTATACTCTATAATCGATGTAACTTCGAACAGTCGTCACACGTATAAGATGAGAGCTACAATGTATTTCGAATCAGGATTTGCATATAATATTGTATAGTCCCCTGTGTGTACGTAAGGGAGTAAGTGTGGTAGGCTAGCATGAAGAAGTGTCAGAGTCCGACGTTAATACCCGGGTAACATCAGCAGATCCTCCCTCCCCCCGCTGACTGCTGAACACGGGTATCAACCAATCGACAACAAATATTACAAGGTTGGTTCACACGCTGATGGTCTCGATACAGTATGCATTACACAATGGCATTGCCGTGATGTCGGGATTTTAGGGAGTGATAAGGATTGGAGTGAGAGGTAAGCGATTGAAGAGGGAGGTTGGGTATTAAAGAGAGAAATTAGAGGTTGAAGAGAGAGGCTAGGGATTGAGGAGAGAGTTGGAGATTGAAGAGAGAGGTTGAAAATTGAAGAGGGGGTTACGGATCGCAGATACAGGTTAGAGATTTTGGGGATTGAAGAGGGAGATTAGAGATTGAAGAGAGTGTTGGGGGATTGAAGAGAGAGTCTAGAAATGAGATAGTACGGGGATTGAAAAAAAATCAAAGTTGGAATGTGGAGATGCAGAAATGAGACACAAGAAAGTTTTTTTTTATTTCTAGTTTTGCATAGTGGAAGAGAGAAGTGAGTTTTATTTTTGAGAATGAAAGGGGGAAGTAAGTGATAAAAATAGGTGTTAGTGCGGAGTGATGTGGATTGCAAAGAGACGTAAAGATATGTAAAGAGGCGGAGAAGAGGTTTCTGGAGGGGGGGGGGGAGAAGTATGGGATGGTGTTCAATAGAAAGAGTAGAAGATGAGATATGTAGAATAAAGATGATTGTATTGCAAATAAAGGGTGATCTCAAGGTTATGTAGGAGGAAATTTGATATTAATAACGAAGGTGAAACTTGAGAATGAGGGAGAATTATAGGAATTGTACAAGGTAGTAGGAGTGGTTCGTGGTTGTTAGTATGGGAAGATGATGATGGGGCAGTGAGAGAAGGAGTATACAAGAAGACAGTATGACGTGACGAAGGATGAAATGAGAGGAAGATATTAATTGGGAGAGTGAAAACAGGAGAAAAAAGGATTTAAGAAAGTTTTAGGAAAAGGTTAAAGGTATCATAAAGATGGGATGATAATGGGAGGAGTGAGGGAAGTCTTCCTCTAGGAGTAAGTGTGAGATAGAGTAGGAGGGAATGTGAGGGAGATAGTAGGTAGGAAGTATGGGAATGAGGAGGAACGCGAGAGGGGTTGCTATGATTGAGAAAGAAATTGTATAGTCTGTTCAAGCGAAGAAGACATTCTGGCAAGCTAGGAGAATTACTCCAGCTCGGTCAATATTGATTGCAATATTTTCAATTTAGTCTTAAATTGTAGATCAGCATGATTCCACCATTTGAGACCAAATTCCTAGTTATCGAACCAATCTTAACCGGGGTGGAGTCATTTATCAATCTTGCCAGAATTCCTTCTTCGCTTGGACAAACTATAGAAGTAGAGATATGATGAAGAGAAGTGTAAAAGAGAGAGAGGTAGTGGCGAGGTTGGGTTTCAGCATAGAAGGGAGGAAGTATGGAAATGAGAAGGGAGCGAGGAAGTTGGGTCAAAACAATCAGATATCATCGATGACATGGCTGCAACACGATTTCCATGTTAGTTGCAGGTAGCCTATAAGCTGTTTGTAAGCTGATGCCTCGATTCCTGATATAGGCACGCAGTCACGGATCAGAGCCGCAAAATTTCGGATTTATGAGTGGGTGTCTGTGTGAGTGAGTGGAAGGGAGGGATCAGTAGTGGTGTAATAGGGAAGTAGTAGAGGGGAACCCTCTTCTACTTCGTGGAAGAAATAATGGATAGAAAGATGGAGTGGTTATGAGGAAGAACAGTGGGAGGGATATAGTGGTGAAGAAGAAAGGAAGGACAGAGTAATGGAATAACATATGAAACCACTTACATTTCTAAACCAGAAATACGTAATTGTGCGAATGATCTTTTTGTAAATTTTCACGTGCTGCGAAAGTACCTGGCGACGCACGATATGATAAAACATTTATTTTTTTCATTTATATATCCACTTATATTTATTTTTCTCCACTGTATACATGAAGATTAGTTTCTGGCCATTACACGTTCAATTTGGCTACCTTCTTGTCTGATAACTGCTTCAACACGAACGCCAGCGTTATTGGTGACTTGGCGACGCATATCCTCGGTTATATTAGCTACTATGAATGAACCTTGGGACTAATTGAGAATATTGTAGTTGGTGAGAGTAAATACAGATAAACTAGTAATACTGTATAAACCAGATGGAACGAAATGGCTTGGAACATAATAACATAATAAGAACATGATAATATACCGGTATGTGGGGGTTACTTTGGGACAGGTTTCCTAGTTTTCAATGAATATGTAAGATACTAATTAGCCCAGCCCAAAAGATAGTTACACTTTTTGGCTTTCTAATGAAATGACCATGAAGACCAATTATGGAGGTGTTATCGAATTATAAAACATAATACATGTCAGAGTCACAAAAAGCGATGCGGGGTAACTTTGGGACAAACTATTTTTTCTTCTTAAAACGTATCTAAATTGATGAGAACAATAATGTAGCTTATAAAATTGATAATTTCAACCTCAATTGATCGTTATCCACCCAAAAAATCAGTCAAAGTTTGAATATGTGACGATTGATTATATTATAAAACAATCACAAAATGTGGAAATCAAATTCACTTATTTCAAGCATGTTACAAAAGACAATTGGTTTTTCAGGCCACAGGGTACTTGTATTCGTTCCTACAGGATCTAAAAGTGGTCAAGAATGCAGAGCTTTATACATAATGATAAGAGTAATACCCTGTGACCTTGCTGGCTAAGGTCTGGTGTCACAGTTTTCAGGTCGCACCTGATAAGTTGCAGGGCCTCTGACATGACATAAAGACGGCTTTTTAGGCAGCCGGGACTGACGGCTAAACTTTTTATACATTGGAGATGCAACTTTTAACGTATTTCAATTGAATAAAACCATGACTGCTGAAAACTTCTCATTTGCTCAATTAATTTCTAAGGAAAGGTGGGTTTTATCGTCGATACAATAATTCATGCACAAAAAACCTAAGAATGTTGATGAACTATTCTGTAGTTAAGATGGTGTTCATATTTAAGAGGAAAAATAGTTATGGATGTGGATGACCCTTAAACATAATTTAGGGGTTGGCTTTCTGCTGGTCCATAGTTGTCCCAAAGTTACCCCGCAACCTGCTGAAGTTTTTGTTATATCTCTATAGAATGAGAACAAAACAATTTTTTCAAGTTGTTCAACGCTAGATTGAAGTCAACAAATATGAGAGAAGACCATAATAACCTTAGAAGTATATCCTATAAAATGATCGATGGGCAACAGAAAGTTTCCAGATTTTCCACAACATTGAAAATATGAGTATTTCAAAGAATAGCTAAGACCGCCATTTTGTTCCACCCATTACTTTGAGGAGTGATTAATGAATATCAGTACACCTAGAGCAACTGTTCTGACAATTTTCAGGCTCGTAGAAAGCATAAAAATTGTGTAGTAATTGGAAATTAGATAAGAGGCCCTTGTCCCAAAGTAACCCCCACGTACGGTATGTGATTATATGGTTAATATGGTTATATTGTGATTGAATGTGCGTTTTATGTTTCAGTTAGAAAAAGATTTATTCTTTCTATCTATTTCAACTGGATTGGAACAATCCGAAGTTGACTAAAAGTTGATGATTTCGTGAAAAAATAGGAAAAGTAATGAAAAAAACGGAGGTAGGAGAATCAGTTGAAGAGATAGAAGACTTTGATCAGGGAGGATCAAAAACAGATCCTTACTCTATGCTCATCCTCATGATCCTTATTCTATCCTCATTCCTCTCCTTATTCTACGCTGAGATGAATGGAAGAGGAAACAAGGGTTAGGACAAAATGCTAATAGAATAAGGGATGAAAATTGAGAAAACGGATTTGAGAAGAGAACCAAGAGGCTAATGAAACATGGTCACAGGAGGCTTGTGTTGTCTAACGATGTGAAAGGCGACCAACCACATGTCAACTCTGCATTTCCTACTGTCCATCACTCAAACATCAATGAACTCACTTCTACGTGTCAAACTAAATCGTGTTTTGATGCCTAACCAAAGTAAACTTCATGCCAGGAAACATTGATATGTAAGCACATTCATCCTCTATTTTCCGGTATGCATAGGAGGCCGAGTAGTCGAGTTGTGTTGTAGTATGTAGCCTACTTATATTTGGGAAGTTCAATATGTGTTTCGTAGTGGATGGACTTCCAATAGAACGGATGAAATTCAATTCTCCGCATACCGAATTCTTGAATATTCTAGTATTTTCATGTATATCTAGATTCAAATGTTTCAAAATGTTGCTATTATTAGTAGGGAATTCAATAG
This sequence comes from Sogatella furcifera, assembly GCA_017141385.1. Taxonomy (NCBI): domain Eukaryota; kingdom Metazoa; phylum Arthropoda; class Insecta; order Hemiptera; family Delphacidae; genus Sogatella; species Sogatella furcifera. The sequence continues at coordinate 39,554,197 of CM029550.1, forward strand.
TGAATACTATTTCTATTAGCGGAAGATTGGATAAGATGAAATGAGATTGGAATCTATGAAACTTTATTGATAATAATTCATTATAGGCCTATCTATAAATACGAACTATTTATTGATATAAGTAGGTATGCGGAAGGTGCTGTTATGGATTTCAGACAATAGTTAGGTGATAAAATAAAAGGCAACATAACAGAAAAGCTGTTAGGTAACAGAAGACTTCACAAGATATTAATCGAAAATTAATAATTTCCGTTAACAATATTAGACTACTGTAGTTAGTTAGACAACCATTATCATATTGATAACGGTATTCATATTAATTAATTAATAATTTTATATTATATGACTTATATCGTAATAATATACCACAAAGTAGAATAAGAGTAAATACTTTAAAAATAAAATATAGTTCGATAACAATGATAAAATCTTGATCGAATACTTTCTTTTTCTAATGATATATCACAAGGAATACAATTTTTTACTTTCTATTCCAACTAAAAATGTTGAATTTTGAAGAATTTATTTAAATTCTGTCCAATCAATCCCACTTATAAGGAATTTTCTACACTGAAGTAATTGGTTGTTATAATAATTTCCAGAAATGAATGGTGAATTTCTGAAGTCATGATGACATCAGGTCTTTACATGGAAAATTTAAAGGTATTTCGCTTGATATCAACAAGCAATATTAAGTCATGAAGGTTATTACGTGGTGGAAACTTGATACACGGTAATGAAACCTTAGACGATACTCTATTCCCCTTTCTTCCAATTAATCATCACTTCTTCAGCTAGTGATAAAGTACGACTACCTTATGTTACCTTATAAAATAATTTGAGCACACGCTATACTGTTGTATGTTATGATTCCATTTTATTTTATATTGAACCCTAATCTAGTACATAACTTGTATTGAAGAGAAAAGTATGTTCTCTTTGTTGGAATTCCAGCAATTAATTATTCAGATCTACTCCTGTATCCAGCGAATCATGATTTCCTTTTTGTATGACTATGAAAGCAACAAGTGCAGTATTTTATATTTTGAGTGGTAAAATTTCGTTTTCACTAATTATTAATATTTCGTGGAATGAATATTATCAACACCAATGACTAATAATATCATTAACACTAATGAGGCTATAATTTGTGGCAGTATTGTTGATCCCCATAATTTACCAATTGTGCACTTCACAGACCAATTCCACAATAAATGGACATTGAATGGGCATGGGTAATTCGTGAATGTGAGAAAATGGTAAAAATTCACCATAAATGAACGTTATTTCTAAACAATGTGAATAAATTCAAGGAACAAGCATTTCTTGTATAATCTCTAGTGTTCCTTTCCAAATTGTTGAAAATATCTTCAATAAATGAATTTGATGTGTTACACGAACTCCAAGAAACAAACGCCTTTTTCATACTTCAACTGGGTATCCAATGTGATTTCCGTAGTTCATGTATTCTAATTTTTTCGTCATAAATAGCTTATGGAAGCAACTATCAGTGTGTTTTCATATTATCGAAATTGACGTCTCTCACCAATACAAGTTTGTACTAGATCAAGTCAAGTCAATACAAGTTATGTACTAGATTAGGGTTCAATATAATATTATTTAGGGAAAGTTGGCTTTCATCACTTGTCGAAAACAGATCCTTATATTCCATCTACACAAATATATTCAGATCAAAGTAGTTATTTTCAATCATTATCTGCCTTAGTTAGGGCCGTTGCAAGTTGTAGCTAAGTTGTAGCTTCAAGCTCATTGAAATGAGGCTTGTCACCTTGAATACTCGGCTCGGCAAATTTCCCTGCTTTTCAATGTGTACAGAACTAATAGAGGAAGTCTCGAGTGCTTGGAACTTGGCCCGGGACAATGCAGGCAAATGAGAAAGCGCTGTTGCCAGTTTTACGGCTTGAAATAATGCCTGAAGGGTTTGCTTGATGACGTTTTAGACAGGTCCAATTGAGTTTGCACTGCTATTCAATCTGACATAATTCTGGGACGTTGTTAGTTTATTCAATAAGTCCACCTTGGTACAGTGTTGTAAGACTGCAGTACGGTTGTAGGTCATAACACTGTTCTGGAATTTTGTATGGGACAAAATTCTCGATTGTATTATTCTTTACATTGTGATTGTATTATTATTACAGTATTTGTATCACTCTCTAATTTCCTACTATGAAGATCTCATGTGTTGGGTTTCCGGATCTCTATTCTACGAATCCATGGATGACGGATCTCCACTGCTACTGGGAGAAACAAACTGGCTAAAAACAAATTTATATGTTGCATTGGAAGAATATTCTCAAGACATCTTCATGTCAAATATTAGTCTATTAAGCGTTTAATCCCATATGCAGGCTATATAATTTCGTTTTCTATTTTTTCAATGAACTGGGCTTGAAAAAAGCGTAAGAATAAAATACATAAATAATTTCTGAAAACATGAGGTCTTGTGATTCCGATCATTACCAAAAATTTGAGAGCAAAATATAGTTTATAAAAGCAGAATTCTTAGCTCGCAAGATCGAGATTACAATATTTGAGCTGTAGTGTAGTATAGTCTGTCCAAGCAAAGAAGACCCTCTGGCAAGATGAACACATGACTCCCAGCTCGGTCAATATTGTTTCAAAAATTATTATTAAAAAAAATTATTACAAAAATTATTAGGTCTCAATCGTAGGAAACATTCTGATCTACAATTTGAGACTAAACCAATATTTTTTGAACCAATATTGACCGAGCTGGAGTCAATTTCAGATCTTGCCAGAGGGTCTTCTTTGCTTGGACAGACTATAGTAGTAATAATATAGTGGTAGTGATATAGTGGTATCTGCATGATATATCTGTTTCGATCCCGGAGGTAGAATTTACGGCCAGGTGTATCCATGAATGGATGTGATATTGATGTACATATTTATACTCAATCAAGCATGCTCACACCTACACATTTATGAACCTATACACATACGTTGAATAGATTGTTGTTGGGGTCCCGAATGGGTTGGCTAATGTGAGGAGCGTATTGAAAGCATACAGGCCAGGTCATTACATCTCACATGACGGAATTTTAATGAGGTACATACAGTGTTGTTCATTAGTGCCCTCTATAGTGTCTGCCGGACACTGAGCCCTTCCAGTTTTAAGGGCCGGCTAATCGTTGTCGAATAGCCCTATCGAGAAATGAAGCGCTAAATATAATATTGATTTCCTCCAACTTCGATTATCTTCTTCAGTATTAATCGAATTAATGCTGAAGAAATGCAATTGATTAATAATATTTTTGAAGCTCGTTGATGAAGAACTACTTTTCGTCTCCATCACTTTCTAGGATTTATTCATACCTCATGTCAATGTTAGGCCGGTATCACACGATAATAGTTGTATGATCATATCTGATCATATGGTAAGAGATGAAAATATGATTTCGTAGCCTTAGTCTACTCCACACTCCAGTAATCCCAGTAAGTTACATTCAATGTATTGATATATCAAGAATCAATCATTTTCAAATCTTCATTTATTTATTTATTTGAACAATTTGACAATAATATTAATAATGATGATGAAGGAATAAAAAAATAAATATTTCGAAAATCTTGGAATTGCGCTATTTTTCAAGAGAACTTTATCCTCCATTCCAAGCGAATGAGTGGATTAGCCTTCCAGGCGTAAGAAATAGAAAATTGCTGCAGCATAACACTTGAACGTGTATGACGTCACATAAACTGGAGACTCATCACGGCTGAAATCTGCGTGGCTCATATGCTATGGCCAGAAATTTTATGGGAGGCTGTTGTATGGGAGAGAGCCGAGTCAGCTCTGCCCGCTACCCTCGTGCTTGAACTCTCTGGCAAAATTTCCAACTCGAGCCCTACAGCACTCATAAAGACGAGAGCCGAGCCGAGCACAGTCACCGAGTTTATTCAGCTCAACTTGGTACGTTCGTTGAACAATACTACATTCACCCGCTCGGCTAACACACGAATATATATATGTTTATAGCTATAACACACTCACACAAATACATAATAATGTACATATCCTTGGCTAACATGGAAAATATATATGTTTATAGTTCTAACACACTCTCACACACATAATGATATACAGACGCACACGTGCGATGATGAAAGAGGCGAGCTTTGCGAGGAAACGCTGGATTAATTTTTAACGAGCCACCATCAGAACGATACGCCTATTATAATATCCATTGTTCCATGGAGTGTTGGCTCAGCTTTTGGGTCCGGCCGGTGCCACTTGTTAATTTTGTGATAATTGATTGGTGAATTTTTAAATTTTTTATTAGGTGTTTTTTGGGAGCAGGATATTTGGGTTGGGGTAGGTGAGTGTATTGATTTTATTTTTGTGGGGCTGTTGAACCTTGTCAGTTGAAAGTCGTATTTTTGGTGGAAAGGTTGAGGGGGTTTTAATTATCTTATTGGTAATAACTTATTGGGATTTAACACATATCAATGGTATTTTATCATTAGAATTCATGAGACATGTGGAGGTCTCTCGTGAATTTTGAGCTATCTGTGGATCATTATTTCTTTAACTCATAGATTTTATCTCTCCGTAATCATCTACGATTCTTGAGATGAATCTTTGTGATGGAGTACGAGTATTCCACCTGTAAAATAGTCCATTCTATGATTTGTATTTCATCTTGTCCTTTAAAAATGTGTTCAGATTCGATCAGAGCTGAAGAATTTCCAATTTGATAATTTTTCATTTGAACTGATTTCAATTTGTGTCAATAAATCTGCCTCAGAATTGTACGTCATCATTGTGCGCTGAGTTTTTGGTGGATGGTGTTCTCATTACATGCATGATTCATTCATTAGATTCAATTCCAGGTCACGTAAATTTATGAGTACAATTTTCAAATCTCTGATTCACCTTGTACTGCTTGTACCTTGCAAATGAATGAATGATGCAATTTAATAATATATCAAGAACTATCTCTATCTGTAGTATTTTGTAGTATTTTCTTGTCTTATTCATTGATGATATTTTGATTGGAGATCAATATTAAAGCAACCACTCCAATGAGAAAAATTATTTCGATGATACTCCGCAATCTCTGTAGTCTGTAACGAATCGTAGCTGCTATTGTTAGCTCGATCGCAACTCAATTATAACACAGCTCAGTGTGGAGTGAGTATCGTTGGCTGTGTTCAATAGCTTGTAAAAATGCAAAGCATTCTGTTTTTATCGGAAACAAAACCAATCAAAATTTGGCGAGCCTCTCTGATGTGTGTTATTATTGAACGCCTATAGTGAATCTATCAGCTTCAGTTTTCAATTTACTACTGGCCTCATCTACTTCATCATCTCTCTTTCCAACTCTTTCTCAGGCAGTCGCACTTTTTCTCACACCCTTTTCTCTCTCACACATAGGCCTACGCACCAACATTAAGTTGGTTCCCCACTAAAATATTTTCGAATTTTCTCAACGCCATCGTTTTGAGCTCGTTTTGAGCTGATTTGAGCCAGTTTTATTTCGTTTTGAGCCCCCACCGTTTTCGAGATATTACGTCTTGAAAATTGGAGAGCCAACTTAATGCTTGTTTCCCACCAATTGAAAATTGACAAAATGAACACGCCATCGTTTTGAGCTCGTTTTGAGCTGATTTGAGCCACTTTTATTTCGTTTTGAGCCCCCACCGTTTTCGAGATATGACATCTTGAAAATTGGAGAGCCAACTTAATGCTTTTTTAAATTTTTGAAAATCAACAAAATACATACGCCATCGTTTTGAGCTCGTTTTGAGCTGATTTGAGCCACTTTTATTTCGTTTTGAGCCCCCACCGTTTTCGAGATATGACATCTTGAAAATTGGAGAGCCAACTTAATGCTTTTTTAAATTTTCGAAAATCAATAAAATAAATATGCCATCGTTTTGAGCTCGTTTTGAGCTGATTTGAGGATTATGTAGCGATTCGAATGAGTAGCGATTCGACCAATGGCCAAATGAGTATTGTTTCCCCCAATGGGTTTTCATGCTCCTGTGAGCATTACAAACGAGTAGTCTTTCAACCGATTTCTACCTGACTCTAGACACCCTTCATTGTCAGAGAAAGCTCAGATATAGGCAGAAGATTTTAAAATAAAAATAAATAAATGTGTAACTAAGAATAGAAATTATGAATGAATGAGACAATGAGTCTCAAAAGTTCCCATAATAACAACAAAAGATCGGAGTTGTCTTCCTTCCTTTAGAGACCCTTCTCTTATTGGCTAATCAACAGGGTATTCCCAGTTTCTAGAAAAACCCGGAAATCGTTATGAAATTGTCATTGCAATGTATCAGGAGTCATGGAACATATTTTATAGTGGTCAGTTGTAAAAGTTCCACTGAGCATGCAACATGGAACTATTCACCACGAAAAGAGGGAAACTGTGTTTGATTAATGAAGGATATAGGTACTATAAAAAAAATGAATTAAAAAGTGGGGAAGTGAAATGGGTATGCATAAAAGAAAAATGCAATGGGAAAGTGTTTACTAGGGATGAAGAATTGACAAAACAATTAGAACATTCTTGCATACCAGATGTAGCAGAAATCGATGTTTTCCGTGCAGTTGAGAAGACGAAAAAACGTGCCTGTGAAGACTGTACACGTCAATCTCCAAGGTAAGATTATATTTGAATAAGACCATTCTTACGCCAATGGAATGGCCGATAGGAATCATGATATATTCCTATGTATGCTACAATATTAAACATTTGAAAATAATAGGCAAGTGAAGATGAACCCTACTGTGTGATTTGATGAACAAAGCAAATAAGTTTGAATAGAATTTGCAGGCGAGCAATAGCCAAATCAATCTAATAATGGTTAGAATAAAGTGCGTTGTGGAAAATAATACTTTAGGATTTAAAATCTATCTTTGACAACTTCGGGGATTCCCTTCGGAAAGAATAGAACTAAGCTGATTCCCATTCAGTAATTGAAGTGTACTATTTTTAGCGTGTGAATGACAGTAGAGTGATTTGTAAGCTAAGTCATTGTTACAGATATATCTATAGTCAATGCTCGAAGTTCTATTATTTTCTTCCTGAACGTTTCTATTATGTGGGCCTGTCATGTCAATGCAGATATTCTTCTTTTTGTTATTTGTTATTTGGACGAATCACTACTCTTTCAGGTATACGGTCCCAAACTACCTGACCAAATTGGCGGAAACTTTACTCGTCTGTAAAGTTACTTGTCCTAAACACTACGACACCTGATTTGAGCCACTCTTATTTCGTTTTTAGACCCCCACCGTTTCCCAGATATGACATCTTGAAAATTGAAGAGTAAAAAATTGGATATGACTGTGTAATGAATAATAGTGAATATTATTCATTGATAATCATAATTATATTTAGGATTATAGTGTTCTTCGAAACATATTTACAATTCATCAGTTGAATCATTGAATTTTAGTCAGATATTCAAAATTTGTTATGACTGTGTTAGAATTAACAATGACTCAGTTTATGGGTAGCAATGCCAAAATACTGTTATTGCTCATGATATCAATTGATAATTATAATAATACAGAGAAGAATTAAATTCCTCTTCAAACATTTTTACCACTAGTCTGATTACAAAACTGAGGCTGAAACTGAATGAAAACATTTACTCAAAAGATACAGGAGACAAAACTAGTTCACAACTTTATCTTTACAAAAGAGGGTAGTTGTAGGGATGGACACGTGCCATTTTCTCCGCCATTTTTTATTGGATTTTTTTCATTGATGGCTCAAATTGTAGGGCATAATAGGGGTATTATACACACCAATTTTCAAAACGATCAAGTTATTGGTCGATTTGTAGTGATTCTTCTGAAGTTTCATCCCCTAATTCCAACCCCTACCCTTGAACCAATTTGGCTGGTTAACGAACTTGACCGAGATATTAACACTAATGATTTTTGTGCAAAATTTGGTCGCTCTCCGACAAGCCCTTCGGTAGTTATCGTGCTCACAAGAATCTGTACATATATAAATATATATAGAGATATATGAATTTGAACGGACATCAAATTCGTGTTCTAGGGGCTCGGAAACGTGTGAAAAATATATCACATCATAAATTGTCGATTGTCAGGGCAACCACCAATAGTACATTTTTTCGAATGAAATGCACTAAAATGAATATGTCCGATACAGAATAAAGATTTTAAATAGTTCTGTAGGTCTTGAAGTTCGATTCACCACCTCCCACTATTCGAATCAAAGCAATGTAGTTCATGATGAAATGAGCAATATAGAGCCTCTCACTCTCTTCGGCTCCATCAATAAACTTACATGATGTATAATTGTTTCTTTCAATATGATGCAAATAGCATAATACATGAGGCATCAACCAATAAAAAAGCGGATAGAGTTGCTAATTGAGGTAATGGATGTGAGGTACTTTGAAGTTTATAGTCACTGATGCTTATGCTCAAAACTATTGCTCCATTGCAAATGTTTGCCAAGAAGGCGAGTTGTCGAATTTTGATTTCAAGGTGGATAAGCTGGATGCTTTAAATCATCCATCATTAATAAAGTAATTTATAATCTTCTATTTGAGCAGGTTTCTAAATCAGCCAAGTAAATAGAATGGTAAGGCAGGAGCCACATTTGGTTACAAATTAGTAATTCATATTTTTTAAATACAATATTCAAGCAATCTATAATAATATTTATCGGAATTTCAATTTCATTGGAAATGTGTTTATCATCTCATTTCAACACATATTTCACCAAGATAATGGAATATATCTACTATGCTAACGAATTTTGAAATATTTTGGGAAATTATTCAGCCAAGGTTGCGGGTCATCCAGGTTCACATGCTGGGAAAAATTCTACTATTTATTCAAGCATAATCAAATGAATAATTATAATGAGCTCCACACACTGGTGATGCCAAACTAAACCATCCAACCACGAAATACCAAATTGGTTGGATGAGTTGCATGCTGCCATGCTGCTACACTATTGTTCAATTTTTGACAAATTTGATGTGAAAATATTCTATTGAAAAGTTTATAGCCTTGACTTATAATCTGTGTTAAGTGGATCAAAACCAAAACTATTCAACATAATATTTGTAGACATCAATAATTTTCATGTTTAAAAGAAGATCTAGATTTTTAACACAGAAAATAAGAAAGGAATTTTGTTAACTATCATTGAATATTGGTACAAAATACAAGTTTAGCTCGTTAAAAATATTATTGTTGAGATTGATTGTAGCCAATAAGCTAAGATAAATGAATAACAGACATAAGTTCCAAATCAGAATCATTTAATTCTACTATCCCATGTTTCTTTAAATCACCACGCTGAAATTGTAGCAAAAATGTCTTGTTCAGCTGAATAATCTCCATATAATATCAAAACATATTATAGATAAATGGCATGTTAATATAAAAGAATATTCATAACAATGAAATAATATTCTTATAATCAATGGAATATTGAACAAGTGAACATATCAGGACAGGCCCGATCATTTGAATAAACAGCTGATTACTCACGAACCATTAGATTATAACTATAAAAATTGTTATGTTCTCATTATGACAATAATGGCAGAAACAAAACTGGGCAGAATGACTCAAATTCCGAATTGAAGGATTTGTGAGTCAGTTAAACAAATTGATCATTGTTCTGCCGAATAAACAACAGTTATAACTGATAAGGTGTTGTGATTTTTTCAGCTTGGTAGGTAGCATCTACAGCAATGATTAATAATGATAACATCCAATCTCCATCATGATTCATTACAAGACGTCAAGACGCCTAGTTTCATCACATGTTTTGGGATTCTGATGAGGTCTTTTGGCAGGATTCTTCTGATAGAATTGATTGATGACTTGAATAATCGGAAAAACAATTTCAACAAATTACAGTAGAACTGAATTGAATTGAGAAAAATCTCTATTCATGATCATGTACAAGTTCATGTACAATAGGAACAGTGTCAATATAAACAATAAACACGACATGAAAAGCGATTAATATAATGAAAAAGCATGATAAATATTGCCAATTCTAAAATATACAAAAATATTTGTATAAAACGACATCCTACAGAGTAATAATAGTCATCAACCTCTGGTTGAATCAATAAATTCCTGCAGAGAGTACAAGGACTGAATTTCCATGTAGACCAACTTTCCATTGGCTCTCCAATTTTCAAGATGTCATATCTCGAAAACAGTGGGGGCTCAAAACGAAATAAAAGTGGCTCAAATCAGCTCAAAACGAGCTCAAAACGATGGCATATTTATTTTGTTGATTTTTGAAAATTTAAAAAAGCATTAAGTTGGCTCTCCAATTTTCAAGATGTCATATCTCGAAAACGGTGGGGGCTCAAAACGAAATAAAAGTGGCTCGAATCAGCTCAAAATGAGCACAAAACGATGGCATATTTATTTTGTTGATTTTTGAAAATTTAAAAAAGCATTAAGTTGGCTCTCCAATTTTCAAGATGTCATATCTCGAAAACGGTGGGGGCTCAAAACGAAATAAAAGTGGCTCAAATCAGCTCAAAACGAGCTTGAAACGATGGCATATTTATTTTATTGATTTTCGAAAATTTAAAAAAGCATTAAGTTGGCTCTCCAATTTTCAAGATGTCATATCTCGAAAACGGTGGGGGCTCAAAACAAAATAAAAGTGGCTCAAATCAGGTATAAACGAGCTCAAAACGATGGCGTATGTATTTTGTTGATTTTTGAAAATTTAAAAAAGCATTAAGTTGGCTCTCCAATTTTCAAGATGTCATATCTCGAAAACGGTGGGGGCTCAAAACGAAATAAAAGTGGCTCAAATCAGCTCAAAACGAGCTCAAAACGATGGCATATTTATTTTGTTGATTTTCAAAAATTTAAAAAAGCATTAAGTTGGCTCTCCAATTTTCAAGATGTCATATCTCGAAAACGGTGGGAGCTCAAAACGAAATAAAAGTGGCTCAAATCAGCTCAAAACGAGCTCAAAACGATGGCATATTTATTTTGTTGATTTTTGAAAATTTAAAAAAGCATTAAGTTGGCTCTCCAATTTTCAAGATGTCATATCTCGAAAACGGTGGGGGCTCAAAACAAAATAAAAGTGGCTCAAATCAGCTCAAAACGAGCTCAAAACGATGGCATATTTATTTTGTTGATTTTTGAAAATTCAAAAAAGCATTAAGTTGGCTCTCCAATTTTCAAGATGTCATATCTCGAAAACGGTGGGGGCTCAAAACGAAATAAAAGTGGCTCAAATCAGCTCAAAACAAGCTCAAAACGATGGCGTGTTCATTTTGTCAATTTTCAATTGGTGGGAAACAAGCATTAAGTTGGCTCTCCAATTTTCAAGACGTAATATCTCGAAAACGGTGGGGGCTCAAAACGAAATAAAACTGGCTCAAATCAGCTCAAAACGAGCTCAAAACGATGGCGTTGAGAAAATTCGAAAATATTTTAGTGGGGAGCCAACTTAATGTTGGTGGCCTACGCTAACTCTTTCTCCCTTTTTTGCTTTTCCAACCTCACAGAGTTGTAATAGATTTCCAATAGTGATACGACCTCCATTCTGAAAGTATAAAATAGTCGTTTTACGGATGTAGCCGATGAATAATATGGAAGCCGATATTGTGAGTGTCGTTTTGAAATCAGAAAACGATTAGTTGAGCTTGTCATGTCATATGAGTGACGTTGCGGAGTCCATTTTCAACTACTGTAAGTTACACCAACTTATTCATACTCTTTAAGGTTCGAGGGTCGTTCATGCATTCTTTTATGTAGTAGTTACTGATAATATGAATTTGATTCGATTATGATTGAATACGCTTCTCTCTGAGATTTTCTAATTTTTTAGATGTGATTGATTATTATTGAATTATTGATAAAACCATGATATAATGTGTGTAGCTAAACTTATGAATCATGAAAATGAATACTTGATGGCTAATGCCAGTAGTCATTTTACAACTTGAGTCTTACAAAAAATTTCTATTGTAATAATTATGTATTGTTTGTACGGTCTTATGAAGAATATTCTAATAATTGGAACGTAAGCCGAAAAAACGTATCTCATAATTTTGACAAACCTTATTATCTAATCCTCAAGAGTAATCATTATAAAAAAACTGAAAAAATCACGAAAACACCAATTTCATTCCATTACGCGCATGACCCATTATTCCTTATAATACAAATCCTATTATCTCCGTTACAATATGGAATAATTATCATCTGGGAATGTGAATGATAGAATCTTATTCACTGAAACTAGACTGGAGAATGTTAATCCTCATTAGGAAGAATCAGTAGGACATTTTTGTAGTAGAATTATAGTATAATTGACTTTAGTAGAATCTGATATAACGATATTATTCCTTTTAGCTGTCAATGTTTCTTCGTATTAGAAATTAATTGATGGTAACTTCGTTATTAAGCTTTTGTTCAAAACATAGTTTATCATGAATCCCAACATTGAGATTTAACAAAATCTCTAATGTCAATGCTTTAATATATTTACATGAGGGTGGAGAAGGAATTTCGTAAAAAATAGCCGAATACAAGATGGAAATATTATAAAGTTTTTCGACGTGTGAATCATTGAAGATGATTGTATCATTCGACATTCTCCATTCATGATAACAACATTCAACAAAGATAGAATATCACTGTGCTATAAAGAAACTCATGATTGATTCAGTTTGGTCTAAACCGTGCGTTGGTATAATTAATAATTGATTTACCTTTGTTCAAATACAATAAATTTTGTATTCGTATTATAATAACTGTATGCTTTCTCCTCTTAAAAATGCAATTGAATAGTTCAACATTTGAAGGAGAATAGAGCCCTGCAAAATTCTGAAAATCTGACAACTGTTTACAAGCAGCTTTCCTGATTTTCTTCGAAACAAAAGATTTCATCGATTGCGGCTTCGAAGTTCCGAGACGCCAGATCTGTTTGTTGGGTCTTGGTTGAACTAGGATGGGGAATACAGTCCACGAGTTGAAATTGGAAAGAGAAAACAATACGGATAGTGGTTATCGATTTAGTTTCATATTTTCCATCTCAGAGAGCATGGCATAACATGAAGACAAGGCATGACTTCTATTATGTCTTTGTAAGGTTATATCCTCTTCAAGATGCTGGAGAGTTCATGATTTAAAAAGTTGCATCGTTCCTGAAAATTATACTGACTATGTGAAAATATATAATTTTTCGAGATTCAAGGAATCTCCCAGTTTGATAGAAAGATATGAGGTACCTGACTTTTGAAAAAGTTTCAAACATGTTTGTCGTTCCAGAGAGATTCAAACTTTGTTTATCTTCCAATTTCAGAATTGAGAATCTATGTTTTTTAACAAGGATATTGTTGATTCTCAAGAGTATTGGTGTTTTTATTCTCAATTTTAAAGTTCACTACTTGTAAGACTTTATTAATATTGAAGACTATATTAATTGAATTGATTAATCGAATGTTAAATTCATCAACGGTGAATTCATGAATGACGTTTCAATCACACACACCTCCTCATTATTTATAATATTATTTCTGGATTACCTTCATTACTCTGATCATCATAATTATTTCTATTACTATCTCTGCTGGAGAGAACCAGGAATGCTTGAACTTGCCTGATGGACATGGACAAATTGGTGATAACTCTTAACTAGTTCATTAGGATATGATTCTTTACTAACTCATCAATTCAGTATTGCTAAAGTTCTCTCTTATACATGGTTCAGTTCTCCGTTGATAATATAATTTTTGAGTCGTCAGATATGTTCTATGGAATTTATTAAATACTTAATACATTGGATTGAATAAAAAATGATTAATCAGTACTTGTTGGGTACGGTAGTAGGAAATTCCATTCAAAAAATGGGAAATTCCAAGCATCATGAGTTTAAGAAAAATTAATAATTTATGTAATCAATAACTGGAAAGTTCAAAATGAATCTACTAATTTGTAATAATGAATATTCCACATTCAGGGTGTGATTATTGAGTAGAAATACAAGAGTGAGCTCTTTACCATACTTCAACTATTCTGTAATAATTATTATGCGCCTAATATCAACGGAGAGTTGAATAATAGTATTTTCGATTTTGAGTCCAATACATCATGTAGGAGACTAGAATTTATTCATTTGTTTATGTAAATTACTTCACTCGTTATTAATTACACAGTAAACAGTTACCACAGTACTATTGTTATTAGTTTGGAATTCAGTTGTATGAGTAAGCTATTAATTTTTCTATATTGGTGGACTTTTCAATCAATTTGTGAGAATTCCATCAATGTGCAACAATCATTTATTCGAAATTAGATCGAAGCAAACGGGAGTTTGTGATATCAGATTAATTTTATCACTGATAAAAAATTCAATTCAATACAAAATCGCAACGATCATGGACATTTCCTCAGAGAATCATCACTGTATACTCGTCATCCATGCTCAATGATTTATTCTGACTACATTCTGAATGGAAATAATAGCGGAACTGTAAACGAATTACACACATATACATTCCGTCACATATACATTTTCGGAATTGATTTGAATTTTACATCATATAGGCTATTGTTTCTTATTTGCCATTCAGCTTTCTCTTCCCTATAAACCATTCTATCCTCATAACTCATTTTCACTTATCTTCTCTCTTCTTTGAGGTTACTAATTTCGTTTTTTTATCACTTTCTTCTCATGTTTTGCAACTATTTTTCCCTTTATAGGCGTCCTTTCTCTTCAACAATTCTTCATTCTAATCCTTATATCATAAATAACTTTGCCTATTTTTAATCTCCCAATCTTTCTACTCTTTCCCTTTCCTGCTTTCCTCTCTACATTATTTCTCACTTCTTCTCTTTCCCACCACCTTCATCCTGGTACATCTTTTTCTCGTTCTTTACCATTGATCCTTCTTCTCTTCTTTCTTTATCATCGCTTTCTATCTCTATCTCTTCCTTCATTACTCTTTTCCATTACATTAATTCATTTCCTATAAATCCCCTTTTGTATATATTAACTCTAGTGAGTCTAGCCACTTGTTCATATTCTTTGTCTCATTTTAACTTTCATCTCGATTTCCTTATTATTTTTCCTCATGTAATCTTTTTTTATATCTCCGACTAATCTCTCTTTCAATCTCTCAAATTTGTTTCCTCCCCTTCTTTCTCTACTTCCAACAATCTTTTTTATCGCTTCTTTCTTACTCTCTCCCCACATCTCCTTCTCCAAGTTATCTATTGCTTTTTCTATGTTACCATCTTGTATTTCATCACCCCCTTCGTGAATTTTTTCCACGATTCCGCTATTTCGCCTCTCAATTCCTTACCTCTCAAATTAACTCTCTTCTTCTTCTTCTTCTTCTTTTTCCCCTACTCTCTCACTCTTTTTCTCTCCCAATGAAGCAATTATTCTCTCTCTCTCTCTCTCTCTCTCTCTCTCTCTCTTGGCTCGTCACTCTCTTCCATCTCTTTTTAATCAGAGTTTGAGCAAGTAAACGTGACCAAGCCGAGCTCATTCCATCTATCAATCGATTGCCATTGTTTGGACCCGAATCGGAATTGTAGCAACAGCAACAGCAAACTTTGAACGGAAGTTAACTGACAGTTTGATGAGTTCACGGCGCACTGAAAATAATTAGTGCCTGCAATTGAAGGCACTCTGATCGACAATCCCAATCAATCCTCAGCTTATTATCAAAGTTATTCGCCTCCACCTGTGGTAGGCTACAGTATCACCACACAATTTTTTTATCTATTCAATGTCGAGTGTATTTTTGTCATACAAATATCCCGCCAGAAGAGATTGAAAATCGTTATTCATATTTTTGCAGAAGAATATGAGAATTGTTGCTTGGATTTTTGGTGATCAGTGTTGCCGGCCATAATTTTCAGGCTTGTGTTGTTCGGTTCTACTGAATATTTATAGAGAATGCTTTTGCAAGCAATCGAAAGTCAAGTATCTTTTTGGGTAGCAATTGATTCATCGACATTACAATACACTGCATTTCAACAAATAATAAAAGCAAACATCGTTTCTAGTAAAAGAGCTATATAATAGAAGGACATACTCGTATATTGCAAACTTGTCACAATGATAATTTTCATTGGCAATGAAATATTTCCGCCTTTTTGAATCATGTGTATCGGTATTATTCAAGTGAGAGGGGATTCTGGTAATCTTCAATTCAAACTCGATGATGAAATTTCGAAATCTTGAAAGATTCTATGAGTGGCTTGATGGAGGAATTCCAAGAAGGTTCAATCTCCTTAATAGGCTATTAGTAGGCCTATACATGAGTGATTTGTGAATATCAAGAAAAATCATGAGAATTTAGTAATTGAGTACAAATAATACACCATACACCAATTACAAGTAAATAGGGTACAAGTGCACAAAGTACAATCACACCAGGTACAAGTACATTAAATTACTTTTCTAAACATTTTTCACAATTGGCCTACATTTTGATAGATGAACATTGATTGAGTTTTTACTCGAAAATAATACTTATAAATTGGTCATACATGATCAAGAAATATCCGTTCCTAAGTTTTAAGGTATTGGACCTTTTAGTCAGCAAAAAATGGAAATTTCTTCTTTTGAATATTAACCTCGATAAGTAAGCAGATTCCTCCAATTAAACCACAAAAACATAGGCAAACTGATTAATGTAGTTTGGAACTGGATCAGCCAGCCGGAAGGTTGAAAACAGTGTTCAACCATCAATTTTTAAATTACATCCGTCTGTAAACAAAGCTGATTGCTCAACTTTTTGCTGCTGGCGCTTAGATATTGAATCGCTTTTATTTCTGAAAATTTACCTTGTGGCGCGCTCTAGGCAGTTAGCAATGGAATCGATTCGAGAAATAATGAGGGCAATTACCAGTCCTGAAAGGATTCTCCAAGATGCAGTCTTGGGTTGGATTAGGGAAGGGATTGGTGTAGTGGAAGGGGTCAGATTTACGAAACGAGATAGAAGGAACCAATCAATAGCTGTTTGAGCTTCTCCACTGACCACCTACTGATAAAATGCCGATCTCATCAACCCACTACTTACCGACTCACTTTTATTCACACGTGTCGAATTAGCTGGAGTCCCTCGTTCGATTCACCGGTTCGATTCTCGATTGCTCTTGAAACAGAATTTTGGAGCGGATTCCACCGTAAGCAGGTGACCAAGTGAATATAGTGTGTTGGAATTGAATCGGATCCGAATGAAATTGGAGCTGGATTGTACGGTCAAGAAAAAACTAAGTGAACAGTGAGATTAATTTGTTTGAAGTAAGCATTATTTTTCACTGAGATCTATCTCACTGATTGCTCTGATCACACTCATCTGTGATTCATCTATGTCTATCTACAGTAATATCAAACTTAAATATGTGATATTGTTCTATTCACTCTTAACTATGAGATTGCAACAGTGTTCTGAACAGAGAAGAGAATATTCGAAATTCATTACCTTTATAATCGCTTTCTCTTTAGCCAGTTTCAATAGAAAGAATGTAACTTTATTTGTAGAATTATATTTTCTCGAACAGAGAATTGAGAAATATATTCGTATGAAATGGACTGAGAAAGTAGAACCCAATAAATATCGACAGAAACTATATTGGCCGGTTTTGTGTAAGGAAAATCTTCCAGTCCTGTATGTTGGGAAAGAGTTTGATGGAGTTCGAGTACAAAGTATCAGAGACTACTTAAATTAATAGAAAAAGAAACTAGAGTATTAATAACAAGAAAACAAAGGAGAATCAGAAAAATAATATAAACAATTGGAATAGGAGAAGGAATAGTTAGGGCAAACAAAGGAATATAGACTATCTTATGTTATTTTATATTATAGGATTTCAGAAGAATCACAAGACGATATATTATTATAAATATAAATTTTAGAATTATGATTACATGAATTATTAATTATAATGAGCTGGAGACAAGATTCACGAATTACAAAAAAAACCATTTAGCATAATGAGTAGAAAAGACAGAGAGGAGTTTCTTTCTTGTTTCAGGAACAAAGTTGCCGCTATTTGTCAGGAAAGAGCGAGAGAGGAATTAAGACAGAGAAAGATGATTTGAAAAGCCCTCGTCGGATACGTTGTTGAAGGAGAATTGAATATCATTCTCTATTGCAAAGGTTGAAGGAGTGATAGCGGATAGGAAATTTACTCCGAAACGACAGAAATTAATGAACTCGCTGGCTGCCGTTGGAGCTAGCTGACGACATGAACCATGTCTGGGGGTCTTTCATGTAGAGGAGCCTCTTGGTACCCCCCTCACCCGCACGGGTGCTCCCTTTTTCTCCTAAACCCCTTCCCCCCTGAAACGCCAACGTCTGTCTTGAATCTCTCATACAAACGTGTAATAATTTCTACTCTGGGCTAGCAATTAATCTCATCAACAGAATTTGACGGAGGAGGGTGATTAAGGGGGGGGGGAGGATGAGCGTTCGTTACGTCCTAATGATAGCTGTTTGCTTGTATATACAAGGTGTGGAGCAAGAGAACTGCCAGGCAACATTATGTAGAGAAGGTTGACTGAGCTGCTGCTGCTGCTGCTTCTGCTTGTGACGTAAATCTGTGTTCTCTCACAACTGCTGATTCAGTCTTGTAAATGACTGCGAGCGAATTACTGACGTAATGAATATTGTTACACACTTGTGAGAATAATGATGCAGTTGTTACTTCTCAAATTTTCAAGTAGTATTTCGAAGATGTGAAACTGGCGGCAACCAGATGATATGCCTAGGCCCTTCATGGACTGTTGAGCCATTGACAAAAACATTTCTAAGATATTTCTGTTAAAATGTGAATAAGATAACCTAAGGAGGATTCTCTTATGAAGTAATTAGTAGTAGTTTAGGCAAGAAAAAAGTTGATCATTATTCTTAAGACTATATAGCAATCTATTGTAACCTTAGCAATATAGCAATAGAAACCTTCTGATCACAAACGTTGCTAGGAAGGCAACATATCAACGACACTACAACCACCTAGCACCAAAAATCCACAATTTACTTCCTGCACACATCAAGATGATAGAACACCCAAGAAAATTCAAAGCCGTCGTTAAAAAGTGGATTACAACAACTGGAAGACATCTCATAGAAAATATT
The DNA here is from genome assembly GCA_017141385.1 of Sogatella furcifera. Lineage (NCBI taxonomy): Eukaryota > Metazoa > Arthropoda > Insecta > Hemiptera > Delphacidae > Sogatella > Sogatella furcifera. The sequence continues at coordinate 39,573,334 of CM029550.1, forward strand.
ATTTCTAACAGTATGTGAGCTCACTTACTCAAAGTATTCGCACCCCCACACAAAATTTACACCTACTCTAGCACATGGGGTTCCCATAGTTGAGTAAGTTAATTTCCAAAAAATAAATAATAAAATAAAACTTTATTCTTTAATTCTTTAAACACTAACTGGATTTAAATTTTAATTGTAAAAATTACATTTGCTTGCTTTTTTGTTCATTTTTGTTTGTTTTTTTAAGGAAATAAAATTATTATTTATTTATTTATCGTTTCTATTATAAAAAAAATATTTTTGCAGTCAATGGTGGAAAAAATCGAAATTTATCATATTTATACAGAATGTTCCAAAAACAACTGATTCGAGTACCACCACGGTTTTCTTCGAGCTAAAACAAACAGGAAAGGCAGTTGGCAAAACATGGAATTCTCCATAGTTTCCCGGTAATCCGCCGTTTTATTTTTCATGATTTTCAATCATATTTCGATAATATATGGATACCATCTCATGAAATTTGGAAGGATCAAGTGTCTTTCATACTCTCATACTTTCATACCATCATGCCGAATTTCATATGGGAGTGTTCATCCATTATCGAGATATGATGGAAAATCGTAAGAAAATGAAATGGGGGATTACATGATAACAGAGGAGAATTCGGCGATCTGCCAATGACATTTTCTGTTTTTCTACCTCGAAGAACTCCTTTGTGGTACTTGAATCAGTTTATTTCGGAAAACTCTGTATATATGCGTATGGTAACAAGTAGTAAATACAGTAACCTATATGTTTTTTTTCAATTTCAATTTCAATTCATTAAAACACACAAAAGACAAAATAAATACAATAAATTTCAAAAACAAATATACATAACAATGACACAATAAACAAAACACAGGCTTCATGGTTGGGTGTGCTGGGAAGAAAAGAGAGAAGAAATAATACCTAACCAACTATGTTTTCCCATGTAAGAGGCAGGTAGGATGAAGAGATAGGAAGGATTGGGAAGGGGTAAGACGTTGAGAAAAAAAGTAAGGAAGAAAGAATACAGAAGGAAGAACAAGCAAAAAGAATGGTGAGCGAGTCCACTTTTAACCGAGAGGAAAAAAAAATCATAACTAAAAAAAAAACAATGCAAAAAAAAGTTTGCGCAGAAATCTTGAGTCTCATAAATCTAAATTGAAGAAAAACTACTATTGGTCCAGTTTTTTATATCTAGTTTAGTTTTTCCACTGATCTTAGAGTTTATGAGAAAGTGATCTGGAATAAGGTTTAATACTTTAGTACTTATGTAAATCAACTGCCTTCTTATACATTCAATATTAGTATTATATGTTACATATTTGTTAGCAGTATTCCTCAGATTATAATTATTGAGTAAAGAGTTCAATGTTAGAGGAAAATCAGATCTATATTTTTATACAAAGTTTATTTCAGTTTTTATACAAATCAGTTTATTTTATACAAAGAGCGGCACTCAAGATCATTTAGCCATAATAAGGCATCAATTGATTAACAATATTATTTTTCGATTATTATTATTATCATTACAGTATTATTATTATTAGGATTACAGCCTATGTGTAGGATTATACAAGCTTTCTTTGTTGAATATCCTTATGTTCAAAACTACTTAGTAGTAGAAATCTTGATAGATAATAACAATCACCAGTACTATGTATATTAGTTGTCCCAACTGTTTCTGCTCACCAATTCACTACTAATATATCAATCAATAATTTATCTGTGAAATTCTTGTTAAAGCATGGAGAATGGGAATAATGTGAAACAGGGGAAATATTTAGATACTGTATGTGATATTCTCTCTTGCTCCAACACACTTGTGGATTTAAGTTAAAAGTCACTCATTCAACAACTTCATTCAACAACTTCATTATTCAAAGTGATCATGTATCAGTATAATTCAAGAAGGGATAATTAGATTTATCATTCTGTAGGGATCACACCAATCTGAAACCCACATCACGACTGGAAATTAAATAAGTTCAGGATTGAAAGTTCACGTCATGTCCAAAACCAAACATTTTCACCAAAGAAACACTATCTGGGACTTGTATTGTTTCAATACAGATCAAGATTTTATCAGGACATAACTCATTTCAAGTTTGAAGTACACATGTGTTGTTTCTTCATCAAAGTATATACATTTGGATGAGAAATTCAAGGTACAGTCCACTAACTTGGTATTAAAGTTACCAGAGCAATATCATTGAATCTAATTCCTTGAAAAGAAAAATGGATGGATATATGCTCTTTCAATTCTAATTATTTTAATGCATTAGGGTAAAAATAATGTCCCTTTGTTCTATAGAAACTGAGAATCATTGGCTCTTGAACAGAGCATTTCTCAGAATAAGTTTTCTCTCTGAGAGAAGGTGGCAATTTCGCTAATTTGAAGCGAGAGCATGTTAAAAATGTAGAATGGTGTGGTCATCGCCTTGTAACGTTGGACATTGCAAAAAGATAACCAAGACAAAATCTCCATTGGTGGTTGCACGGAGCTTAGCCTGGCAGCCAGCGCTCATTTCACTCCTTTCATAAGACGTGGAGATATAATCTTCTTTTATTTATTACCGGCACGTGGAATTAACTCGGGTCCTTTTTTGTTCTCCCTGAACTTTTTCCCGCATTAAATCCAGGCTTTTGCCTCACAATTATTCTTCCTAATACAGTAGTTCTTCATCGTTCTACATGGAAAGACCTAATTAAGGGAACAATGGCGCTAGAGGAAGAACGACGATGTCATCAAAACCACAAAATCATTCTTTTCCTTGCTCAGCCGAGATTAAATTCAATAGAAATAATTTATTCGCTAATGATCTAAAATTCTGAACCGAGAATTAGTTTGATGGACTAAGGTTGAATAATTATATATAATCAACTAATACAACTAACTCAACTATACAATCAACTAACTTCCGAAATACATTATATTTAGGATAGATTTTCCGATTATATTGCATAAAATGCAAGGTAACAAGAGATTCTGACTTGTCAGAATTTAAGTGTTCAACATTCAAGTGTTCATCTAAATGTCTGATAACAAGTAATCTTGAGTCCAGTTGATGGAATGAATGGAGATCTTCGTTCACAATAACCGATACTACAATCTCCTATGCTATTCTAGAGTAATAGGCGGATACAGTGTTCTGATACAGCTGTTCACTGTTCTAATACTCTGATACACTTTTCTAAAATATTGCTCTCAATTTCTACCATGTCTACGCCCTATTTCACTTAATTTCTTTCTAATTTCAATTGCATCTGAGGGAATTTCGAATTTCAAAGTATATCCTTTTACTTGAACATACAAATAATATGAAATTGAATGGTGATCTATTATTAGTCCAGTACGCAGGGAGTTTTTTCTGCAAAAGGTGGTGTATGCGATTTTATTGTTTTAATTGCTTCATTAGGGTCCCAATAATGTGTATTCGAAAAGAGCACACTAAATTTCCCCACGCACAACTTTTGACAGCTAAAAAACCATGCACTTTTTTAGTTTTTGCATATAACTGAAAAAGGATCCACATTTTTATAGGTACATTCTCATAGTAAATTGTAGAGGAAAAAATTCTGCATCGATTGAAAAAAAACAAAAATCGGTAGAATAGATAACGTGTTACATTCATTAAAAAAACACGACTTTTTACCATCAATGGCTTCCAAGGTAGACGCATTTGAAGACAAAAAGTCGCCTTTTTCTTAGTATATAGGAATGGGCTCCAAGTACTCTAGGTAATGGAATTCTTCAATTTTGACCAAATTCAACATATGATATACGAAATAGAACTGTCTTTTCAAGCTGAAAACAATGTGCTATAGTTTATCAGGATCCGTTCACTCTTTGTATCGAATGTCCTTTGTATCAAAAATAATTTGGATTTAGAGCAGTGGAGTATTTATTCTGATGGTAAGTGATCCAAGTAGACTGCGAAATACAAAAGATAGGCTCTATTCGAACTTAAAATGTCTAATATAACATCAAAATGTTGAAAAAGCCAAAAGTTACAGAGCTACAAAAAATTTAAACAATATTTTGGAAAATTTGGAAAAAAATTGTGTTTTTTAATGAATGTAAAACGTTATCTTTTTGACCGAATTTTCTTTTCTTTTTTCAATCGACGCAGAATTTTGTCCTCTACAATTTACTATGAGAATATACCTATAAAAATGTGGACCTTTTTTAGTTACATGCGAAAAACTAAAAAGTTCTCCAGAAAAAGTGTTTTCTGGCTGTCAAAAGTTGTGCGGGGAGGAATTTTATATGCACTTTTCGAATACATTATTGGGACCCTAATGAAGCAATTAAAACAATAAAATCGCATACACCACCTTTTGCAGAAATTAGCCTTACAAAATTCCTCGCGTACTGGACGATATCTCTTTTTTTAACAAAAATGTTGCTCTCAATAGAATTTTTACCTGGTTTGAACGCAAATTAGGGATTATAAATACATTTTACTGTAAAATGGAACACTTATAGATGTTGTAAACTCCATAAATCATTTTAAATGATATTTTTCCAATTAACATTTGGAAATTACAACATCTATAGTTGTTTTATTTCATCATTGAACTTCACTATTTTAAAAATCACTGGCGGCTCGTCAGGTGAAATGTCCGTATCTTAAACTGTACAACATTTCTTTCCAAGGCACGAGCCGTCAGTTGAAAAACACATTGAAAATACATTAGTAAATTTTTCAAAGACAGTATATGCACTGGAGGATCCAATACCGTTGATGATCTTGTTCCATTATTATTATTATTGTTGATTCAAAAAGCTTTCCCTTCAATGAAATATTATTACGTGATTACGTCTATTTGTCGTGGAAATCTGCCATATCCCAGAGAATCATATTTGATGACAGTTCAGTATCAAAACAAATTACCACTATGATTGAATGAAATGTTCCTTCCACTCAACAATCAGTTATATAAGCCTATCTACATCATTCGATATTGTGATTTGTCAATTTGTTATTGGAAAAACAATTTTAACACCATCACAATGTGGCGAATAATGACCGAGAGATGAACCCGTAAGTTGCATAATTTATCAGCACGCGATGCTTTTCTAGGTCATCGATGCAATAATTTATACCGCGACGGATTGCATTTCTAACTCTGATGACCAATGCGCCCCAAGATTTCACTCCATTAATATTTCAGTACTCTTTGAGAATGCATTAACAATCTGTGTTACTATTATTCATAGTTGTTCTCTGGAAGCAAAGAAAATTGGAAGCAAAAAGACTGAGCGGAACAGATGAATAATTCAGGTCAACATTACCTTGCCATGTGCTCGAGATTTACATGATCCTAGAATTTAGAATACAGGCTCCTTTTGAAGGATAAGGGCCTGATTTGCAGCATTCATTATCACTTGAAACTTCAAAGAACTGTTTGGAAAAATTAATGCCAATTATACATGACAATAGAAAGAGCTATTAATCAGTCATGTTTGACTTCGAATAAATCTGCTAATTGTATTGTGAGAAAGGTCTGTTTTATTAATTTGCAATAAGATGGACTATTGTAAGATTACAATTAGACTACTCTCTGAATAGTTTTGATGGATGAAATCACTAGGTAGGTTCAAACACTTTTTTTTTGTCTTAAACCTCATGTACTGTGATCAGTGAAAAGGTGAATGATGATTATTATGAACAAACGTAGCCCATTGAAACTCCCTTGAAGTATATTTTGTTCATTGATGGACTTATAATCGAATTAACAGAATAGAAATGTGTGGTTTGATTCATAAAAAATAACATCAATATTAACAATATCCACTGTTCATAAACCGTTGATCAACGAACCATTTATTCGATACCTTAATTCATCAATATTTCCTCATATGGGTAAAGCTATCTAGATCCGAATCTTTCCTGAACTATCTCATGGGGATTTGGATTTATAGCGACTTGACATTTATTGTGAACTACACACATGACGTTTGCATTGTAAGCTGTTTAGCAAGGCACGGGAGAACTTTGAGGCTAGCAGACGTACGTGAACTTGGCGAATGCCTTGCTGTGATGGCGTGGGTGATGGTGGTTGGTGTTGGGGGGAAAGTGATGGTGAGGGGGTTGTAGAAGGGGTCAAAAGTTGAACATTTGTAACAAGTTGGTGGCGGCGACGGTCGGTCACGGGGTGCGAAACGATAAAAGAGTGGAAGCCGGGTGACCGTGGCCTGCAAACGTGATCAACTGCACAAATCAGCCTCAGTCACGCTCAACACAAAACCTATTGCTTTCAAATACCGTACTCTCCAACATGCTCCGACTCTCTCCATTACTTGTTCATCCTCATGGTGTTGTCGCTCTGTCTTCTTTCTTCTTTTTTCTTCTTCTTCTTCCTCCCTTTGTCTTTACCCTTTATCATTTACAAGAGGTCTATCAATCCTTTAATCATTTTTATTCTTCTACTCCTTATCGACCTCTCTTTCTCATTTCTTATTAGTTCCCCTCTCATTACCTCTCTTACTCCGTGTCTGGATTCATCATCCTCTCTTCACTGTTTGTCTCAAACATAACCTAAAATTGGATATAGTCGGCAGACAGGGCTTTGGTCCAGACTGGATGACAAATTTATGAATCCAACAACTTGTTGCTAATCAAAATGTGGTGTTTGTGATTATTTGGCATTTATCTAAACGAAACGAAGAGGGAACACACTGGCCTATCTCTTCATCTTCGTTATCAACCTATGCTCCATTCCTCTTAGGCTATTGTATAGATTTTATAATTATTTTCCACAAAAGCATAGAAAACACGCTTTCACAATACACTTAACATTGAAACGGCGTATCTACTCAGCTAGCGTAAACTACGTCCATATTTCTATTCGAAAAATGGCAAGGCCTCTTAGATAAAATTAGAACAATAATTAATTACCTTTATTTCCTGATTTCGAACAAATTCTAATGAATTTTTAATGATTGATGAGTATTGCTGGATACCAGGAAATTATCAAATGTTGCCTGGGTGGATGATGAAGCCAATATTATCATCCTAGCAAGAAAATTAGTTTTTATGAGCTACTATAATACTGTGAACACAGTAAAACTGATGCCGTCGCTCTGATGATTGGCGGTGGGTGGGTGGTTAGCAAGGAGGGTGGGTGGATAGTTTATCCATAGAACACAGGCTACATCATCCATACTCATGACGTCATACTCTCTTTGAGGTTATGTTGACCATATTAAGGAATTCCAAGATGGTGCCTAAACTAGAGCTCTATGAAAAGAGACCTTTTTATTATAAAATACAGTATAATAGAGCCCTACCCTAAACAGTATCCACTTTCTATGCTATTCACTCACCACCCATCGGCAGAGCGTCAATCCCTAGCTTGAGAGTTATTATTCTGAAAGTAAGAAAATTAGTTATTTTCACTCAAAATTGCTTTAAGAGTGGGTGGTAGTCGACGGCAAACTGCCGAACGGCAAAATCAAGCCCCATAAGAACAATGTAATTTTTATCAATTTCTTGGAGCAGATATTGCCTCTATTTATGGACAGAATTTCACGTTCTTTATGTCATTGGAAAGAGAATTTAATTCTCCAGGGGCGTTACTTTTTACTTTTTCGATTTTTAGTTTATTTTAATTATCGCATAATTAATTAACTAAAAAAGTATTGAACTGTAATTATTGAAATGAACTAAAAATCGAAAAAGTAAAAAGTAACGCTCCTGGAGAATTAAATTCTCTTTCCAATGACATAAAGAACGTGAAATTCTGTCCATAAATAGAGGCAATATCTGCTCCAAGAAATTGATAAAAATTACATTGTTCTTATGGGGCTTGATTTTGCCGTTCGGCAGTTTGCCGTCCACTACCACCCACTCTCAATAGTAAATTGTAAATATTGTTGTTAAAACATTGACTTGGGCTGAAATGTATGTTTATTTACAGGTGAGTGTCTACACAACTATTTTCAATCCAATTGGCTTCGAATTCGTGAGTGATTATTCCTTTTTGAACAAGAGTTTTATTCCTTTATAATTATAATATATGTTTACTTATGAATGTTTTCCCTCAATTAATATTTATTGGTTTAAAGGGCCCTGTCACACTACGCCACTTCAGACGCGCGGCGGGTCATGTTACATTTTTTTACCTCGCGTTTCGACGCGTTTTGATGCGCGTTTTTTCGTGGCGCCACGAAGGGGGGATATAACCTTGGATTCTACAGTGTATAGGTTCGCGCACGCTGAGAAGAGACTCCGGCTCAATGCACCACTATTGTAGCGGCGTATCTTCTCAGCATGCGCAATAGACAGCATAATTAATAGACTGTATCATTGTCTACATTTACTTATTGTCCATCATTTTCGCCTTTATTGAAACTGTATTGATTAATATGAACTAATATTATATTATATTAACCTACTCATCTCACCACTGATCTAGCACAATCTATCAAAAAACTACATTGAAAACAGTGAATTTGGTTTAATTTTAGCTACATTAAAAATCACTAGTGAAATCACTACATTCTAGTTACTAAATTTTAGTCACCCCAGGAGTTAACTGGATGCTTTGAACAAACAAATTAGTCAACTATACTATAGCCTGTCCAAGCAAAGAAGACTCTGGCAAGGTGGGAAATTGACTCCAGCTTGGTCAATATTTGTTCAAGAATTATAAATATGGTCTTAATAGTAGATCAAATTACACAATTGAAATCAAATTGATAATTTTTGAACAACAATTAACCGAGCTTGAGTCATTTTCCTGTCTTGCCAGAGGGTCTTCTTTGCTTGGACAGACTATACCTACTATTAAAGTTTTCAATAATTAATGAAGATCTTAGTACCCTTTTCAAATAATATTTATTGAATAATGAATTTATTAAAATAATAAAAAGCACCGGGTGGTCAATTAAAATTAAATTGTATTGAAATGTAGGCAATTATTATTTCTTAAGAATTATTGGAAACAACTGCCATCAGCATAACACGGTTTTGTCAACAACATCTTATATTAGTAGTAGCTGTCAGTGCATAGACTTTTCATTGAATATACATCTCATATTATTATTACTATTATTATCAATGATTTGATATAATTGTTATAATAATAAAAAATTGCTCATAATTATATCTTGCTCATATGCACATCAAAAACTCTGGAGAATAATTTTATCATGTGAATTATAAGATTATACTCAACTACATTTGTGGATGAAAAGAAATAATAAGCTTGATTATAATACTTTTCGGAAAAGTATTATTATTTACTTTTATTTTTGGGAAATGAATTATTCATTCATTCAATACTGGCAAAATGTATTAGGCCTGTGTGCTTAAAAAAATGTAAAGTATACTACAATATTTTCTCATATAATCAAGAATAAAAAAGATACTGATGATTCTAATTGAAATATAGAAATATAGCTGCAATTCTATACTTTGTAACAATTTGTAGTGTAATAATACTCATAATGTTTTACTATGTGATCAATGAAACTGAATAAGTAGTATAGAATTAAATTGAAACTATCAAAGATAATATAAATTCCTCAATTTTGAATATTTTTGAGTCCACGTGGGAAATCTTACTAATTGGAGAACGCTGAATCCGAATCTGAAATCAGAATTCCTCTATCTTCAAAATCACGTGATTTAGATTTGGTGGAGTGATAAGATTTTTAATTGCGAGTGGCGCTGAAGTGGCGTAGTGTGACAGGTTGGGCGCGTTCTCATAACGTTACAGCTGCTGACCCTGTGGCTCGCCACTTCTGAGTGGCTTTGGAAACGCGGACGGTCGACCCAACAGCGCGTCTCAAAAAAACGCGTGGCGTAGTGTGACAGGGGTACGCGCCACTCGTATTTGATACTATAGGAAAAAAATTGGATGAGCCTAACGCGCTGTTACGAACGCGCGTCTGAAGTGGCGTAGTGTGACATGGCTCAAAATCAATTCCTTAAAATTTTGTAGATTGAGAGTTATTAGAGATTGCTATCTCTTCTAGATACTATTCAATGCAAAAGAAGGCTCCAAAACTCTAGTATTGCGATTGACTATAGAGTTGAATATGAAAAATAAGGTTCGAGCTCATAGGCTTGTGCGTGTGTAATGAGATGAATGATGATGATGATGATGAGAGATGACAACCACTTCTTAAGTAGTCGAGACGGACGGCTTATCGTCTCCTCCGAAAGACGAGGTGACTGTATTTTAGGTGATTGTGCTGTGGTCAAAGAATTTTGCCCTAGTCGAGATTCAAACCCGGGTCCACCGGGTTATCAGACCGGCGCGTTATCACTTCCTCCAACGAGCCATCCAAAGTAATAAACAATCTGTTTAACTGTTGTCGGTTGAGAGTAAAACATTTTTATTTGTATATAATTATTAAATCATAGCTAGTGGTATTCATTATTTGTTCCTCTATGCTAAATTATTCGACATGATAGTAATTCTTCAATATTTCTTGTAATATTCTGCATAATATTTTGATTGTATCAATGAATGGATCAATAAAATATGAAACCTATAACAAATAATTTTAACATATAAAAAGTTAAAAAAAATTACGAGCTTGAATAATTGTGAGCTCTGTCACAGCTTACTTGTGTCACTTGATTTTTCATACCACAAGCATTGTTAGAATTTATTATTCCTGTTGCATCTGTAATATTATTCAATGAAAATGAAATTACAGTAATAACTACCTTTATCCCGGTTTTTAGTCAATTTATTTCAATTGTTATCACAGTTACATCCCCGTTTGATTTTTAACCAAAATAGATTTGAAAAGTTGAATAACAATCCACAGTGGTTTTTGCTGTAAAAAATCAATTCATGCCTGAACAAAATTACTTCTGTTGCATTCTGGAAATCAAACATTATAAACCCTTTGTAATATGCATAGCTTTATGAAAAAACATGCAGGAAAATATTATTATTATAATTAGCGAAAATATTGCTAGGCGTGGAAAAATGTGAATACATTAGTATTCAATCCAACGTTGCTAATAGTGAAAAAGTAATACATTACTAGGTGAAACAAATGGAAGTATTCAATATAATAATCTATCATGAAGTAAAATGGGAGTGTGAATTATTCAAAACAATGTGTTGAGATTATTGAGGGTTTACAGCATAACAGCATTATAGCTTAGAGCAGAGCATTAGGGAATTAAGCCACAGCAAACGGTGACATGAACAACACCAAGCCGTATCACGCTTGAATTGATACGGCTCGGAATAAAAGCGCTGTAGTATTTATTCCAAGAGCAGATTCATTATAAAAACGCAACAGCAGCGCCTCTGATACGGTATTATGGTAATGGAAATTGAATATTGCCGGCAAAGATGTATTACAGATTCAGAGTGTATCGACTCTGACAAAAGCAAGCTGCATGATATCAAGAGGAAATACGACATGAGTTGGGAATATGAAATTAGCTGTAGAAGGAAGCTAGGGAGGCCGTCGATATAATTTTATTCCGTTGGATGCTGAAACTGTATCCCCCTTTCCCCATAACTTCACCCTTTCCTTCATCGATTAAGCCCAAGGCGTTCCAACTCACCCCACCACCAAACAATCTGTTACTCAAGCACTAAATATAAATATATTTGAATGTGTTTCCCCTCAAATCTAGAAAGGTAGCTGTCGAATCAAGATCCAACTTTCCCCCTCGAGAAATTTCTTACTCATGCATTAAATAAAAATATATTTAGATGTATTTCTGCCTCGAATCTGGGAAGGAAGCTGTCTAATAAGAAATATGACTGCAGTCACGACAGCGTTCTTATTGCCTATCTCCATATTCACATCAGATTGCTCGACAGATTCAAAAATTTATTCTCTATTATAGGCCTTTTAAGACCTGGTTACTCAGAGTCGACGACTTTTTGTTGTAGGCGTACTTTGAAAAGTGAGTTTTAGGTTTCGTTAAATGAAGTGAATTGTGATTCAAACATTGGGAAGTTGTTGTTTATTTGAATCAATAGTTGATTAACTTCACGCATTCAATCAAAATTAAAGGGTTGATTGAAAGGTAGAGATGGTTCATCTATCGGAATCAGAAGTATTCAAATTCGAGATTTAAAATTATTGTTCAAAATAGAAAATTAGATTTTGGAAAATCTAGTGCTCAATTCAGTTCTGGTTGAGTTTGATTTGTTTTATTTGTTCTGCAAAACTTCTAACTGAGCTACTTCGAACTCTATGATCGATGCCATTATAAAAATCTATTATAAATAAGCTCTTAACAGAGTGTAAAAATTTCCATAGAGTAGAATTTATTCGCATTTTACTACATTCATGATGAACTGAAACCTTTGGATGTTGATAATAGTTCACAACGTAAATAGCAGTTGATCTATAATTTAATTCTGAACCATCAGCAGATTCAAATGAAACTCATTATGGATATAACAAATTATAACACACTTTTTAGCATGAAATGTATGACAAATATCGCGACCATTCACCCTGGATTAATCCATCATTTATTGTTCTTAACGGAGATGGCACATATATTCATTTTTTTGCTTGCTTTTCCTTCTCTATTATTCCTTCCTTACAATTTTTATCTGTGTCTCACGCTTTCCCATTCGTTCCTTTCTCTCACCTTACCTGTCTATCACGTGGGAAATCATAGTTGGTTAGGTATTATTTCTTCTTTCTTTTCTTTCCAGCACATACAACCACGAAGCCTTTTTTTTTGTTTGATGTGTCATTGCTATTGTACATTTGTTTTTTTGAAATTTATTGTATTTATTTTGTCTCACGTGTGTTTTAATAAATTGAATATAAAATTGATCGATAGATATATCAACTGTATGACTTTCCTCCGTAGTTTTGAATAATCTCAGGTGTAGTCTGTTCAAGCAAAGAAGAAATTCTGGTAAGATGGGAAAATGACTCCAGCTCAGTCAAGAATGGAAAAAAGTTGGTCTCAAATTGTAGGAAACATTCCTACACTTTAAGACCAGACTTATAATTTTTTAACCAATGTTGACCGAGCTGGAGTCATTTTCCCATTTTGCCAGAATGTCTTCATTGCTTGGATAGGTTATACTCGTACTACAAGACTGGAAAAACAAGATCAAAATGTAGAAACAATATTGAAAGCTGTTGGGTAGTTGCATGTTTCGGGCGAATGTGTTATTGTGATTCGCGCGCGCGATATGAGACGATATAAGAAGAGGAGAGGATGGACCCAGCAACATTTTTCCAAGGGATCAGAAGTTGGCGGAATGATTCTTGTTCGGGATTTCTTCCTTGTTCTTGTTCTAGAAGGCCACACCACCAGTTTCCCAGTGGAAATTTATACCACCCGAGGGAGTGTTACAAAAAGATTCCGTTTATATGCATCCAGCCACTTGTATCTTGCTGCTTCGAGTTATTGCAGCTTGTGCCCGCGAGGTACAATATTCCTCCCCTCTTCCTCCTCTATTTCCTCTCTTTACCCTCTTTCCACCATTCACCATTCCCTGACCAACAATTCTGCTTAACAAAAGATATTCATCCCACTCTGGGCTAGTGCTCTCGTCTCCAGACACAACCTCTGATGGAACTCAAACAGTATCATCCTTTTAAACACGCTATGCATCTACTCGTTCCGTATTTCATAATATCATCATCTTAAGCAAGCTTGATCAGTGTTTGTGTTGTTGGTTGTAGTTTCTGTATGACTTGTTCCATTAGCCCAGTTTCAGTTGTCAATGAACTTGGTGGGTTGGCACGAAGCGTTGTTTTGATTCGGTGATAAAACTAAAAAAATCCTTATGATATTCTATAAATTTTTCGTTTGTAGAAGCCTATGTTGAAGAGTAAAAGATTCATTCGATAGTGTACACATAGAATAAATATGTTCACATTTTAGTATGACTTTTTCCACTTTGATGCCTTTAGCTATTCTTGGACTTTAGGTTTGTCATGGACGTTAAATAACTTACTTTTTTATTATCGCATTTCATATGGTATCTGCTAGAGTGGTTACGAAACTTGCAACCAGCTGGCAGGTCCAATTTTTTCGTGAGCTGTTGAGCCATAATATACAATTATACATACATATCTTTGCGGAAGTATGATAAGAAATCAAATCTTTAGTACCTGCCATCTTCGCAAGAATTTTCATATGAGCTACTTTAGTTTCTTTGTATTTGATCAATACCTGTATACCTGTATCAATATCTGATAGCCTATTAATTTTTGTAAATATTTTATTACTTCATGAAATCAATTTTTAGAGCACTTTCGCTAATATTAATCATTGTTATGAATGTGCGACAACCCGTTCGTTCCATAGTTCCATTCTAGATCCTAAACGGCTCGCTTATGTTTTCTAAAATCCAAGATTTTTTGAATGAATGAATAATGCACTGTTTTGAATCAGAATGGTTCCTGCATTGATTCCCTCTTTCAGAATTCATTTACATTTTTCTCGAATGGATTTCGGAATTCAATTTCAAATCGATCTAAAAAAATTTATTCTAGAAAAAATGTACAATAATAATTGAGAACAGACGTAATGATCATTTGTAACATTATTTCTTCTTGCAGAGGACGAAAGCGTTCAATCGGTCTTGCCAATAAAACCAATTATGCAGACTGAAACTCGAACAGGCCACTTATCTGTATGCGCCTTTTCGCCAATGATGCGGCATCGTTATTAGCAGTAACTTGTTGTTTTAGTCGCCAGTGAAGTCAAAATATTTGCGCCGACATCGAAACAGACGCTATCACAGCCACAGCGTCCACAGCTAAGCTGCCCTTCACTGTTTACATCATGTTTCGGCGGTGCCCCTATGGCTTGACACTGCAGCTTTCTCCTAGCATCTATTCTCTCGATTCACTACGTTATTCTCCTTTGTTTCTCAGTTTTCTTGCTCAGTATTCTCTGATTCTTCTCATTTTTGCTCAGTATTCCCTGTTCCTTCTCCTCTTTTTGCTCAGTATTCTCTGTTTCTTCCCTTTTTTGCTCAGTATTCTCTGTTTCTTTTCCTTTTTTGCTCAGTTTCCTCTTCTCTCCACTCAGTTTTCTTCATCATTTGAGTTCCTATCTTTGCTGCCTATAATATCTCCAAGTTGACAATCACTAAATTCGAGCACTAACTGAAATTTGTATGTTTGCTGCAAGTCATGCTCTTATAATAATTAATTGTGGAACTAGGAAGAATTTATTCATTGTTGTTTAATTGAAAATTTCATATCAACTCGTATATAGGCACAAGTTATGTATGACCTGTAGACACAAGTGTCTACATAATACGTAGATATGCTGTAGACTTTTCTAGAGGGTGATCCAACTATACTGTACGGTGTATAATAATATTATTATAATAGTATAATACTATCATTAAATTCAGAAAAAACAAAATTTTTAACGTTTTCTTTAACCGATAGCACTAAACCACAGAAGACAACAATGAAGCTTCATTATTGTAATAGAATAAGTAACAATTGTAATTGCCCACAAATAGAACGCTCTGACAGTATAAAGTATTCAGGAATAGTAGTATATAATGAAATGGAATAAGCATATAGCATATACAACTGTAAAAGCCGCGTATCGACAGTCCGAGGCATGTGCTACGAATGCCTCGCTGTACAGTCTGTTGACACAAAAAAAGAGTACTACTACTAGTATACTATCTACCGCGTATCGACAGTCCGAGGCATGTGTGGCACATGCCTCGGACTGTCGATACCGGGTTTTCTAGCAGCGAGGCAAACGCTGCACACAATTCGCAGCGAGCAGTGCCTGTTGCCTCGCAACGCACAACAAACAATTCTACAAACCAACCTCAAAATTGTACCACATTCCTATGCATTTTTGTGATTAAGAATTCTATTTGGGTGCAGAAGGTTCTAATAGGCAATAATAAGCATTGCCTTGAATTTTTATCTACTAATTTAGCACAAACTAACCTTCAAAGTCCAAAATATCAATTGTCAGAGCTTAGTTGCTTTGTCTCCAGCTTGATGGCGCTAGTCAATTTGTTCGCGTGCTCGCATTTTTGGTTACAAAAAATGCAGATTTTTTATTATAATTATATACTATATACTATACCGGTACTATAATTATAATTATTTTCGATAATTGCAGATTATATCCACACATATGCCTCAGCCATGAGTTTAGACTTTTTTTGCGTCACCAGACTGTACTGCGAGGCATTCGTGGCACATGCCTCGGACTGTCGATACGCGGCTTAAAAATAAGGAAGCTTATATATAAATTCTATCAGTTAAGACGTATAATAAACAAAGAAATGTTAAAAACAGTCTATTTTACATTAGTTGAATCGCTTATAAGGTATGGTCTGTTAGTTTGGGGAGCAGCTAATTTTAGTTTTATAGATCCTATAGTTAAAATTCAGAAATGCATTTTAAAAATAATGGGGAACAGAGAAATCCGCTACCCAACCCTAGAACTTTTTATAGAAAATAGAGTACTTAGTGTTAGACAGTTGTATATTTTGCTGTTAGCAAGCTGTATAAAGAAATATGAATATGGGAACCATGTTGTAAATCATATATATATAATACTAGAATAAGAGAACTTAATGATAATAATATACCTCGAATGAACACAGCATTTGGACAGATATCAATTAAATATTTAGGACCAGCAATAGTAAATCGTATTCCAATGGAAATAAAAGAAGAAGTTAATTTAAATAGATTCAAAAGAAAAATGAAACATTGGTTATTTAGCATAGGGATTTATCATAGTGAGGAACTAATAGTGAATAGGATTTAGATGTGAGTGGATTCACGACATGAACTGCTAGTTGTGATAAGTTTTTCAGTTTATTTTCACTAGAAGAGGTGATGGGCAATAAATATAGTTTCAGGATCTAGTTATAATCAAGTTTTTTTCAATTATATTATTTTCATACCGATGATTACCCCGACACATATACGAGTATTATTATAGTGGGGAATCATTTTTTTATATTTATATAGGCTAGCTATAATATTGCATGTATCTGTATCTGAAATTTGCATGTATTATGTAATGATTTGACTGACAAATAAACTCCTCTGGATGCGTTATTCAGCATCCAGAGAAATTATTATTATTATTATTAGTGATGCAATTAATTAAATGTCTTATTCGTCAATATTTTGGTGTATCCCTATTATGTATTATAATTGTTCATTGAAATTTGAAAAAGTATTGATGATGTTCATTCATGGAAAAAATATATTATTTCTCTGATTCTTCTACTTTTGCCGCTCACCTTTTCATGTTTTTTCTCTTTTTTTGTCTGGAATTCTGTCTCTTTCCTCTTTATATATCAGATTTGATTGTCAGATTTATATGACAGATTTCTTATTCCTCTATCTTTCTATCTCTAATGAGTCTTTTCATACCTTGTGTGATAAGAAATATAGAAATAATCTTTGTGTGAGATTTGTCATCCACATTTGATTCTGCTACTCAGACTCTATATTATATCTCAATGAAACTGAACAGGAATTATTTAGTATTATGTATATGCTGAATAGTCACTTTGTAGTTCATTATCAAATCATTTGATTTTTAGCTAGAACAGGAATAAACCTGGGATGGAAGTGATCAGAGATTGAACATGTTCAAAATGGAAGCTGAATTGGAACTGGCCACAAAATTAGTGGGAGTTTGAAGTTCTATGAACACAGGGTAGGACCTTAATTAAAACTAAAATGAACAACATTACATCTACACTGAGTGTGAATAAGAACTGTGCGAGAACTCGACAGGAAATCAGCGGAAATTTGATTGAAAAATGAATAAGAATTTGAACAGAGACCGATTTGGAAACTCAATCACAAAAATAACTGTAGTGGATTCAGGAAAGCTTATAACTGGAACCAAATTCTTACAAAAACTTAACTGGATATAAACTGAGCATAAAATAAACTCACCTAGAGTTATCAAATTTAAAAAATGATGATTTTTTTCATTCCAATGTGCCCCTTGTGTTCCTTAGTCTCATTCCTCATTCTCATTCTTATAGGCTACTCAAAATATTCTTCATTCTTTCTTTTACCTCACTCTCTCTCTCTCTTTGATTCTCATTCCCAAAATTCACATTCTCACTTCCTCTCTTTATTATCTCTCTCTTAGATCTCTCTTTCTCTCTCTCTCTTGACTACCTTCCACTCTCTCCTAAATCCCTTACTGACAACAGGCTGTAACCGCGGTTTTTGCTTGTCTATTGCATCAACAACCCTCCCAGCTTGCTGACAAAATATCGACAAGTCAGTCAATAAAACGATGCTTCGGCCACACTAAACAGTGATCGGCGCCGCTTTGCGTTTGCATTGCCGCATGTCATTCTGCAGTTGCGGTAACGGCGAGCGGCGAATGGCAACCACCATGCGTCAATAGCAGACTGGCGTTTCAACGCTTGATGAGAGAAAGTGAAGCGTATCGGCCGCTATTACACAGTAATAATAATCGGCCACAGTGATCGATATTATATCTGATCATCAGCGTTCTGCCGTGGCCGTGTTCTCTCACCTTTGCTATAAAGTAGTATGACTATCGATATACTCAAATAATATAGTTATCGATGACACTCCCGTCTCAATTAATCGACAGCGGTTTTAGCGTCATGTTTGACCGCCACGTCAGCTATTTCAATTTGCGATAAACCAATATCGGATCGAATACGTGTTTTCCTATGGCCGGTGTCAGTTGTGTGGAATGGTGTCAAGATTGTAGGTTGGAAAATTTGGAGATATTGGATATGGGTTCGGATCTGCTCCTATGTAATAGTGTAGTCAGAAACATGTATTTGAATACACAGAGAAGCATGTATCATCATCGGAGCATTAGAACTTTTCAATTGTATTAAAATGATTTGAATGTAGTGTTGTCATGGAGATGGTATTTTGGCTATCCATAATGATTGTGAAGACTTAAATTTCTCATTAATACATATTTATTCAAATTAAGATCCGAGGGAATTCGATAATTCTTGCTCCAATTTGATAGTTTTTTTTTTAAATTCACTACCCCGCATCGTTTTCACCGATGAAGATGTTCTCTCAAGTCCCAAATTGATGGAGGAGAGTTTTACTTCGGTCTCTTCATCACTAAAGTTATAGTTACGATTATTTAATAGAGTATATTATTACAGTATAAACCATAATAAACAATAGTTTTCATCTACAGCTGAGTATAATTTGGCCTATGCGAAATGCAGGCAAGCAAAGAGATTCCGTTTGTCTTATTATTATGGATATGGGTTGTTCC
Organism: Sogatella furcifera; assembly: GCA_017141385.1. Classification (NCBI taxonomy): domain Eukaryota; kingdom Metazoa; phylum Arthropoda; class Insecta; order Hemiptera; family Delphacidae; genus Sogatella; species Sogatella furcifera. Next base: position 39,592,563 of record CM029550.1, read on the forward strand.
ACCTCAGGTTAATCCCCTCCCCCCGCGGAGTAGGCATGCGAAGCGAACCTGCCGGCTAGTTTCAGTTCAATTTCATAACATGCAAAGATGATGCAGTGCTGATTGAGTTCAAGTATCAATAGTTTAATTGCAAACTACCTGTGTGTGCCTCTCGAGAACCCAATCAGAGGCCCACTACATCAGCCTGGTAGGCTGAATATGTGGGGCTTGCCCAGGGCGTCTGAAATGTGTGTGTCGCCCCGAGGCGTGGCAAAGATGAAAGCAGAAGCAATATTGGTAAAGTTAACCGTGCTATTATACGAATGATATATGGCCACATGAGCCTACACTGACGTCTTTGCGTGACTTTGAACTTCACACGTTAGATGGCGTTAGTGTAGCCGTGCCTTACCTGGCTAATCATCGTAGGTCCGCCGGCTGTAATATCTGGTAAGATGTTTTATGAGCCAAGGTACGTGTGGCCTGGGGGATGATGGAAGGAGGTGTGGGAGTGAGAAGGGAAGAGAGCCTCCTATTGCGATTTAATATCTGAAATTGCATCCGTTGAAAATTCGTTGATGTTTTCACGTTGCGGTGTCTTCCGGTTTCGCAATAGTGGGTGGGGCCCTGTGTGAACAGCATGATACAACACCAACCAGAATTATTAATGAATTACTAGACTTCTTCTACCATGTTACTTTCATTAGGGTAGTTCTTCTCTATTCTGCTCTTTTCCATCATCCTGTTCTTTTCCATCGCATTCATTCCAGAAAGTATTAGAGTATCTCTCTTGATTGTATAATCTTTTTTTGTATGTTTTCTTGTATTTTTATATTTTATCTGAATTTTTAATTATGCTTTGTTCTGAAGAACAATTACAAAGTCTGATTCGATTTGATTTCTTCTCTTGGAATCTCATATTGTGAGTTTCTCAGTTGCTTTACTAGCTTCCTTGTCTATATTATTCTTTTCTAGAGCGATCGTTCTCTTCTACTCTCTTCGATGTAGGCCTATTCTTGAAAATAACTGTCTAGTTCTGGAATCCTCACCTCACGTATATTCTACATCTCTCCTATTTCCTCTTCTCAATTTTGATGGGCATTTTCCATGTCCTCTCACTTCTCCCTCCTTCTCTTCTTCATATAAATTCTTTCTCTGCCTCTCCTGCTATCAAATGAATAAAGTGATTGAATCTGCTCTTGTTCTCTTCCTCATCATGCTTCCTTCTCCTCTTCCACATTCATCTCTATAGTCATCTTTGCTCTATATCTTCTTTCCTCATCCTTCGCTACTTTTAGATCTATATCTCTGTAGTTCTTTTATTTTCTAATTATTCAGTAATTTACAAATAATACTCAATGTTAAGGTTGAACAGGCTTGAGCACAATAACTGTCCCTTTTCAATTAGAATATGATCCAATTTTCCACTTTTCTGGAGTCTTTCCATCCTTTTCTTCACCTACCACATCATCCTGAACTTCTCTTCTTCTTACTGATTATCTTAATCAAGCAATCTGTTCAGATCTCCCCCTCTCTTCAGAAGTTGAGAAGGATCTTCCATTTCCTTCTCAATTTACAATACTCTAGCATACTGTGATCTACCTAGGAGCGGGGCGGTGGCTTCGTGGTATGATTGCGGTGTGATCAGAATGCATCATCTCAGTTGCGTCCTAATTACCGAGTCAAGACAGGCGTTATGCAGAGATAGGCCTCATCCACATTCAGACGCCTCGTAATCTCAGACACACATAATTCTGTACACAGCGATCAAGCTATGCCACTTCCAAGCCCTCCGATTGTAGAATATTATATATCTCAATAAAATATGATGTCGTTTGCTTTATTATCACGCGTGTAGTGCGTTGGTAATATTGATAGAAATGTCGGAATATTTCAATTATATGTGTTATGTTTAAATAACGTATAAGACCATTTTCTTGATAAGCATGAAAGGAGTGAGATATTGATAGAGCATTCAGATTGATCGAATCGTATCGGCAAGTGGTACGAAAATCCGGTAGAGATTAACTGATGAAGTATGACGATCTTCAATGAACCCCTTGTATCTCGAAATAGCAGAACTCTTGATGAATAATAAGACAAATCTTATAGTTCAAATATGGTAGAAAACATTACTCTGGAGTGTCATGAGATAATCACGTTTCAAGAGAATGATCAAAAGTAATGTTGGCTGAAATAATAATTCCTTGTTTTGAGCACATTTTAACACATTGTCTTCATAATTTCTATAATGGTTTGGTTCATATTCAGTTGACAGTACAATTGTATTATGATACAAGAGAGGTGAAATATATTGGTTCGGGAAGTTTGAGATTACAGTTGAAGATATTATTCCATAAGTAATAACTCCATGAAATATGACGTGATACTATTAAAATTATTACAGATTCTGTTTGCAAGCCGTTTGTTCTGGAGAGAAATGATGATATTATTCTATGGGTAGCTCTAACTAATGGACTATTGCAACGGTTTGATCTTTCATACTGATAAGAGAAGAACGTAATGACTAATGCGAGTACAAGGATTATTAATATCAGTAATAAAATTATGGAGGTAGGAAAAGCTATCATGAAACCTGATTCATTATGATTGAAGCGTGTGTGTTTGTTACTGTACTAATAAAATTATTTTAATTCCATGAAAATTCCGTATGTCTTGTATTCAAAAATTTCACTTGTATTCTATTTTCCTCCACTATTATTCCAATTCTCCTTGATCATTCGAGCTGAAGCAATGTTATAGTTCAAAAACTATCAAAACTAAACATGTAGGCCTAACGAATTATTATACGTTCATAGATTATAAGTTTCTCAATTCCTCAACGAAAAACTTATAAAGTAGAAATAATATTTCTTTTTTTTTGTAATTAACAATATTATTGTCCCTCAATATTATTCTTCATGCAGGAGCAAACTACCCAAATGTCCTCAAGTTTATTTTTGGTGAGTGACCAAATTGTTTGGATATTAAGGAAGAAGGAGAAAGAAAAAGAGAGCATAATTGGAAGGAATAAGTTGGGAGAAGCGTAAATGACGAAAAAGCAAGCTGAGAAATGGAGGATCGTGTAAACAAATGATACGAAACGATGAAGAAATGAAATCTATAGTTTTAATGTGGTAGAAGCAATAGATGAGTACTGAGTAGTGAAATGGGAAATTGGAGCAATGGAAGCCTTTTTTGAGAAAAGAGGGAAATGAGTAAGAGTAGGAGGATGAATGCTCTTTCAGATTTCTACTATCGTATGATTGCAAGTTTGACGTCTAGTGGGATCGGACTCCCCAAAAATTGGAATAGAAAATAAGAGTAAATACATAGTGTTTTAAATCAGGATAATAGTACAAAACAGTGGGCTTCTATTAATATGGTTTGTTTGCAGGTGTCTATGTGAGTTGCAGTGGGTACCGAGTTCCTACGACCCCACTTGTGCACAGTTGTTATAGCGAGTACTCTAAACTTCCCCAGTAGCTCTATAGTCTGCTAGTAACTCTATACAGCGAGTAGCACTCTATAGGTGCACCTCTCTCTACGGACAGTAGAGTCCAATGCAAATAAACTGACCGCAACCCTCTTCCGAATTGTTATCTTATTCTGTCAGTCGACTGAATTACGACTCGACAGAAACTTGGTCGGTCTCCCTCCCTTTCCCTGCTACCCCCAACTGACCCCCTCTCACCACCTCTACTTTCTAGGAAGTACAGAGGGTGCTGGTGCATATAGTTGAGTTTGTGTTCTTATTGTACTCTCCAGAACTGTTCCAACACTGTATTCACAGCTGCTTCAGTAGATCTTTGTTTGTCGTGCACTTTGAATTTGAGTGATGAATAACTTCATCCAGCAAAGTGAGTGTTTTTGGGTAATAGTACGTGCTGTGTACTTGATAATCATCTCCAGGCGGAGCGATTGGGAAAACAGTCATCTGCAGATGTATAATCACGAAGTGGAATTGTGTTTCGAAGTGATTTCATTGATAAACACAGAAGTGGTGCTGGTATTAGATGGCTGGTGATTATAATTATGGTTTATAGCCGGTTTGTACTAGAGATGGATCAGTATTCATTTGTATGTATGAATCAGTATACAATCTTTGTAGTTTGTACTAATGTATTAAATGATTGTGAAAGCTCTTAATCGTATTCATTTTTTCACCATTTGAAACCAAGTTGCAACACGCTAATTATTATTATTTATTTAATCAATAATCGAGACTTGAATAGTTGAAAATTTCCAAATTTGTCTTCTATTAATGTTTATCATCATTTATTCAAATTACATTTGGGTGAGTGCAATAGTATCATGCCCTAAACTGTTACCAATTTATACTTCTCCATTTGAACTACTCGAAGAAGTAATGCAATTCATTGCTCTCCATTTAGAATGAAAGAGATCAATCCATGTGGAAATGGGTATGAACTGGACTAGCTACAAGAAATGGCTGTCAGTTAATATGAAAATTGTTTATGAAATCATTTCTCGAAATTTCACCCGCCTCCTAATGATATCTAATTACAGATTTCCAACATAATTTGAACTATTTACTTTGACTAAGATTCCAATTGATCAACTGATTCGATTATTCCAATCATTGTTGATTATAATTATATCTTCGCTTATCATTTATCTTTCTCAAATTCATTCTACATTCCACGTATTCCACTTTATTTGTAAAATGATTGAATTTATTCAATATTTTATTAATGATGATACTCTTTACTTTGAAACATTATTATTAGAAGATGATACATCGATGATTGAATATTTATTCAATGCATCCAAGTTTAACAGTTCAAGGCTTGTTGATATAGAGTTGATTTTGTAATGACAGATAATGTTCCATTCAATAGTAATGCTTTTTAAAAGTTTGCAGGTGAGTACAAATCACATGAGGTGAGTATCACATCCAGTCCTCACTATCCACCAAGTAATGGTAGGGCTGAGAAGGCTGTATCTTGTAAGGGCTGTATTTGTAAGGGCTTACTTAGACGGTCTGAAGATAGTGGAACTGATATAGAATTGATGTTGTTAGAATATAAGAATTCTGCACTGACAGGAACCAATAGTAGTCCTGCTCAGATTTTTTTGAACAGAAATTTAAAATCAAAGTTGCTTACATCAGATGAATTTTTACATCCAAAGATTGTTGTAAAGAATTTTGAAAGTACTAATAAAACATACTATGATAGGACTGCTAATGAGTTGAAGGATTTTGAGGTAGGAAATGATGTTTTATTTGATAAGAATTATAAATGGGTAGCGGGGAAAATTGTAGATAAGCATATGTCTCCTAGAAGCTATATAATAATTGATGAGTCAGGAAAGGAATTTCGAAGGAATAGGAAAATGATTAGGAAAAGATACAATGTACTAATGAGTAAATCTAATGATTATGATGATGATTATGATAACACTGGAGTATTATGTCCAGCACAAATCGAAGATCCTGAAATTGTAATGCCTAATGGTGGTGTGGTAGGAGAGGTAGAGGTGAGGAGACCTCAAAGAATAAAGAGACGACCAGCATATCTTAATGATTATGTTTGAAAATTGAAATACTGGTACCCTACTTTATATGTTGAAAATTAAGTGACTTGACTATTAACAATTCTTATGTTTATTATACTTACTTATTAAATTGTACTTTTACTACTGTGCTTATTTAATTGATTATTGGTGGTAATAATTATTGTGTATATTGTTACGAAATATTTAATTTGCAATTGTTTCTTCAAAAAGACGCTCGCTAGTGGTGATCTAGTGTGTGCCCTCCGCACGGCGACAGCCTCAACGTTATGGAATTTGCGTTCTGCGCATAGGCCTTTCCTCCCCCAGCTTCCATGTTAAACCAGCAGTCAGACAGCACCCACCACCGGGGTCTGGCAGCTCCCTCGAGTATAAAAGAGGTCGCTTGGCTTTGCAGCCTCTCTCGTCTTCCAGATACCAGCTGGTCGACTTTTGTTCTTCAAGACTCTTCCTTCAAGTGTCGCTCTCCCAGATGGAAGGACTGGTTAACGGTTCTTGTTAACTGTAGTTGAACCAGACGGTTCGTGAGTCTATGCCAGTGGGCTATATATTGGTTTATATATATTATCTTCTAGAGTTCTAATTGCTCGTGGTTTCCTTTCAGCATCCTTCCCAACTCCTCATTTCCTATTTAATCCAGATTTACCAATATTTGGACGGGTTGGTTCCCGTGCCAGTCTCCTCCTACTCCTCACTTAGAGGCTTTGTTCGTTCAAGGCCTATTTAAATCCAAATTTCCCACCTAGGCTGTGTTCGATCACGGCCCACCCTTTATCCCAAGCAAAGTCAGGGTTTATCAAATAAGATACCCCAATATATACTCCAGGAAATATTGGAGTATGACCAAATCGTAAAAGTAACAACAACCTAGATCAGAATCTTTCTCCCCGCTCCCGAACCCACACCATTTTACGACTTAAGCTAGTTGTCTAGGAGCGACACCTAGCATCTACACGTGGAAAAACACAAGACGTGTTAACACCCGTGATAATATTCAGAAATGTTCAGTGTTAAATATATTGAAATGTTTAATGTTCATGTATGATGATTGTGAATCTTAAGAGGGGCGATGTGACAGATGATGTAATGATTGACCAGGCTGTGGACTGACAGAGAATGCGCGGTGACGCCAGTTGTAAGCTGGAACAGTGATGATTGTTCGATTGTCTAATGAATGAGTATCTGATATCTGTGTTTGAATCATGAATAAACGTTACATCAAATAAATTCCTCTCTCTCAGTTACCACTTGACTGCCCTACTTACCACTGAATAATGGGCGATCCACATCATTATTTTTCTGGATCGCGTACAAGCAGCCGTATTAAAAGTTGGTTCACCTTTCGGTCGGTCGGTGCACACAGTTCAAGCAGCGACGCGAACTTTGTTCGGTTGGTTCAAAGTCGGCTCTGTATGGCAAGGCGCGTTTATTCTCTGCGGCCTAATCTTGGGGTTTCGAGTGGAGTAGGCCAAAGAGCGAACTTGTTCCGAGTTGAGCTCTTTGTCAGGAATGATTTAGATCCAGACAAACGAGCCACGCTCCTCGATGTATGGCACAAGTTGTTAACAAGTTTCGAGACTAATTAACAAGATTTCTGATAAACTTTTCATATGTGTCTCCGAACTGAGTTACACACGTGAGGCGGCGCGTGATCGGGCATCGGGATGGTTCCAATCCCAAGGGAGAACTTATTACGCTGTGGTTTTGTCGATAGTAGTATCGAGATAGCAGTGTCAAGAATCGACTATGTTATTATTGCGAGATATTACAATACGATTCTATTCAATTGATACTATGGAATCGATTTATCACAAATAATGTTTCAAGTACATGTAAGAATAAAGAATTATGTAGATCATGTTGAATTATGCGATCTCAATCCTCTAAACAGTGTTTTCCTCATCCAACGTGATTAAGATTGAGTTACCCGTGAATAGGTCTATAGAGACGTCTTTATACCTGTGAAGGCTTCCCAAGTTTTGTGAAAGTTAATAACGTTGTTCTTGATTAACGTTGAGCTTTCTGCGCTCAAATGTTCCAGTGTAAATTTATTCCACACTTAATTTTTACCTCTCATATAATGGTGGATTGCTTGTGTGGTAGAATTTATCAAATAGGCCTAACCTAATACAAAGTGTTCCATGTGGATGAAACTTTGTACGGTCTGATTGAATATGACTGGGAGAAAGAAGGCTGAACATCTGGAATTCAAATCCTGAGAACCAAATATCAGTGTTATGTGAACCACCTAACAGTGCAGAATCGTCCACTTCAATAATTATCAATTATAATGAAGAACTCTTCAACAACGCGAATAAGATGAGCTCAAGTGAGCTTAATTTAAGAGAAGCTTGTGAGGGAATAGTTTGAAGTGGAGGCACGATTTTGTGCAGAAATGATTCCTGGATACCACATGTGGGGAAAAAGTGGGAGAACGGTTTGCTAGAGGTGTGTCAGATACTAAATATTCAGACTGACACTATTGAAAACCGAAAATCTCGGTGCAAATCCAGTACAAGAATGTAGTCTGTCCCGGCGTGATGTATTGCTCTTGTGAAGAATTATTGTGGATGTCACAGAAATTTACTGCGCTGTGTCGCTCGTATTTCACCCTTCTTCCCTCTCGAAATATTGCGTGAAACTGATTCTTTATTTTTGTATCACTGCATGGCAGTGTTAGGGTGCCAGGTGAAACGATTATTATTATTCATATGTCGCGTTCAAATTATTATGCTCCCGCTGGAAAATATTCGCTATTCGTTACATTCACATTTTTCTAGCATTATGTAATATATTGCTCTACAGAGTATGAATTAGTACAGTTCATGAATTAGTCTAGGCAATGAATTAGTCCAGTATGTTTATGGGTGATGGGTAAGCTCGGTAATGAATGGAGGTTTAACTGGATAATTGAAAATAATTTATGAATGGATGAATAATGTTATCAATTGTCTTTGATAGGTAAGCTGGATTTTTGTGAGTTCGGTTTCATGGTTTACCATATCAGTATCTCACTATTTTGTGGAATTCACAAATGGAAACTCACTCGGTCAAGTACTTATCAGAAGGTGAAACAAAAAAACCTATTGGGATAACCTATTAATGAATTTAATCTCCCGCTTTCCTGGTATAGTTATACCTATAACTATAGTGGAGTATTTACAATTAGTGTAAAAGCTATTCTTTCTTCAGTTATCTTCTAATGAAAACCTGTTAAATAAATGAAGATCTGAAGATAGCCAACTCTTGGTGAATTCTGATGCAGATCAGAGCATACGAAATAAACTTTCAAGTACTATTTTTGGATGGAGAATTCTGAAAATGGTTATACTGTCGCAGCTGACAGATCTGGAAAGTGCATCGTCATATCAATCTTAATTTTTGACTATTTCGGGGAATTTGTTCTGAAGTTTCTGAAGTGGAAACACTTGTTCACATGGGACACATTGGAGTAATGTTTGAGGCTGTAAAGTGAAATACATCACTTTAAAGATTCATCCCAAGAAAAGTATAAACAAAAAATTTGATGATTTCTCATACATTAATTTTCTTGAATCTAATTATTCTATCTTATTATATGCTCTTCAGACTCTTATGAAACACGGGGTAATACAATTTGATGAAATTATGTTTATAGCCTCCTATCTGATTATTGAGTATATATGCATACAAATTCTAATCCAGTGATCAGAAATAAGGGAGGATGATAATTTTTTATGGAGAAGAGTAGTTGATTTCTATCAACTGAATTGCAAATTTGAGTGAAATGTACCCAGTTGATTTCCACTTAAGGTCATAGGATCAAGGTTGCTACTTTGCATCATGGTATCTTGATCTCCAAAACTATTAGGCTAGAAGCACAGACATATAGGTGGAACAAATTGAGGTAGGTGGTCTTAGTGCAAGAGATCCTTTGTGGAAGGGGGATTCCAATCGTTGTAGGGTTGTCAGAGGCGAGGGGGCAGAGGGGCAATAGCGTCATTAGGGCCTCTCATCAGCTGACTAAATAACAGGCGGGAGCTCTAGGACCTACCCGTTGGACATTGAAACATTAATCCTCTAATCTAATTGTACAGGTTTAACTCGCTGCCTCCCAGCTTCGCCCATCTGTCCCCAGAAAGGTTGCACAAGTCCATCTTAAGCCTATTCATATTGTCAGACAAGGATTACACAGTCTGTGTCACAGAATTATTCCACGTTTTCCCTGCGACTATCTGATACGACGGGTGTCTACCAGTTGTCCTTCTCTTACACTAAAATCCACCTCTTCTCGTCTTGGTTCATCACTCTCTCCCTAACTCTCTCTTTCTCTCTCACTAATTCTCTTTCCATTGTACTTTCCTCCTTCTTCCTTAGCTCACTTTCCGCTCAACAATCCTCTTCTCTTGACAAAAGTAGCAGGTAGGGATCCTTACCACTTGAAACACTTCACATATCCCCCCTATATTAAGCCATCATTTCCTCAGCATCACCTTACCATTCCTTATTGACCATTGGAAATCTCCAACTCTCATTTGCCAACGTCACTCACTGTTTACTCAATATTACTTCTCTTACCTCACTATCCCACTTGTCTAGGCCGCCCAAGTATCTTCCTTCACGTTCCGCTTTCCTGGCTTGATTAATTTACTCTCCTGCTCCTCATTTATGCTGTAATTTCTGTTCTAACTCCAGTAACAATACTGCATCCTCAACATTGTATCAACCTTTCTCCCTCTCACTTTGCTGTAATGGTGTAACTCTTATTGCATCAAATGTTTCCTTAACATTTCTCTCATACATATCGGTACTTCTGGGATTCTCTGATGATGAATTAGATCATTGTAAAGGATTATCAGAGATATTCACTAAACAGTATGGACTTGATAGATTAGAGTCGGAAGATTTGATTATCAATACACAACTACCATGAGAGTGAAATTCTCAAGTAAGTGGAGCAAAATCTGTCTGTGATTGAAATCTTCTCCTTTGCCAATCACCTCAACGGAAATGCCACATTGATGTATTAGTTTGTGTTTGACAAAAAGCCAAAGCTGAACCAGAAGTTAGGCTGAATGGTGGTGAGCCGAATAAACAAAGAATGTCAGGCGAAAGCCGGCGAATGAATGATGGATCAAAGAGAAATCTAATTACAGTTGAAGCTGCGATCATTTGATGATGCTAATTAGTAACGGGGCTTGTGATGCGGTTGCTGATCGCATGTCATACAGTAAGTTGGCGCCTTTCTGACGTGAACGCTAGATGATGGAGAATCAGGAAAGAGGATGTGAAGAGGAGAGGGAGAATCAGGGTTAGGGAAAGAAGAGAATATGGAATAGAGGGATAGGTGAGAAAGTAAAAGGGGAAAGAAAAGGGAAATTGTGAAGAGAAATTACAAATGTTGTTTGAGAAGTGAAATGAGAGAAACTAAGAGTTTGCTGTGAGGAAGAATGAAGATGACTTCATGGAAAAAGATAGTCTTTAAATGATCAAGACAAGAAATAGATCTGTTTGGAAATAACGAGGATTGGAATTCCATGAATATGAGATAATATGCCTATATTATGTTTCCATTTGTCTATTTATGTTATTTTTGTGATTCTTCAGAAAGGGCTCAAATGGGAAAAAGAACGAGACAAGTGCTTGAACCCACTTTATAATTGAATACTAGTACCCTAGTACCCAATTATACTATTTATTCGTCCATACAGAACACTGTATTTTTATAGATATTATGATCAAGGAGGATCAAGTAGGCCCGAACCATTATTATACAGGATGTTTCAGGAGGAATGTGCAATAATAATTGTCAGGCTGATTCCTTACACCAAGTGGACAAAAAAGTTACAAAACATAGCACAAGTGATAAATTTGTGTTTAGTAGCGATTTTGCGATTTTTTATCGCAATTTCTGTTATTTGGGTAGGATTTACACAATCGCCGCCATTAAGAAAAAAAATATGCATATGGCTTTTTTGTGGGGAGCCACTTATAAGGGTAGGTTCCACTCGCCTTGGTCACAATCTGGTCACCCATCTGAAAGCAGTCCATAGTGTTTGTGGCTTAATATCACAATCACCTAGCAACTATTTCTCTGAACAACCAGACACACCACACAATCGCCGCCATTTAAATTTTTCTTTAGAATCCGACTCTCTCCAACTTCCATTAATAAATTTTTATGATTCCTCACCCAGTTATAACCCTTATTGTTGAAAAATTGCGTTTTTAGCATAATTATTCCAATTATCTCAATAACCGTTGAAGTTAAAAACTTCAAACTTGTTCCATTGGATTCCTCAGCTCATTTTGCATAGGAATTATTTATTACTAAAGCTTCTAAAAATTAATATTTCATGAAAAAATTCAATTTTCCGCCATTGTTATCGCAGTAACAAAGCGTTTTTGGGGGTTGGTCTCATGGAACTTTTTGCCTACTTAGTGTGAGAAATCAGCCTGAGTAGTATTGCACATTCCCCTGTATATCCCAAATTTTTATCAATCATTTATACTATCGAGAAATAGGTCACAAAACACTGATTATATAATCTATATTAATAAAAGCGAAATGGCACTGACTGACTGATTCATTCATCACCAAACGAAGCGTCTGACAGAAAATATCATTCTCATACTTTTTTTAGCAAATAAAATTTCTAAGAGATTGGTATCAAATCCAACCTTCTATTTCAAACAGGGACCGAGGAATGAGGTTTCAAAAAAGTGGTATTTTTTGAGAAAAATGATAATTCTACCTTATTCAGTATTTTATTGCTCATATATTCCGTCTGATGAGTTAGAAAGGTGTATTTCAAAATCCCTCTGAGGATAATTTTGTTCTCTACAATCAAGGACCAAGAAAGACTTTCCATCTTGTATATTTTTTGTGTTAGGGCTTTCAACATGTTTCCTTGCACAGCAAAAAAATACCATATTTCCACAATTAACCTCCAAAATTGATCTATATATTCTTGTATTGGGGTTTTATCACTGGAATATTTTTTCTTATATCATGTTTTGATTTTATAATTACTATATCGCCCTGAATTCAGGTTATCACCAGTAGGAAGGACTCTCCAATGATAATAAACTAAGGACATCCGTAACTTTTGTAACAGAAAATACACAAAAAATATACAAGAAAGGAAGTCTTTCTTGGTCTTAAATTGTAGGGAACAAAATTATCCCCAGAGGGATTTTGAAATACACCTTTCCTAACTCATCAGAAACTTAAAAAATGCCACTTTTTTGAAACCTCATTCCTCGGTCCCTGTTTGAGAAAGAAGGTTGGATACCAATCTCTTAGAAATTTTATTAGCTGAAAAAAGTATAAGAATGAAATTTTCTGTCAGAGGCTTCGTTTTGGCATAAATTGTGAAAATCTAAAAACAGAACCGAAATTTGGTGGTTTTCTAGTCACCCTGTATTATGCACCCCTCGGAATCCGTCGCAAACTCATATTAAACTCATTTAGATGGGCCAAAGTCGATTAAGACGATTTCCAGCCTTACCTTAATTTTTTGGAGGCAAATTCTAATTTGCCTGGGCTACAGTCCTTACTTGGATGGACTGTATAGTTGTATAGTTTAGTGAATATGAAATTGGCAACCAGCTGGTAGGCCTAGGCCCTTCATAGGGCTGTTGCGCCATTGACAAACAAACGAACAGTCCTTACTATAAATTCTATGGTTTAGTGAGACTATTAGATATGCTAATTTGGAAAATATTGAAGTTGGAAACTATTATGTACAATACACTTCCTAAAATTGCGCTTAATATTATAGCTTCTTACAATTTTTCTGAATTTTCTAGTTTTTCTTAGATTTTTCGAGAACCAATTGGCAGAAAATGCTAAAATTTGGTAAACAGGTCCCGATTAGGGCTAAAAATCCTGTGTTTAATAAGTTTCGAAACCATTCCGAGGCTACACCTGAAATAAGGTTTTCCAATGTTTTGAATCTGCTTCTTGTTTTCTGTTGCCTCTCGAATCTGACCAATGTTTTCTTATTTTTCGGAAACTACTGAACTAAATACGTTTAAATCATATACACAGGTTGAGCTAAGGTTATAGAACAACTACTTTATTAGATGTGTTACCCAAAAGAACCCTGTTAAGTGTTTTAAATGTAATTTGCACTGTTTGACTTACTGCTGACACTGCCGAGGGTCCAGCGGAGAAGTCGAGCGAAGCGAGGAGCCTCCTTGTAAAAAATAGATTCAGAATTGATATGATCACCTCTCACAATTTTTGGCAGTCATGAACATGTGTTATAGACTTGAATGTAACTCCATTCACTCCAGCTGGATAGCGTTGGTCAGCTAACGATAACAGCCATTATACGCAGTACTTGGGATTATGCCTGAATATGGAATATTTTATTAATCCTGCCAGAGAGTTTTCCCAGACATAAGACCTGGTGCAATCTTATTTTTCAATCACGGTTATATTACATTTCAAATTTCGAGGAAATCGTTAGAGCCGTTTTTTAGATCCGTGGTTCCACAAACATACATACATACAGAAATTGCTCGCTTAATATAATAGGATAGTCATTTGATGATTTCAAATTCAGATAGTTTTCGAAGGAGTTAGATAGAATCAATTCACTGAGAAAACTTTTGGAAACTTGTGAATTTTTCAACAATTCGAAGAATTTTGAACCAAAAATTCTTAAATCTACTCACTATCAGTACAGCTGACCAATCAGAACGAAAAAGAAAAGCACTCAAGTAATTCGTAAAACGAGAAGCAAGATAAAGAGTAATGGAAAAGCAGGAAATGTCCATAATTAGGTCCATTAGAAAATGTATTTATACAAAAATATTGATTCTTTCATAATATCTGTACAATATCATTTGGTTGAAGTTGTTATAATAATGATGGACCTAATTAATTTCATTCATTGGTTTGAGATTGTTAGAGATAGAGATACTGCACGTAGAAATAAATCTCATTATCATCGAGAGTGTCTGGGAACGAGTAAGTATTGCTCCGTATCACTTCTAATTCCATCAATTCTCAGCTGTGCTGTGACTAGCTCCTAATCCGGCGTCAGCGAAGACAAGACACGATCGGAGCTTATAGTTGATGAAGTTGTGTATCGAACAGTGCAGCATTTCCTTCGAGATACTTTGGGAGCAGATATATTGGAAGATTACAAAGCTTCTCAGCAACGTGGGACTTCTCCCTGTATTAACTCCTTGATACCTAGTGTTCAATAAAGCGAAATTCATAGTTAATTACACTTTCCTGAAGGGGATCTGATGCGAAAGTGCTCACATAAGTTTGGTGGTGATGGATCGCGTCTTCAAAGGATTAATCATGTATTACAATCCATTCATCACCTAGAATCCAGCCGAGCGTCGTGTCACGAGGTGAGCACATTCCAAGACATCAGTTGACTCCCAAATATTAATTCCATACTCGAGGTTTGGAAAGTTTCATCCATGTTCCATACAGGTGGCCGGATGGTGAGCTGTAATATTCTTCTATTGCATCATTATTATTGGAAATTTATCAAATTTCAAGTGGAATTCATAAAAGTAGGTAGAGACGATGTTTAGGTAGATGATGGTAGAGTAAAGATGTTTGTAAGGTCTCCTCTTCTGTAGAAATAATCAATTTGTCCTTTTTTGATCCCATATAGATTTTGTCACATAGAATTTTAATCACATACCGTTCTATCTACTCAAGTACTCAAAGTGTATAGATTAGTAATACTATTTCAGTGTTTCCTTCATCTCAGGGCTACTTTTATCACTGTTTTTTTATTTTAAATAATTATCAAAGTACCTTTTTTCAATGAATCCATCGAAAGAAAAAAATAAAAATGAAAATAATTAAAAAAGGGTACTTTGATAATTATTTAAAATGAATAAAAACAGTAATACTATTTTATACACCCTGCTATCTACCCACCTCAACGACAAACTATATCTCTCATTATCATCTTTGATTTAATGATTGCTTCTACCAAAACTCATTTTCATGTACCCCTTTCTTCTTCCTGATGACTTTTCATTCTCGCATATTGAAAAAATCTTGGCTCTAGATTGGGCAATATAGACTATTATTGAATTAGATATTAAGATTCAATATTTATTGTGAATTCATTAATTTTTTCAACGTCAATATAATTTTGTTGATTACAACTTTGGTTTTTGGGATCTTTATTGGTCCAGGAATATCTCGAAAAGAGCAAACTGAACAAATAAATAAATAATTATATTTATTGACATAAAACGCCAGAAATGCAGAGTGACTGCCAAGGCAGATGTCTTGTGAAATTTTACAATCATCATAAAACATTCAATCAGTCAATAATTGTAATTGAAATTAAAGGCGGTTAAAATACAATAAAGGTTGAATATATTAGACGATTATTAATATAAGTTCCTTTGAGTTACATTCATGTAGGTCAGCAAAAATCACTCAAGGGGTCCTCAAAAACTCTTCAAAATTGTAATAGGATTTCAGCAAAAAGTGAGTCTTCAGTTTCTGTTTAAATCTGTTGAAGTTTAAATTTTTTACAGTTACTGGTAGTTTATTATTAAGTTTCAAACCTGCTTTTACGGAGTTGCAGCCTGTGATTTGGGTACCTATACAATTGTTGTTGGATTCCACGTGTACTATAATTATGAGAAAAGGAATTTGGTTCATATACCGTTTTATTTTTATGTACAAATGTGAGTAATTCAAGTATATATATACTGGTAACTGTTAGGAAACTCAACTCCTTAAAAAGAGGCCTACAGCTTGCTCTTCTATCAGTCTTGAGAATTGATCTGACAATTCGTTTTTGAAGGAGTAAGACATTACTTGCCGAACTAGAATTTCCCCATACTGTTATACCATATTTCATAATTGAATGCACGTATGCAAAGTAAACCATTTTTATCACATCTAAGGAGACTGAATTTGCTAGAATATTGAAAAGATAATTTATGGAGCTGAGTTTAGCTGCTACTTTATCGATGTGGGTTTCTCATTTTAGAAAGGGGTCAATGTATAATCCTAGTATAATCCTCAAGAATTCTTGACCATTTACGTTATTGCTGATGTCTGCCATACCAGTAATACAATCTGTTCTATCGGCTGTTTCAAAATGAATTGAGGTAGTCTTGTCAGTGTTTAGCAGTAGGCCATTACCAGAGAACCAAGTTTTTATACGTGTGGTGAGTTCTTCAGTTAGGTTTGACAGATATGGGATATTTTTCTCTTTTATAATTGCAGTCGTGTTATCGGCATAAAGAATTATGTCAGCTAATATAGCTTTAGGTAAGTCGTTTATGTATAAAGTGAATAGAACCGGGCCCAGTATTGACCCTTGAGGAAGTCCTAGTCTAATTTCTTTCCAGCTAGAATACTGTATTATATAATTTTTATACACACGATTTTTGTACGTTGTTTTCGATTTTTTAAATAAGATTTGAATAAGTTAAGACTATTTCCAGTAATATTATAATCTCTCAGTCTCTCTATTAGTAAGGAATGGTTTATACATTGGAATGCCTTAAATGAGTCACAGAATAAACTAGCTGTTTGGTGACCATCATCCAAAGCTTGTGCTACCTTGTTTCAAAAGCTATGATAGCGTTTTCAGTACTGAGGCCTTTCCTAAATCCGAACTGCCCGTCAACAATTATATTATTTTTTATGAGAAATTTGGATAATTGTTGATTAATTACCTTTTCAAATATTTTTGAAATGTTAGATTGAAGAGCGATAGGCCTATAATTATTATAAGATTTCCTTTCCCCTTTTTTAAAGACTAGGATAACTTCAGAATATTTTAGACGATCCGGGTACACACTCTGTGCAAGACACTGATTTATCGATAAAGCTATAGGCTTGGAGATCACATCACTAGCATGCTTCAATAGTTTAACTGGTTTTTCATCCCATCCGACTCATTTAGAATTTTTTAATGACCTGATTGAGCATATTTTTCACTTCGGATACAGTCACCGTATTGAATTCTAAGGGTTGAGTATTTTTAAAGTTAGCTTTAAATCTTTCATGAATCCCTGTTCACTCACATTGGGAAGATTTAGATCGGATTCCAAGTTTGTAAAGATATTATTGAAGTTTTCTGCAATTTGTCTTCCAGATTCGCCCAGTCCGTCATCAATATTCTTTTTTTTTGCTTATTTATTCCTATCTCATTTGTAACTACTTGCCATGAGGCTTCACTTTTGTTCTCAGAATCTAAAATATATTCATTATTAGACATTTTTTTAGCAGCATTGACAACTTTCTTAAAAATAGCTCTGTATAATTGAGCATAGTTCAGGATATTAGTGCCGTTACTATGTTTAGCTAATTGTGGAATTGTACGTTTTCGCTCACTAGAAATCCTAATACCCGTAGTCATCCACGTCTTTATAGAGTCATTCGAAGACTTCCTCTTCAAGCAGGAAACCTTAATCGGGAACGATTCATTGAATTGGAGAAGCAACTGTCTAAGAAATCTGCTAAAATTGGTATTGACATTATTTTCATGATCAAAGTTCCAACTCATTCTTGACAGACCCTCATTGAAACTATCCAGTGCCGACCTACTGAAAATTCTACTCTTCGAATTGTGTTTATTGCTGTAATTGTTTTTTAGTGGGGGCGATTCCAATAGTAATGCATTATGACCCGATAGGCCAAGATCTACTATACTATTGGAGTTTACTCTGCAGTTCAAGGAAATTAAAATATTGTCACGTTTGACTCTGATTTGTTATTCTTGTAGGATCCGAAAAATTAAAATTTAAACTGTGACATCTGATAACATTCATGAACCAAGTGGATGTTGAACTTATCTAAAATATTGGGAAATAGCTTGAAGTTGAATACTCTTATAAATAAATTCATTCAACTGATGAAGCATTGAAAATATTATACTTGACTGTAAAAATAGCTAGGCTATAGGACAGTCGGCTGAATTGCTTTTGGATAGCAAAAAATCACATTTAGCATGATTCGACGGTATCGTGATTAATCATATAATATTATATGACTTGTGTTGTCGTTTGGTGAGAAAAGAGTTTTGCGCTAGAATCATTTTCTAACTCTGCAGTTTACTATATCAAGAGTTTCGATTAGCAATAGTTAACAGTTTCATCTGTTCCATTAGTTCCTTGAAAAAGTTAAATTTCGCAAACTGATAAGAGGCCTTTACGATTCGCTTTTCAGCGCCTCTCTTCTCAGTACAAGTGTACTTTAGTAACAGATTGCTGCTTTTGTGGTACATTCTGTAGCTGTACAGCTGCTTTACACTCTTTACTTGTGAAACGTTGAAAGCAGCAAGGCAGTGAGTGTCCTACTTGTCTGACCACTAAACTGCTTTTGTTGGCTGGAGTTCAGTCCGGTGATGCCGTCTGCTAATTCAGGACAACATTCTTTGTCAGACGAAAAGAGCGAAATTGCTACAATAAATTTGTCCCCACCTTTTCCGCTGATCTGACAATGGTATGACTTCTATCCCCTGCTGCAGTGAAGGCAGCTACAAAATATCGCATGATATTATATATATTTATCGCAATAATATCGTATGCTGGGAGGGGGTGGGGAATTAATCAGTGCTACCTTCAGGCAAAATTCGCTATCATTTTTATCCCGTTCAGTATCTCCTCCCACTAACCCCTTCTATGTTACTACCCTCATTCTACTATTATTCTATCCAATTGTTGTTTCTCTCTGTTTGTATTCTCTCTACTCTTCCTCTCTCTATCTATAATCCTGAACAACATAACTTTCTGAAGATTATTCTTCCCCGCTTCCTCATATTCATTGACTCTACCATTTCTTCTTTCATGATTAATAATTTTATTTCGACTCCTTCTACTCTTATTATGTTCACTGATTTTTTCTATTTTCCCTCTTATTTCTCCAACCCCTCTTTGTTGCTCTATACTTTTTCTTCACCCTTCATCTATATGTTTCCACTGTTTCTTCTCTCCTCTAAATCCTTCAAACCATATTTCCTTCTGAACTCTGTACCATGTGCTATTTTTCTCTTTCTCCATCATTCCCAACCCATAATTTCAATTCAAACCCCTCTTCCAATACACATATTCTTCACCTTCTAGTCTCATCCTACCTAATTTTGAGACTAGCTAGATTGGTTCTCTTCTCCCTCTTGATTTGCAAGATCTCCTTATCAACCAGTGATTATTTAGATATTCAAGATAATTATAAACATCCAGTCCAATCCAGTCCAAACCAGTGATTATTTAGATATTCAAGATGATTATAAACATCCAGTCCAATCCTTCATTCTTTCTCTCTATTGATGTTTTCGTCTCTCTTCATCGCTCTTTCTCTTCCCCATTGATGACCTTCTTTCCGGTTACTAGAACTGTCCAATAATGTTCACCGTTGTCGTCAAATTCCGAATTATATCGTTCTGCTATTCATTGGATTTTATAGCACGGAAGCAATAATACAAGTATTGTAATGATGATACTCGCTATATCCATGTCGTATCCAATAATATGATAGCCATCTTCTTCTCCATTACGACAATGTTCCCCCGTATCATAAGTTTCGTAGGAGGATAGTCACTGGATGATATTGAAACGCTTTATTGATTCGAGTTGGATGAGAATTCATTCTCTGGTTGTCTTTAAGTGATACTGTACTATTTACCTCAATACTCCATCTAATCGTAATCCTGGGTTTGAAAATTGTGTAATCTAGTTGATTCATGATACGAATAACCGCGATGTATTCAAGATTACATTTCTGCTTTTCATCTCTTTGTCCTGTTCGAATGATCCATTTATTTATTGATTTTTGTTTATCGCTGAGATCTCAGTTGTTCATTAATGACAGCAAAAAATAAGTTTTAAAGATTACTTATATGATCAACTGTTTTTCCGATTTCCGTTTCTGTTCAATTCGTAAATCTTTTCTTTTTTCATTGTTCTCTGTTCTTTTCTCATTTACAGTCTATGAATTTATTGTCATTTACTGTGATTTATTCTTTATTCAGACAATTTGATTTTTGAATTAATGCTGATCATACACCTCATTGAAGAAAGTTGATACTATTGTATATTTCATTCAAATGATGGGACTTCAATACAACAATACCCATTGGCCTACTCATACTCAGACATTGAACAATTCAAAAATTCGCCTCTTTATGAAGAGGCATGGATAAACTATACTTAGAATTGTATATCTACGGTGGAGGTTTCAAATTTTTAATAGGCTACAATATCCTTCACTTGTATAGTATGTTGAAAAATTTCTCATCGATCCAATCATTCACAACGGAGAGTCAATATGCTCATGATCTGAAATTATTCCTATTATTTTTTCTAAACTATCACTTCTTTTATTAGTACTAGCCAATATGAAAACGAGTATCTGTAGAATGAAAATTTTTATTTTATTCTCGTTAAAGTATTCTTGTTGTAGTTTGTATTAAGAAATTCAACAAACTTTCGATAGTTTTGCTAGTTGTTGAACGTATAGTAATTTGTGGTACTCGTTGTTTAGTTTGACCAAGCCTCTAGTAGGGAACATGGGGCACAGGAGATTCGATGGTGGAAGGGGGGGGGGGCTTGTCATAGAGTACAAGCAAAAGACCCACAGTGGCCGGTTGAACATACATGCTAATATTTGTGCTTAACGTGTTGTAAACCCCGTAAGCTTTCTCAAATATTAGCTGAGTCCAATCATCTCAGATGTAAACATGACCGGTACATGCTTGGGGCCCGTTAGATAGCATGCCCCATCGTTAGATAGGCCTACGCTATGAAATATTATACCATGGATAAAAACCATAAAAGATGAGTGACGTCTGATCGATGGTCGTTCAGACCTGAGTTGATTGATCGTTCAATTACTATGCGATAATTAAATTTCAATCGAACAATTTATTGTTAGGCTACTCATTAGATTAATTGCTTGCTGAATGATATTTATGGTTGATGGCACCTGTCAATTTTGTATGTCAATATGGAATAATTATGTACTTGATACTTGTGTGAAGCATTATTTAAACATATTTCATGAAATGATACAATCTGAATCATCATAGAATACTCGAAATCATATTACAGACGGTACTTGTGATATCGGCAGCCTTCATAGCCTATTTGAAAAATAATAATTTTTGTTTCTTCATTCTAGAAATCCGAATTTCATATCATTCATAATGCTATGAACCAAAATAAAGTTTAGCTCACAATTTATGAAACCACTGACAGATTAAAAATATGTAAGTATGAGATTTTATAGCGATCTGAAATCTTAAGTATCAGAATAATCTAATTACGCTACGTATTCCTAAGGATATCGTTACAAATTTCATCAAAACTCACACTTCTTGAAATAATCCTATTTGGTCAGAGATCAAAGTAATGGAGACACAAGCTCACCTCATCACAGACTTTCAATCTAAAATTTTAGCAAGTGTCGTTTGGATCATGCGCTGATGGGGATAGGCTAGTCTGCAGAGGCAACAGGGGAAGATGATTATAAGTCTTGATACTTGAAAGTTCACTGATGTAACAAGTTAGTTAAGGTTACTGTTGAGCTCAACCCTTACTTGGTCCAACAGTGATTACTCATCTCAGCTTGCCAGGCAGGGATAGACGCAACTTATAGACCAAGTATAGTCTGTCTAAGCAAAGAAGAACCTCTGGCAAGATGAGGAAATGACTGCAGCTCGGTCAATATTGATGAAAAAATAATTGATTTGGTATCAATCTTAGCAAACATTCTGATCTACAAATTGAGATCAAATCAATATTTTTTGAACCAATATTGACGGATTTGGGGTAATTTTCCCATCTTGCCAGAGGGTCTTTATTGCTTGGGCAGACTAAAGCTTCACTGATTTACCATGAAACTCCATTTTCTCGAACATGACTCTTGCTAATCGGTTTTCTATCTTGATTTTGTACTTCCAATTAGGCCTATGTCAAGAGTGTTGAGAGGAATAACGTAATCTTTAGATTTTTACATCAATGCACCAACTTCTAACTAAACTCCTTCCTTAGTACAGAACTATTAAGCAATACAGTTGAAAAATTACCTCAGGATACTTGCCCTTTCATATAGAAAACCCATATAGACTTGCCCTTCATATGATTTTCCTGCTTATCAAGATGGCTGTTGGGAGCAAATTAGAAAAGCTGCTCAAGCATACTTTCAGTTCAACCATAAATTTCTATTTCAATTTAAATTTCTCTTGAGCGATTTGAACAATAATTTATATTTTTTCCAATTTGACTATTGGACAATATATTTCATTCGGAAATTCTTGGATAAAAACGCGTAGGTTATGTTATCATAGATAATTAATCAATGTAAACATAGACAAATCTTATAATTAATTCTTCTTGGATATTGGGCTGAATGATTTTTTTTCGAAATAATATCCATTATCCTTCTCATTGTGTTTGATGAACCTTTTTCCACCTGAATGATCTTAATGCTGACACAACATTATCAATTTAAATTGAACTCAAAATAACTTTTTTAAGTGAGGCTATGAATATTGTTAGATATTATAGGAGTAGGAATGTTATTTATCAAATGAAAAGACAAGATGTTGTCAAACCACTGATTTATTGAAAATTTTCGAGATACCGGTTTCGGTTGTTACACCATTATCAATCTTCGGTGTAACAACCGAAACCGGTACGGTATCTCGATTTTTTTGATAAATCAGTGGTTTGACAACATCTTGTCTTTTTATTCAATATGGATAACTATCACAATATCACCTTCACAACTATTCAAAAAATGTTATTTATATATCAACGGTGCTAGAACTGTGATAGTGAAAGGAAGATTTTGAGCTGAGTCCCTATAAAACGTGGCCATAGACACGTAATTTCACTTTGATATGAATTGAACTGTAACACCTTTCGAATAGAAACACACATTTCATCAATTATTCTATACTTTATGTGATAGGCTCAAAAGTAAGGTTTTGTGGTCATACAAATCACATCATCAAGCTGAGTAGCTGTCTGAGAAAAGTAGGATCCCAAGCTCAATATACTAGCAACACCTTTTTCAATACCAATTCCGGAGGAATAAAATACTCTCAATTACTTCTAATTCTGAAGTTCCATTGTTAATCTGAAAATTTCTAGATTTATTCTCCAATCAATTTTTTTCATTTAAAAAATTATACTAATGATTGCTTTTCACTATCTTCACAATCACCTTTCAACCTGAATTGAGAAACAATGTCGGTTGTGGATGAATTGCGGCCACATCATTCGACTGTGTCAGTTGAGGCTGAAATCTTGCCTGCGAAACAACAGACGGCAGCAAACGTGCTCAAGAGGGCGCCGGCCGGCCGAGGGTTCTATAGGTCGCGCAAGCTGAGAAGACACTCCCTTACACTGTTAAGTGCATTATAACAGCGTGTCTTTTCAGGATGCGCGAACTATACGTGAGCCATTTCCACTTGTGCGGCATGCACTCAACATTTCCCCATTCAGGACGACTCACATGAATATGCAGGCACATTCGCCGGCGAGCTCTCTTCTTGCCTGCCTGGACCAGGATACAGCAGGAAATGGAAGACACTTAAATTTCAATTATTATTCTCCCCAACGTGATTGGAGTGCCGCTAACGAACAGTGCTTACGAATCACCTGGTGATCTTTCTTGTAACTTGAAAAAATATCGGGGTTGGAAGTAGTGAATCAAACTCTTGTACTTGACTAACATTATTCTTAGAATGAGAGATTTTCTATAATGAAGATTATTTCAATAATATTTCTTCTTTTCCTATAAAATGAGATTAGCCTATATTATAATTCTGAATAGCTGAAAAAACAACTGCAACGGTATTCAATTCTTGTTCTAGTCTTCCAGCTCTCTAGCATCAGAGGTCCTATGAAAAATACAATAGACGGATTTTTATAAACCTATATAAATTTGATCAATAACTTATACAATACTTGAAAATACAATGAACATTTTCTATTTAAAAAAAATACTGGAATCATATCAGTATCAATATCCTTTTATCCCAGTCCAGATGAGTTGGAGAGAGCAGACCATCGACCAAGACGGATGCTTTGAAGAGTGTTATTATTCTCAGCAAATTGAGTTATGTGCTCGCCCTCTTCATTCACTCCGTTACGATCACTCTCTCCATTCAATAGAGCAGAGACCATCTTCACGATTCATCAATAGTGCTAACACTGTTATCGTATATGAACTCATAGAAAATGATTGAAAAGGGTACTGTGATATTATTTAAAATAAGAAAATCAGTGATCAAATTAGCACTGAGATAAAGGAAACACATTAATAAACTTATATCCTGAAAAGCTACATATGTCTTGTAATGTATTGTACCAATAGATTCATGATACCACTTGTAGTGGAATAAATTTGAATGCCGTAAAGCTTAAAAAACGTGAGTTGTTTATTTTCCCAAATTCATTATTTTGTAATAATTCTACTAAACTCATATGAGAATAGAAGTTTGAAAGATTGTGCAAAAACGGGTTGTTGATTATTTTCTTCAATTTAATACTTTACAATCACTTCCACAAAACTTGAATGGAAATGAAAAATGAAATATAGACCAGATTTTTCGACTGATTATAATCAAACGAGTTTCATTGGATGTTGTTCATACAGTTGTCCGGCGTGATGTGTTAGTGAGTAGTGCAGCTTGCTTTTGTATTCAGACTGTGTTCAATCTAATCAGATAGGAGTCTGGCGCTGTATGTGTTGTAGCATTATGAAGGTAGTTGTGACACCAATTTGTGGTCAGTGGGGAACCATTAAGTGGAGATGTCAGGGTGGAGAACGTGATAGGAGCAAGAAGAGGGAATAGAAAGAGAGAGACAACAAACATTAGAGAGCGAAAGAGAGAAGAACAATATCTTGGCAACGTACGACATAACTACCGCAGACTTTGGTCTTCTGTCGCGGTTTCCTATTCCAACACCACCTCTCACCCCTTTTTCACACCAAGTTTCCAAACCCTCCCATCCACCATACAAACCAGAATGTCGTATCCACACCAAGAAAGCCACTGTAAAGTTCAGGGTACAAGACCGAATGGGGTTGTTACGTTACTCGAGTCGATAAGGTGTTGGGTGTGAGTGAACTAAGCCTATTCGTGTAGATTGTTATTGGTGTTTGTGGATTGACTGTGTTTTGGACAGCGGGTGAAATTTGGGTAATTTTCACAAATGTGTAACTTCCACAATGTGTAGCAGCTTTTGTGGTTTAAATAATTCTCTTATTTCAAGTAGCTCTCGTCTTTTTACTCCTTTCCCATTTTTTTAATCATCAGTCAAAATTCAGACAAGGCAAGGACATTCTGTGCACTCGCATTGAAATAACCGAAAGGAAGATTTTTGACGGAGAAGTTCACATTTATCCTTTTTACATCGTACCAAGTACTTTATAAGTAGGCTACTTTTAACTTAGTACATAGTACCTCTCCACGTATATAATATTAGAAGTATGAGAATTGGGTTTGAAATTCTGTGAATGGATAAATGAGATTATGAGATAGAGGGAAAATTCCATGTATGTTGAAATGGAATTATGGGATAGAGGAGAAATTGGAATAATTTGAAAATATTAACGGGTAAAGAGAATCGTATCATTTGTTTAATCACTTCTACTATTGTACCATAGGAAGTGACCGTAATTCGTAATGAAATTTATGCTGTACAGTATAAATGGAAAATACTGTAACTATAAGACAATATAGCGGTGGGCCAGGTAGGATTTAGCTTCGAAAATCAAGTTGTAAAAACTTCAATAATTCAGATTCTAAATGCCACTGAGCGGGTTTAATCTTTCAAACAATGAATCAAATCAATATGAAATGAAAAAATAAATTTAGCTTTTTGGTCAATATTATCAGAAGCAGTTATTTGAACGATAACTAGTAGTAAAAAGTACGATTTTCATATTTTCGATAAAAGACCTCCACTGCTATCTTCATATCTCAAAACAAAACGTCTTCTTCAAGACTAGGAAGAGGAGTTGGAAGTATCATGTCTAAAACTTGAATACAGTGCTACAATTGTTAGAACGTTGTTGAATGGTAGACTGACAAAGTGAAGTAATCTGAGATTAAGCAATTTATGCTCACGCAAATCTCCCATTTCTAAATTGCAGCCACAGTACTATTGTTTGAGCCTGATAATAAACTTATAATTGGAGATATACTCCATTGCTGAGTAGATTTACTTGAAACAATAGTAATTTATAATTTGATCATCAATTATGTGCTTGATTTATGTTTTTAGGTTGTGTTTGTTACATAATTTCTATTGTAAAGGTTTGTGGCATTGAAATTACGCTATGAACATCAGATGCGGCAGATAATAAAAGAAACTCAACATTTATGATTGAAACATAGAATTATTCAACTTTTAATTTTACTCTTCATTACTTAAGCTTGATGATTTTTAGTATGATTTAAATATCAAATCATGCTAATGGTAATGCTAATAATAATAATGTCTCTTTCTTGCAGGTTGGTGACTCAATAACAACTCATTTGAGATTTTATCTTGGATAGTGACGGCTATAAACTTGTGAGTAATATCTTTTGAGATTTCACTTCCTCAAGATGTCATGACTTTGTAATGTTCTACATTATCTAAATCTCTTAAATCAGCTTTCTGAATCCAGTATTTTGAAGCTCACCGATTATTTTATCACTAATTATGATATTACTCTCTAGCTGTTATTTTTTAGCTGTACTGTAATTTTTAATTTGAATCGTCCTTTTTATATTTTTATAATCTTGCAAAGAGTTCTTTAATAGCCTCATATAGCTTCGAAGTGATCTTAAAATATATTTTCATTCATCTTTCGAAATAAGCTGATTCACTGTGAATAAGCAATAAACTTCGATCTAATCCTAAGAAAATTTATTACCAGAAATCACCAGAGATATCAAGTGAATGATATGAGCTCAGTACTATAAAATATATAGCTACTTTGTGGAACTATGATGCAACTAGGGTTGATGAACAAAAGTATAATCATACAGAATTTTTCTATGTAATTGAGAATAGCAATAATTAGAGATTTCAAGTACAGTAACTTACAAGAATAGATCATTGAAGAATACACTTGGTAGAATAACAGTTGGAGTGAATAAAGTACAAATTAACTTAAAACTCAAAGTTATCTGAGTTACTCATTCTTACTAATTTTTTACCGGGGCGAATTTTGAGCTCAAGCGACCGTTTACAATTTTATCAGTTCAATAATCAGTGAGAAACTGGAGATTGCTATAGAGCAGAAAAAAGTAATACGGTTAGTGCCCACATAAAACAAACCGAATCGAGCAAAGTAAAGGTACAATCGGCAGCAATAATGGGGAGTTATATTTGTATCGGTGATAAATAACGTGGCATTCAATGGGGGAAGACATAGTGGGAAGACTAGCGGATGACTGTGGTAGATTGAGGGTGATATCATGAGCCCAGATTCTACTTCCCACCATTAAAACAACCGTATTGTTGTTGTAACACTATAACCGTCTTGTTGTAGCACTATATAACCGTACTGTGTGGCAGTATAGGAATGAGGGATTCCACTGCAAGGGGTGGAGCTGCAACCCGCTTCGCACGACGGTATCCTTCCTCATCCTGGGAGATCCTTATCCACATTTACAACCGATCACATTGAAATCAACACTCGCTCCTATTCCGTTCGGTTTGTCTTTCATGAAACCCGATTTTTGAGATTGATCCACCCTTGTACCTTGAGTGCTGTTACTACAGAAACGATTTCATTCCATATTATATTGTCCCTTACTGGAATAAATAATAAGGAATTTATCGACAACTGAGAAAAAATTATTTCATTATTCTATTGATTTATTTTTTATTTTGATTAAATTCCGCTTAGAAGGAATATAATGAAATGATTATATACCTCCGATAAGGAAAAGAATAATCATTAATATATTGAAATATTAGAATTATAATTTTCTTCGATAATCTCTGATGATAAACTATAATATGATACTATAATAATTGTAGAATAGCTTTTCTAGTCAACTTTATCATTTTCATTTGATTGATATTAAGAAAACTATAATGTTATTAAATGATAATATAGTATTCCAGTATTGACGGATGGAGCATTTAACTTCCGTTACATTAAGTTTAGACTATAAACATTGAAATTTTGCACCACTTATTGTAGATGATTCAGTTACAAAATTCTTATATTAATCAATCAAATATTTGGGAAATATTTCCCATCATGGGAAATTTTAGTTATGTCGGCTGTGGAAGTTCTTTGGAACTTCTCACAAATACGATAAAAATAATAAATATATGGAAATATTATTTGGAGACGATAGCTGTGGTCTTTCTCAGCCGTTATTGTACCATTTTGTTCTCATAAAAAACGATAAGATTCTCAAATTTCAACTTCAAAACTTATATTTGTAGGGTTTGTAAACATCTAAATTTATTTAAATAGAAAATTTGCTTTGATCTTGTGCAACGAAATCTCAAATTAAGCACCCTGACCTATGTAACCAAATTGAAATTTAAAGATTGTGATTTCAAGTTAACAGTCTAATTTTCTTGGCAAACTTTTTTCGCACGTGAAATGTCGTCGGTACAGGGGCGGTGGTGGCAACAGTAGACACACGGATCGATGAACTAAGTTCGAGCCTTGGGGAATGTCATCTTTGCTTTATTGAATTATTAAGCCGGGAGCCGTGAATTTTGCTAGAGAAGTTGACTGTGCTACTTCTCTTTGCTGCTGCT
Source organism: Sogatella furcifera (assembly GCA_017141385.1). NCBI lineage: Eukaryota > Metazoa > Arthropoda > Insecta > Hemiptera > Delphacidae > Sogatella > Sogatella furcifera. Next base: position 39,621,804 of record CM029550.1, read on the forward strand.
GTATAGTTTGTCGTCGCGTTGCTCTATGTAGAGAGCAGTAGGAGCTGCTATCCTTGCCGCACATAGCTCGCCTCGCCATTATTCCCTGTGATCGTAACGGAGTTTGTGAATTCAATTAGGAGTGCAAGAGAAGTTGCTGTCGAGAGGTGCTAGCTTGGCGAATTTATAAAGGCGATTTAGTATTCGAAAGGCAAACATAAACGAAACATGTGGGGCAGAGGAGAGCTGGTTGTTTGTGGATTTTAAAGTTTTTACAAGAGCGATGATGGGATTTACGAAGGTCCAGGAAGTAACCCGAGTAATGCAGTTTGTCGAGGAGTTTGACCCGGATCAAGGATCTAACAGGACATCTCTCATCGTGTTAGCAGAGACCTTTGACACCGGTCAAAGCAGTGGCTTCAGGATGTGCTCCGATGACGTAACCCCCTCCCCACGGAGTCCCTTAAGGTGGGGGTGTTCCACCTTCCACCTTCAATCAACACCTGTTCCAACGTGACATGCTCCATTTGTCAAAGCGCAAATTTCCCGACACTGTCAAGGCAAATGCCGCACCTTGTCTTGCAATCACAGAGGGAGTTATAATGGGGGGGGAAGGGTGGTGTGTGCTTCCTACCGTTTCTCTGTACCACACCACGGTCTATGAAAATTCACAATGTGTTATCTTTATGACTCGGTTTTGGGTGATTGAAGCTCATAAAACTTAATTCTTTTATATTTCCAGTCCTATCATTTTGGTAAAATTTACCAAAATTTTCGAGAGATTAATGCCCGGTTTTTCCAAGCACACTCAAATTTGAGGGACCCTGAAGTTTACTACACTTTACATTTCCTATACTTATCAAAGAAAATGTCAGCTGTTCATGAAAATTTGAGGGTCCCTCAACTTTGAGTGTGCTTGGAAAAACCCGGCATAAATCTTCTTCTACAACACATGGTTGTGGCTTATTAAATCCTTTGCAATCTCCACCATCTATTCAACCTTTCTCTTGTTCACCGTTGGTTGATGAAATTGTAATAAAACTGAATTCTTTACAGTCAGATGGAAATAAAGTAGTTTAAGAAGTCTATGATACATGATTACTAGATTTTTTAATCATAATTTTCTGGATTTTTCCTATTTGGAATAGAAAATAAGAAGAGCACAGTATACTTCCAGAACATGAAAGCTCTAAATAGCTCTGAAGGAGAAGATTTGGAAGTAGCTTGGAAGTAGCTTTGGATGTCATCTAATGATATCATGACTAAATTTGGATATAAAAGCATTCCAGAGTTTTGACCGATTAGTCTGAGTGAGCATTATGCTCCCAATTCCCCGTAATTCTTGAAAAAAAAAAATTCAATTTCCCCCTTTCTCTAAATATTCCCATCAATCCAAACTGTTTCTATATATGCCAATAGAATCTTCGATTGCTTCCACTCTTCTCATCTATCAACTCTCCCATACTCCCATTGCGTACATTTCTTATTCATTTAATGGAAAGTTTTGATTTTGGCCAAGGAAATTATATAGTGGAGTGATTCCACTGGTATCTCAATACTATTGAATCGTTTAATATCTTTCCAATGTTCTTCTGGGTAAATTGATTTAGTATCATTGGATTTTTGATAACATTTGTTTCGTTCGATACTTTCTCAATTGAGTAATGTGAGTTACTATCATTGATATTTCGATAAATTTTAATTCGGTCGATATTTTTCAATTGGGTAATGTGGAATAGTATCATTAAAATCTCGATCATATTCGATTCACTCGATATTTTTTCGAATCGCTGTTGAGTTAGTATTGGGAATGAAGAAACGCATCGGTGCCAGTTACCTTTTAGATTGGCTGGTTGGGAGTTGAGTTGGGAGCCAGTGTGAGTGAGGCCTGGGACACTAATAGCAGCGGGCCGTGATAGCATCTCTCCGGGGCTTTATTTTGGAAGCCGAGTGCTCGTAATGTGGGCAATAGCAGCCGCAATCACAATGGCGAGAACAGCCAGCCGAGCAGTAATTGTGTGATTTGGCCACGTATAATGGAGTCCTGCCACGAACCTAGAGGTCGCTATCGGCAAGAAAGTCGCCTCGTCCAACCTCTTTCTAGCCTCTGTAATTTATGAATTATGCAGTCTAGGCCTTCTGTCGTGGAGGGAATACCACCAGTGAAACTCTGCTGGCAGTTACCGATAATTTTGCAATTAGTGATTCACGCACAAAACCGCTTCGTTAGTGATATTGATATAGTTTATTATGTGTTACTGAGGTAGTCTTTTTTGAAGTGATGATTCTAATAATTATTCACACGGATCAAATCGTGAACACTGACATCAACATATCACAATAATTTCGATGGATCGAGATCAGGTAGAATGTGTCGAAAAATAATACATTGGATACAATCAACTGTTATAGTAATAATAATATTATCATTGGTAATGAATTTGATAGTATTATTCGATTGAGAATGATTACGCACTCGGATCTACACCTTGCAGAAATTTAGAGTGACTGAATATAGGTAGTGATGTGAAACCAAATTCAGGTTCACATTATTTGATTGATTTTGTTTCACAATCATAATAATGGTTATTATTGGACTGGTTGATATTCTTGAGAAGCATAGGAAGCAGGGTTTGCTGAGGATGACCTATGTTCATGGAATGTATAGAGGTTTGCTAGAGGAGGACTGAAGAGATAATGTAGCGATGGAGGAAGAGATACAAGAAGCGACTGATTTGGAAATAATAACTTTAATAGTAAACTTTCAGAAAATAATGGAAGCGAGAAATAACAACGTTTGTTATCAATTGTATCAATAACATCGATTACAATATTAAATCAAATATAGCATATCAAATCCAAGTTTAGACCGAATTCGAGACGAGAAATCTTGAGGTTATCCTTATTTTTATAGAGTCAAGTCGATTACAAGATAATGTAACTTTCAATCAGGCCTATTGTATCAATAATGATAAAGACATATGAACTCAAATATGAACATATGAACATGAATGTTCAAAGCATCATTAGTGTAATACATTTGGACGAAAACTTGATATGTTCAATAAATTAATTCCATTGATTTGTTTAAGCAATCAACAATACTTTTAACAATTTTATTGGAAGAAGTGAAATGAATAGCAGCTGAGAATATCTAGTATTATAATAGTGTTGACTTGTACCTCGAATAAGAATTTTAGACACTGGAAATGATTTGTGATTCGAAGAATATTCTATTATCGGAATTTCTTGTCTCAGTTTTCAATTCTTTACAGAAAAACCGTGCAATGACCCCCTTCTGTTGTTTAATTCTTATTGCGAGACAATTCAAAGGTAACTGAATTCCAAGACCATTTGCGAAGTGAGTGGGTGGTATTGAGTTGATGACATTTGTTGGAGAAGGACTGGAAATTTTTTCACCCCAATAGAAATGGCAGATTCCTTAGAGAAGAGTAGATATTCGTGGCGGCAATTTGCCCCCGCTAAAAAATATTACTTCCACCAAACTTTAAGTGGATTTGGAAGTCGGGTCTACAATAATCGGGTTTCTTCAACTTCTATTCGAATGCTTTCTAATCGCTTAAATGTCAATAGCACTCTTCCTTTCATGATTATTATATTGCATTTATTGTCTGAATTATGGTGTTTTTTCTGATCGCCATACTGTTGCATAGATTATAAGCTGTGAAATGCTGGAATTCCAAGGAAAATATGACGTGGATATTGAACGGGCATGATTATCATCTGGGAAACTATCTCACGAGATTTAATTCCAATATGATCCAGAAAAACGCTCATTGCATTGAATTCTATAACATTTTAGAGCTAGTGCAAAGAATCAAGGTGGTTTCGCCTGTTCCAGAAGGTTTTCAACGGCTGATTTTGTCTATAATAATAAAATTGTGAATACACCCCAGTTTTTAGCCATTAAAGGAAACGTGCAAAGATCACACTAAACCACCCTAATTTTTGGCATCAGCTCTACCACCACAACTAATTCAATCATTCAAAGGATAACTTCATTCGGCAGGATAATAGTAATTATTGCAATGGTTGTATATCTTATTGATATCACATCATTCCATGATGTTTCTAATTAACGAGTTTTTCTCGTTTATCTCAATATGTTTGTTCAATTGAGGCAATTGTAGATGCTTGTCTTCCATTATGGTGGTAAACACACCTGAGGTACATTTCTTATTTATCAAAAAAATGTGTGAAACCCCCTGAAATGAAATTTTTCAATAATTATCAAAGGTTAGTATATAACTCTCACGGATATCCAAATAATTTTATCGTGTTCTAAGAATAACACTATAAATTTCCAATTCTCAATTATAATTCCAATTCATAATTCAATTTAAGTTAAATTCAAATTTAAATTTTCAATTGACAATTTCGATCAGTATCATTCAACCAACGGTCGATAAAAAATAACTGTTTTAAACCATTACTCCCAACCTCAATTTACATAACAATGAGCAACTGAATGCTCATATGACAGACATCAACAATGTGTTCTGACACCCAACATCATCAAACACTGTTCAAACCGATTGAGTGTAACCTCAATAGCACGTATTACTCAATGACCTGTTCGGCATGGATGAAATGTGTTTTGTGTTTATTGGGGTGGGGGAGAATTGTTTCCAGGAAGAGTTGGGGTAAAATGAGAAGGATTGGTATGGTACTTTGGGTAGTATATTAATAGTATTTGGTGGGAGGGGTTATTTTCAGGTGAGGGATTGTGCTTTGTGTGGTATATTAATGAAGGGGGTGATTGTTTGTGGGTCTATTAGAGAAGGGGCACTCAAATACGTCTCACACCTTTCAAATCGCGGTCTGTTTGTAATACAGTTACCAACCCACTTCATTTGTGTTGATTACGAAGTCAATAAATCAATGATAACTTGCTTGTCGCCAGGACAGTTTTCGCTATTGTCAGATAGCGTAAATATGTTGATGATTATATACGGCTTCTCTGCAATTCATTATCGGCACACATTAGCGGGCTATGTGCAGAATATGCTCCTAATATAGAGCGCTTTCGTCCTTTTCTCCATTGTTGTGTTCCCCTTCTATTATATGAATGACATTCCAACGCTAGCTTTCAGCGAGAAATCGATAATCGTTCCATGTGTCAATTTTTGCCAGAGGAGTAAAAGCTTTCCAAACTCATCAACTGTTATTTTACTATAAATTTTGTCGAGGAATAAAGATGATGTTGTGATAATTATTATTTGTGAATCCAAGTAGTCCTTTAAAAATCAATGATTGTGTTTAATGGAAGGGATGATTGATGTCCTGTTGGAACAAATTTTATATTCATCTTTCAAAATAAACGCGTGAGAAAAATGGAAAATATGAAGTTCATTTCCAATGAAAATTCCACCTCCGATAGCGAAATCGATCATAGTTATAAACTTCACATCACAATCGACAAAATATTGATGTCGTTGATTGATGAGTAGGCCTATGGTTGATTATTGACTTTGTTTCCCAAGTAATGAGATACTTTAACGCTAATGCAAACGCTTTTCAAGTTGACTGATGATATTATAATTATTGGAAAACGTCGTTCTAAACTGCAAACTGGTACTATATGAACTCCACAGACTCTTCTTTCTCTGACTTTTTAACTCTAAATGATAAATTTAGGACTGTAAAATGACTATTCTCTTCGAGTTCAGGATTTGAACTCTTCTCACCCTAAAGCAGATAAACTTCTTCTTTCAAGAATAAGAAATAGTGTTCTATGGAAGTCATCAAATTTAGAATCAGGTAGAGGCATTAATAGAGTGAAGAGTCACTTTAAAAACTTAGGAAGCGGATTCAAAGCTCAATATTGAATAGCGATGATTCGGTTAACACTGTAATGTATTCAGGAATGGAAAAGCAAGCCAAAAAGGCAAACGTTTAGCGGAAAAGCCGACTACCATCGTGGGTACTTGAAGTATATGAACTGAACTCGACTCACCAGCTCATGTGTGTGGAGTTCGGAAATGTAGTTGGGGGAGGGATGATAAAAAGAAGGGTGGGGGAGAGTGAGTGTGAGAGGGAAAGAGTGTTCGAGTAAGGAGAAAGGGGATATCCGGTCGGAATCGGTTGAGGTCAGTCCCCAGACCCTTTGGCAGGGGTTTCCTCGACCTGGGGCATTCTCATCCCCTATTTGCTGGCTTCAAAGTTTCCCGCAATGTTCCGGGAACATTCCTCCTCATCACCCCTATTCAGTAATCGTGTGAGGCCCAAAAGGGAGGGTCAAAATTGTGTTTTAACGATGGGAAGTACAGTCTGCTCCCTACTGATATCTCTCTCAGATTCGCGTAATCAGCAGCCACTCTTCCCACCGCAAGATCCTGCTCGGCAATCACCCAGTTTTCGCATCGGATGAAATCCGTCCGCTCGCTTGTATTAGTTGTGAAAGCGGTCAACTTAACCAGCCCATGAGAACTCACCACTCTACAGCAACAACATGTGTACAAGCTGGTCACAAACCACGCATGTGTCTTCGACTATTATTATTATTTAGCAGTCAGCTTTAGATCCCTTTGATCATGTCAAATGTTTGGACCGCAGATTTTGTTGCGCAGATTTGATTCCAGTGACTTCATTCATCTAGGTAGCTTCCATTCATTTAGGATTTTGTCTTGCAGATTAGGATAGTGTGATATTACATGTAAGTTGCTTTCATTTGGAAGTTTTTCGGAAAGAGGGTCGTTTTTGATTAGCAGATGGATATTGTTGCAAAATTACTGTTGAAGAATATTTTTGGTGTGGTCTTTGGTAGAAACTGGGATAGTTTCGGAGAATAATGAATAAAAATGTAGATGTGGGAATGAAAAGTACTTCAACTACCAAAATTTTTATAATTATTCAGAATACATCATATTTCATAATTTAATTTAAAAAAACTTCAAATAAAATAATTTGGACGATTATATACTTTACCAGGTTCTATAATCTATATGATCAACTTTACTTGTGAACTATATTTTCAATAATAAATTAGGGTTTGGAATAGGAAAGGGTATACCAATCATTTCATGATTAGTTGAATAAGCATAATATGAATTATTATTGAATATTGATCCAATGCCATTTCAGATTCAGCTGGAAGGGGTAAATACAGTATTAAATAAATTTCAAAAACAAATCATGAAGAACTTTGCAGGCTGAGTAGCCTATAGTTATCATTGTTTGAACCAAGATAGAAGAAAAAGTAATTGGGCCCAAGTTGCATGAAATGATTGCTGCCGTGCTGGAAACATTGAATGAATATTATGGTACAGTAGTAATTGAATGACACCAATTAGGGTGTTATAATGAGAATTATGTTCATTTAATCCCCATCTGGGTGGTGAAATGAAGGGTAAGAACAAGGGTCATGAATAATAATGACTAGAGGGAGGAGTGATGAATAATAATGCAAAGTAGAATGGAGACAAGAAACGGCCAGATTTGATGCTTTTGAAAATGGAACGGGTTTTGGGAATAATGATGGCGTTGAAAAGGGAACGAGCTGACAAGTGGAACGCAGAAAAGGCGGAAATAGAAATAAAAATGATTAAAAACATACTTCCGGTGGTGACGGAAGAATAATCCATGTATTGTTCACATAGCAGTTTCCGTGCGTTAACGAGAAAAATAAGTTGGATTGTAACCACAGACAAATCACCAGACTCCTCTGTCTATCGACTCGAAGTTTTCATTCATTAGTCGGCACAATATTCCATTCATGGAATTCCAAACAACTATAGAGTTTCGCCAGAGAACTCACCTCACGGATTCAAAGTTGGAATTCATCATTGGATTGATTCAAACGTTGGCCCTAGAAATTTTTAACCGCAGTAATCTGAAGTTAGGATGAAAGTTTTGCATGGGATTTAATTGGTTAACCTACTGGACTGAACCTGGAAAATAAATTGTTTTTATCAAGGTGATATTCCAATAATGGAAATAGAGTATTGATTCAGAGTAGGAAAGTCCAAAGTCTAAACCACATACCACATTTATTTTTCGTGGTGAACTCTGATATTAGACAACTTGAAGTAGAACTGAGCAGCTTTATTGGAATGCTCTGTCACTTTGTCATCAAAGTTCAACTGTTATTTGTATCAATTCCATCATTTTTGAAACGTTTTCGATTTTTGATGATGCAATTTTGCTGAAGTTGAATTCTCTTTAAGTTGACACATTTTTCGCGTGCCTCATCTCTTATTATATATACAGGGTTTTTTCAATAAAAATGTGCGATACTTCTCGGGCTAATTCCTTATACCAAGTAGTGGAAAAGTTCCGTAGGACATTCATAGAAATATGCTCATCCAGAAATACTCTGTTCTTGAATTAACAATGTAGGATGATTTTAGTTTTTATGAAAATCTATTTTTTAGACATTCCATGCACGTACAAAAATAATTATTTCCTATGTAACATGAAGCTAACTGGAACCAGTTAGAGGTTTGTAACTTAGTCTAAGTTGAAGATAATCAAATTCTGAAAATGAAGATGAATTACCGTCAATGGTGGCTCGTACCCTCGAAACAGGTGAAGTGCCCGTATCCTTAACTGTACAGCACTTCAGGTAAAATGCCCGCATCTTTAACTGTACAGCACTTTACCCGTTTAGTGATTACCGTGATTGTGTAAAACTAACTTATTATAGCTCAGAAGACACGTTTTGTTTCACACAGTCACGGCTCTTATCTTCATAATATTCAGAATTCAATTATCTAAGATTCATTCCTAGATCCAGTTCATGATTTCATATTCAGTTATAAACTGTTGAATAGTGTTTCTAGGAATCACGATTAGAGGGAGACAAAATACACGAAAGATAACACTTTAGTTTATGAATTCGATTTATTTCTGGAAGGAGTAGAAACGGAAAAGTGAGAAATTGTTGAAAGCAATTCAGGATTCCTGGCGGAAAAATATATTCACTGCCAGAATCGGAGACAATGTTTGATTTCGAACAAAAACAAACAGAAACGCCTTTCTCGAATAATTCCATCAGCTGTGAGACTGAAAGCAACAAAGCGATTCGAGTTTCGTCAGCGAGTGTTGTTTGTCACCAGCATGTAACAGGAATTTTGTTATTTACCGTCTGCATATACTTCCACCACAGATGAGAGAAGAATATGGTCAGACTTCGCTTCCACCAACAGGAACTTAATTTGAGATGAAGAATGGAATAAATAATGAACTTATAGAGAGATGAAGAACGAAATTGTAGCTTATTTTAAAAAATCCATTATATATTTTGAGAATAATTATCTCATCAGATATCATGCAGTAGAATAAATATAAATGTATATAAATAAATATGTGAATAATGAAATTGATAGATATTTTTAAAAATACATCTCAACATATTTTGTTGCTCGAGGTTTATTATGTAGAATATCAAATATGAATCCATTGTTAGGAATGTTTTTGGAATAGTATTGAATGAATTTGTAGGCTAAACATACGTACCAAGTTCGCATCAAGTTCCATATGAAAATGAAAAAAATTAAATAATGATAACTTTTACACAGTCAACTTTTGGTTGTCCATTGAAAAATATTGTTATATTGAATCTACTTGGGGAAATTTTTATCGCTTTGATTTGTGTGTGCGTGACTCTAGTGTTCTGTTCATATCAATCTTAAATTGTTGGATACACCATACACTATTTAATGAATCATATTTTCGAAGGATAATCAATTCGATTGTGTATAACGCTTTGAGAAAAAATATTCACTGAACTTGAAATATGAGAAGGCTATTCATTTGCATCATTAAAGATTCCCCACTGCGAATCTACTCAGACACTATGAGAACTGAGGAAAGCAGAGCATGAACGTGAAATGCATAAATAAAGGAAGAATGTGGCAAGTGAGTGATTGTTGAGTGATAGTGGGGTGCAATGGAAATTCCATGCCTCTATTAGGGAAAAGGAACACAGAAGTATTACAGCGATAACAATGAGATATTGGCTACTGTCTTCTTATGTTCGCTTCCCTCCTTCAACTACTTTCCAGATACTTTCCTCTATAATCTTCCATCTTCTTATCTACTTTCTCCTTCTCTTCTTCTCCTTCTCACCTCCTCATAACTAATCCTGATCCTCCTTTTCTCCCCCACCTATCTCCATAATCCTCATAAACTTCGTACACATTGTTAATTCATTATCTTCTTTCTCTTTGAAGCTTCTAGCTCATTCTTCTTTTTTGTTCTTTCCTCTTTTTTTGCTCTTCTCATTGTTCCAATCCAGCTCTGTCTATTTTCCCTATCCTATAACATCGGTTTTTTCTTTCTATTGAATATTTTTCTTTCTCTTCTCAGTACCCTTTCATTTTAGTTTTTTCTCTTTTTCTTCTATCTATTCATCCTCATTCTCATCTTCATCTTCTCCCTTCTTTCCCTTTCATTCTATATTCTTTTCAACTTTTGTTTTAGTGCTCATCCCTCCACTCTCTTCCTTCTTTTCTTCATATCTTTGCTCTCTTCTCTCGCATTTTTGCTATCATCCTTCTCTGCTTCCTCTTCCTAAACCCCTCCCTTTCGTCATCAGCGACAGTGTCTTATCACCTCGCTGCCTTATTTGAATCCTCCTCCTCCTCCTTCTCACATTGTCATATCTACATCAACTCATTTTCTTCTTCCTCCTCTTTTCTTTCTCTCATCTTCCTCTTCTTCTCGCTTCCTTATTCCACTCCTATTCCCAACATCGTCATTTTCCCCCACCCCATCTTATTATTCTCTACTTCCATTCTCTTCTTTTTCCATTTTTCTCTTTCTCTCTTCCTTATTTCACTCTTTCTCCTTGTAATGCAATGTAACCCAATTTTCTCTTTCATGCTACTCTTCTTCCCTCTTCTTTCTTTCGCTCTTTCACCTTCTCTTCTTCCTACTTCTTTCTTTCTTTTTCTCTCTCTATTTCATCCAGGTAGTGACTCATCGTTAGTCAGCCGTTGTGTGTGATCAGCATCAGTCAGCTGACGTGTCATCAGTTGACAGTGAGTCTGTGCCGCGGATTGTGGCTTGGGACAAATGTAGTTCATTCCTCAGGATTCTGACCGTATGCCTCTTTCCGATTCCGTCTGCAGCGCTGTTCATCCCCCAAGAAAAGTTTTCCGTCCCGAACGTCAGCAGAGATAATCCCAAATAATTTGTCTTTCCACTCGTATTTCCCGTCACCGATAGACGTTTCAGAATAGAGCCGTTTGGTTTGGAGGAGTGATTCCGTATTATTCTCAAACAATGATCAGTTTTCATTATTTCGATATGAGTGACACAGTTCTAATAGTTGATATGCAATTCATATTTTTTTCCAATCCGGTATCAAAGGCCCAATTACAATTTTTGATCTAATGCTGCTCAAGTTATGAGCGATTCTAATCATTCTTTCAAGCCACATAAAACCTTCGATTGGCTGAATTTCAATCCCAAATTGACACACACTAAATTATGTTGAATGCAGTTTTAATCCAATCCTTCTTGGTTGCAGCTATAATTTCTCCAACTTCAATATGATAGGCTCAGTTATAATTGTTTTCCTTATATCACATAAGTTGCAAGCAGATTGCGAGTACCTTAAGTAATTAGTAATGATTTTGCGTGGTGATATTATTATTATCGAGCAATGATCTGTGAGCTTCTGAATTCTGATCAACAATAAGCACTTCAAGATCAGTCAGAGATAAATCACAATTCACCCCTATTTAACCAGACCAACTTGTAAATATTTATCATGATTTATTACAAAATATTAATTCTTAATTATTAGAGCTTTTTAAGTAATATTTCCTGTGATTCATAAGATGAACTACTTATTTCTATATTACTTTTCCAAAGGATTCAAAGATATTATAAAAATTGATATGAAATCTTTGGTAGAATTTTTCGGATCTTGAAATCTGGTTCAGGACACACCACCTGAGGAAAACGTATGAATTAAAAATTAATATTAATTGATAATTTCATATATTGAGTTTACATTTCACTGAAGTTCCAATGTGCTTAGAAATAAAGTACAAGGAGTGATTTCTCAACGTGAAAGAATCTAATAAATCACGAGCAGGAATTGTGAGGGGCAGAAGTGAGTGGCTTAATGTCCTCAAGAAGATCAAAGCTATTGGTGCCTTGAGTAAGGCTGGTTTCATTACAATTCTCTTCCCTCCTATCATTATTCTTTCTTGAATAATTAATCATGCTGACTATTCTTTCCCCATGGACATGGCCCGTTCTTGGCCCCTCCAAAAATCATTTACCATGGCTTCGAGCATCATTGAATTCTTTATTCTTCCATTATGGTTTTTGTCAATTTAGACGCAATAATGTTTTGTTCACTGTTTCGTGATTTTTCTAAAGGGGTTTGGACCTTTGAGCTGGTTATGCTTGGAATGGATTTACAAATAATTTGTGACATGTGTTGCTTTAGGAATAATTTGTGGGGTCAAATTATTGAATAAAATTCATATTAATTAATGGAGATACCGGTTTCAGTTGTTTAAGTATCATTTATTCCTAAATTATACATTTTTGGTGAACTTATGGTACAGAGAAACCGGTATCTTGATTTTTAATAAAATTGTGGTTCGGCAATTTCTAGTCTTTCCATTCAATAGTTTCTCCTAATTTTTTTAACTCTTCCAAACTTCATGCTTCCAAGTTATTCTTGTTACAATTTTTTCCATATTAAGCATCCAGAGCCCAAAATCAGTATCTTGTCATTCTATTCGAAAATGGAGATGAACTTAGTTTTCAAAAACGCACTTTTATCTTGATGTATCCGTACAGGATTATTGTGGCTGATATCGGCTTCTATCTCTATTTCGTAGGTCCACTGTGTTTTTGGGTGCCATAATGATCATTTTACAATGGTGATGGATCCTATATTTCACAATTAATAAATAATATCAGCTATGTATCAAATCACCTGATGGTTTATCGATTATCACTAGCTCACTTCATAAAATTCCATGGGATATAATAAAAAAGTTAGATTTTAATAAATTAACCATGATATTTTTATTGTTATGATTGTTATTCCACCCATCTGAAGAAAATAACAGAAGAATTTGTTTGTTTTCTCGCCTATCTGGAAAACTGAGGAATGCAACTGTCTCCGTACACGAATGAAAATTTCACACTACACTGACTCCAGTCATTTCTTACGATGACACAATCCAGAAATTCTATCGAATTCGAGAGCCAACAACATACCAGCCCTATGATGCCGAAAGTTTCGTTTACAGTTGTGCAGAAACCATCTTGCAGAAAGTTTTTAAGAGGTGGCGAGAATCATTTTTCCGCTCAGTGAAGAGACGCGGCGGCGACCGGCTCTTGATAAAAAGGTGGCAGCAACGTTTCCCTTAGTAGTTGTTTGGGAGGGGGGGTGAGTGGATGAGAAGATATGTCAGTTTTCTTTTCTTGTGGCGAGAGGTGAGGGGATGGTTTTTGCAGTAGGAAACGAGCCACCCCCAAAGAAAGGGTGCAGAGTTGATGGCTGAGCCTTGGAGAGGCGTCTCGACTACATGGAGAGTAAATCGGCTCATTGGTTTCTATGTGGCTGACAGGTGACGCTTTCACATCATTGCCGGGGAAGGAAGGGTGTATCTATCAGCCCTTCTCTTCATCATTTCGAGGTTTTTTCCTTTCTTCAGGCCTTCAGGAGACGACAGTGACGACACGATATATATCCCGCCAGCTCGCATTCCATGGCACTCTATTGTGTTCTGCACCGCCCCGCCCCGTTCATCCTTATTCTGCCACTTATTATTCCGCTCAATGGCGTAGCCTAGTTGCCCGTGTGAAAAGCAGGCGTCGATAGTGTATAATTCGGCACTCGCGGCTGGCGTTCATTTTGAAATTTGAAAGTCGTAAAGTGCTATCGTTCTCACCTCCATTAGGGCGAATGAAGTGTATGTTTTGATATCAAAAGTAGTAATGCCTTAATCCATTTGTGGACTTGAAACACAAATAATCAAGAAGTTCTAAGTCTGTGATGATTGGTGTTTGTCAAAGTGACTCTGGCTGACCAATTTGATTCAGGATTTAAGGCAATGGAGATTGTGAAATTCTCGGAAACTATTTACATCAGAATAAGTAGTAGTCTTTACTTCTAAACCATTATATTGGCTAACGATGGTGGTATTAGTAGTTTTTTCTTTTATTGTGTTCTCTAGATGAGAAAACAGAATCAGCATTCTGGATCTTGACATCAATTCTTGATATATTTATATACTATATATTAATATTTCTACTCATGAAATGCTCAAAAAATACTAGAACCCAATCATGTGATGAAAAATAATAGACTAGCTTCTTTTCTCTGACATGTCAAAGATTGCACATTTTCAAGGTGCTGAGAAGTTTTGGAATTGAATAATTGAAGAGCAAAGGAGTGATTTTTCAAAAAATGTTCGACATGACGGCACAATTATTACAAAAGGATGATCTGTTACAGACTGAACAAGAACCTCAACTATATACAATTAAACTACTACCGTTACCGCAACTACGATTGAAGAATCTTTCAAAAAATCAAATTCAAGGAATCAAATTCCTGTGTTTATATCAACATATTAAATCTTTGCACATGCAACATTTCAGCTCAATTATTATTGGTTTCATGAATCTGTGTAAGAAATCTGAAAGAGTGCCAGATAGAAAACAAATACGATGCGCTAACGTTGCAAGCCATAATAGTAGAACATCTCAATCTCAAACATGATCAATAAAGATATAAACGATGATGAAACTGGATATAAAATCAGTCTCCACAGGAAACTTCATGCTTGCAAGTGATTAATGTTAACCGAAATGGATATACAGTTATATAGATTGGAATACAATTTCTTGGAAGTGTTTTCCGATACAACCCTTAAAAGAATATGCGAGGGCTTGCGGTTATATTACATATTGAAGAATAATAAAACACATTTACTACTCGTACGATATTAGTATATTTTATAGATTTTTTAAAATTGAAACTGTGTCTGGAGTGCAAATATAATTATGATGTTCAGGCCCAGATTCTAATAATATGGAAGTACTAATCACAACTGGATTCCGTAATTATAATTGAGGAGAGAATGAAGAAATTTTCTTCATTGATGATTTATTTCTATCATATACAGCACATATTATTCTCTAAATGTAAAGCTGTGGCCTCACTGCCGACGGGTGGTGGGTGAGTAAGTTGGTTGTTTCAAATAGTGTTCAGCCGCCATATTGAAACTCTCGGTATGGCATTGTGACGTCATACCAGTAGTATGAAAGCATTATGACGTTATATAATTCGTTATGTATTCCTATGCATGTTGTATGATTTTTAGATAAGTAAACCATCCACCCTCCATGCTATTCATCCTCCACTAACTGGCAGTGCGGCCTTTGCCTTACTTCTCGAGATTAGCAATATTTTTGTGGAAGAAATTGAAGATTGTATTGATTGTTTTTGAAGCAATCAAAGAGAAAAGAATGAACTAGTTCGTACCTTAAATGTCCATCTATTCTCTCTTTAGGCAACACGCTTCATTCTATTTTCCTTTTTTGGGGAATGTTTGTATTAAAATTCACCATGACACTCGATTATTGATTATAATCAATGTCATGGATGAGTCATTGACAGCATGATTATCGAGAAAAACTTCCAATTGAAAAGTAGCATCATCGGTGAAGGGAAAACAGACGGAAGGTAACATCATTTGCGGCACCATTAGGGCGGGAATAAATATTATCATCGGACGTAATTAACACTGGGTTGGTAGGATAAAGAGAGAAGGAGATGTTAAAAAAGCCTGAAGAGAGTAAGAGACCGAACTAGTGAGAGAGAAGGCATCATTTGTGCTTGTTACGATTGAAGTGGTGGGGAGGGGGGAGGTGAGCAAACAGGGCCTGTGAAGGGTTGCTTACCCCCCGCACCCCTGTGACCCATAACTTTCCGTTACGGAAATGGCAGAATCACGGCTGTAGACAGCCAATAACATTCACAGCTCGATAAAACGTTTAGATCTCAATTTTTGACAACATTTCGGCGAAACGCTCTTTATGCAGCTGAATATTCATAAAAGTAATTGAATGTTGTGGCACATTCTGAAGGGTTTTTGTGATAAGAGATGCTTCAGAGGTTGGGCCTGATGTATTCTGTGGACTAGAGGATGATTTAGAATGAAATTGTCATAACAGGATTAAAAATGTTTTCTTATTTGAACCAGTGACTTCTTCCATTGCGGTTCGTATAAACGAATTTGAACTATTTAAGAACCAATATTAGAGACATGATATCTATTCTATTGTGAGTCTGTTATTGTAATACCAAACACTGAGTCTTTCACTTTACTAGAGTTCATAGACATAATGTGTGAATAAAAGATCAAAGTCAGAATTCTTGTATAAAGTTTGGATTTTAATAAATAATTCGACTATCGTCAAGTGTCAATGAATCTTGAGACTCAAAGTTGTTTGAATAGGCCTAATTTCTGTGAAGGTGAAATTGTGGTAGTTATCAATATCAAATGAAAACACTAAATGTTGTCTGAAAACATTATACTTCATTCCAAAACATTATCTAACCAAACTTTACTGACGAAATGGTTCGACAATATCTAGTCTTTTTATTCTATAACATTGAGACTGTAGACTGATAAATGATCATGTAATAAATATTTCTAAAACGAACTATGATTCCCATATTTATTGAAAATACAGTATAGACTACTAATTCCAAACTTCGATTAATTTCTTATTTATATAATTTCTATTGTCTACAATGCATTCGTGGAACAAAAAACCCCAAGGATTAATAGACACGATATTTACTGCATTTTATTGTATCAAAAACTATAAGAAACCTGTTATTGACAAAGTTCATCATGATAATAGCCTCTCGAACAGATTCACGAATATTTGAAAATCTCAGTTACAAAAATAGCTTACGATTAACTTTGTTCATCGGCTCTCGTCAATAGTTCCTTTAGATAACATTATTATTATTTTACACCATTTTATCTTGTGCAATAAGTTACTGGCCGTGACTATAAATAATGCTTTGGATTAATCATTGCCCATTGGACTGAATTCATAAACCAGCCCTAGTAACCAGCCTGTGGATCACAAGGCATTATTTTTCCTGGAATTATTAACAAGCAGTTTTCCGGGACAACACGAAAGTTTGGTCGATGTGAGGTGGGGCTTGCAGTAGCCCCAACACAGGCGGGCGACATTGTTGACGGTGGCCCTCGGTTGTACTGTATTATGAAAGTAAACACGAAAATGACCCAGTCTATAAACAGCAGTGTCGGTTGGCGACCCTGTCTGGGTCCTGACCTGGCTAACTCGATGCACACCCGATATAAGCCCCTCGATCAAAAATTCAGTCAGCTGAGTCAACTCTTGCTCCCCAGCTCGTGTTCACTATTAGGCAGTTGGCCTAGTGACAAGTGGATGGATTGTTGATTCGAACAAGGATAACTTTGAAAAAGTTTATTGCCTTTTTTACATTCATTGACTCACCTATTCAATTCAATTCAAATACCTTTATTCAAGTAAAATAAACTATAAAACGTGGGTATAGATCAATGAAACTCGCTAGAGGCTATATCAATTGAATGACTAATAAATTGGCTAATGAAATGATAATAGATTGTTGCAGTCATTTATCTATGAATCATGTATCACAATTATAGAAGGGTATTAGGCTTTAAACACCATCAGTGAAATGAAAATAGACATGGTAGTATATAACTGTTCAATGTTCATTCATGAAAACTCTTGCTTTAACTTGACTGATGTAGCTTGCAGCTTGCGACATGTTGTTACACATATAAATTCGGGAATACAATGTATTCCATCTCTTACGTGACATGAAAAAGAGCGTTGAATCCAAATAAGATGTTAAGGATGTCAAAGTTTATGTTCCTGATTCTAATAAAATAACTTTTTTAACATGTTTTCCTATGTTTCAGGTAAGCCAATGGATTCAATAGTAGTTCATGAGTCGATATTTTTTCATTTGGTAAGTCAAAATCATATCTATCGGTTTCTTGCTCATTTCGATAATGTCCAATAATTGTTTTCTATACATTCTATTCAAATTTTCGAGATTACCAAAATAAACAAAGCATAAATAATAAGATAATAATGATGAGACGTAGTTTCGTTCATCTAGGCTCATTCCTTTCAACAAAATATCAGTGAAAATTTATTATAGTTCTGTGTAAAATATTCCAAATATTCACTAAATCCACTAAATGAGACAGTCTTGGTCTCAAATCTGTTGAACCTTACCATAAAGTATTATTTGTAATTAACTGAATGAATGGAAGAAAATTATAAAAAAGGAAAAGAATCTCAGATTAAAAGTGATAAATAAATCACTTCATTCAATCCATCCTCAGCCGATCGTTTTAATTGTCTTATTGTAGAATTATGATACAATATTCATAAATGTTCATACTTGAAACAGCGGTCTTTTCTTTTCCGAGATTCGACGTCCATTTCTCTGTCAAAGTCCCAGAATCCATGAATCTCCAGAAATGGTCACCAATTTATTATCACTGTACATTATTTCTCTGTGGATTAACTTGAACAAATTAAACTACGTTATTATATAGATATAATTGGAAAGGCAATGTATTCGTATTCAGTTGATGATTAATTACTTCAAATATCTCACAGCATACGGCTGCATAAAATTTTAGTCATTACGAGCTCGGAAGCTGATAGCGAGCCCGCATGCTAATGGCATCAAAAGCAAAAAGGCATCTGAGAGTAATGGTAGAGAGGTAGTTTTGCCCATCTAGGTTCATTCATCTTATGGAATATATAAGTAGAAATTTATTGTTATAATATGTTTATGGAACTATTTTATTATTAAAATTCGTTGATTGAATGTTGATGTAGTGGAATTTTCCCATAATGTAAGAGCTTTGATGTTGACACAAACACTGGCGGGTCGTGCCCACGAAACAGATGAAGTGATATACAGTGAAAGATACGCGCACTTCATCTGTTTCGTGGGTACAAGCCGTCAGTGGTCACAAATAGAAATGAAGTGGATTTGTGATAACATCAAAGTTCTTCCATTATTTCATTACTAGCTAGCCAAATAGTTTTTTTACATTATATTGTGGGTTAAACGGTTTATTGGTTTAATAATAAGGTAATGGAAGAAGGCTGTGATGACTGAGAGGCGAGAAATATTAATTGGAATGATAGTGTGAAGCAACAGAAGGGATTGGAAGCTGGAGAAAGGTGGAGGATAGGATAAATGTAAAGATAGGAAAAAGAGTAAGTTGAAAAAAAAAGGATAGGAAGAAATAGAGTGTGATTAAGTAGAGAAGGGGATCATTTGAAGCTGAGAAGGGGGAACAGGAAGGAATATCGCAGGAAAGGGAGCGTATTTGAGGGAATGAGAGGAGGAGGATTAAGAGAAGGGAGAAGGGACAACGATGCTGGTTCATCAGATAGATAGCCGGTGAATGCCAGTGATCGCCCGCATATGGACAGACAGTATGGTCTGGCAGGCTAGCCAAGTCGCTCTCAACTCAATCCCTGCATCCAGGTCGAGGCTCCCTCACTCAATTGAACCCAACGTCCATCCACGATCCTGATTCATGGCTTGCCCTCGATTTACTCTGCAATCAAGTCAAACAGAAAGCACCATTACTAGATCATTAGTTGAACGATCATTCCTGATCATTTGTTACAGTGGTTAGTTGTGTGAGTTGGGGATAGTTTTCGGATACATACCAACCTTGGGAGCCTCTATAACATACAGTTTCAAGAGGAATACTATACAATACATTTGAAAACTATTGAGTAGCCTAATGAAGTTTTTCATGTGATTGGAAGTCTCTCACCTACGAAGAAAACTGGCAAATGGAAATAAAGAATTAATTTGCAAATAATGATATACTTGATGGTACATTGTGTAATGTGTCCACTGTGGAGAAGGAAATTGAATACCAGCCCCAGAAGATAGAAAATCATACATATCAACAATCAAACAAATCATACATTGTCTTTACAGTAATAATTTAAAAACTGAACACCAAGAAAAAGCAGACAACAGTTCCAGTCTTTACTCAACATGATTATCAGAAATATAGCTATGGAATGCATCAGGTAAATGTGATTTCTGGCTGAACAAAAATACAAGATTCAAAAATTTATTTTCAAGATAAATAATTTCTATAATATAGTATATGCTAGCACAATGTGTGATATACAAGTTATTCTAGTCATCAACTAGTTCATGAGATTACTATTTTTTGATAATTTGACAATGATTTTAAAATTAAATTTAGGTAGGCCTTACACAATCATGATAGTGTCAGATAAGTAAACTCAGAATAAATATGTCACAATTCCCCTCTCAAAAATTCATATTTTAACTGTTACAATGTGTTGATGCCAGGATAACAATAGCCTACTTATTCAGAGCCTACTCGTACTCATAGACAAAACTTGCACGATATACAAACAAATAAGAATATAAAAAAACAGGTACAAACAAAAAATCGCGCATTATACCATTATTACAAATATAAATTGTGAATCTATTACAACAATAGTTGATATTGTGGTATAGTCATGATTCAACAGTCTCTTTGCTGTAGCTTAGTTATGATATAACAATACACATCAAAATTCAATTCAGTTTTCTCAGTGAATCCATATAAAGTCGGTTCTGGTGATAATTCAAGGAATTCCCCATTCTAGCAGTCAGGGTTAAGTTATAAGATGCTTGAGAAAGTGAACATCATCGAGCTTCTAAGACGATGGTGAAACGGCCTGTAAAAGAGGTCGTTCATGAAATGCAAAATCTTTGCCAATTTGCGCAACGTCAGCGTTTTCCCGGTAAAACAGTTGTTGTTAGTTGCCACGGCTTTTCAACCACCTCCCCCTTCCCGCCACCTGGAACACTTTCCCCCCCCCCCTCCAAAACCAACCCTTCCTCATTTATTCCAACGTGAAAATACCTCCACAATAACCTGTAAGGTGTGTGAGTTAGTAGAAGCACCCGTTGTTGCACTAAGAAGATGTAACTAATGTCCTTTATTTGGCTGGGCTCCAAAATTGTACACAGTAGTTTTCTTTCTTGTTCTTATTTTACTTATCATCTACTTTTTTCTCTTGCCTTCTTGTACGTATTCCATTCATTTTACTATTCCTTCTCCCACCCTCTTCCCCTTATCCAACCAACCCTTATTCTGTTTTAACCGCTCTCTCCAATTCCACTAATATTCCTACTCTATTCAATTTACCTTTCCTTATCAAAAAATTTAAATCCTATCTTCTTCCTCTACCACTTTTTCTCCTTTTCTCCTTTTCTTCTTCTTCTTCTTCTCCTTCTTATTTTCTTTTTATCTCTCTCAACTCTCTGATTCCCGATCTTATACCTCTTTTTATACTTTTTTCTTCTCTCATAATTATTGATGAACAGTTAGTTCCATTTAATCCACTACAGCGCTGCATTCGCTTCTGATTTTGCTGGAAATTATTTCCTCAACTGGATAACGATTTTGTCATTAATAAGGATAATGTATGAATATTGTCTTTGTTTCTCTTCTGAATAGAAGTATGGTGTAACTCTAATAAGATGCTGTGTAACAGTACTCATTAAATAATATGATATGCTAAACACGAACACGCTACAAACATAATAATAGGATTGTTTTTGAATCCAGAGCAAGACGTTGTGATAAGATGAAATGAAATGAACAAGAATTATAATATAGGACAGGATTACATTTTATGACTGTTTGTTCATTTATTGATTAACATTTTCTATTTTCAACATGTGACTGTTCAGATGGTGTCCATGATTTATTCTTTAATTTAAAACTGAAGACAACATCTTAAAATTTCTTTAGATCAATTTCTTTTATCAGGAAAAAATTGATTGTGAAGCTTACCTCATTTTTTCCTGAATTATAAGAACATGAGAATTGAGAAGAACAATTTTTCATCATTATCTCATCTTCCTCAGAATCATAATAAAGAATACTGTAGTCTTCTATCTAGAATAAATAGTTTTCAAAACTTATTTTTTCAATTGGATTTGCAACACTCAAGTTGTGGCCGCACTGCCCGGTGGGTGAATACATAGCTTCCTTTGATAGAAGGTCATGGCCTAAAAATTGACAACTATGTAGAGTAGGAAATTGGGTTCATTTAAAAGCATTAAAATCATTTTCCAATCAGCTGTTCTAATGGATGCGTTTCTTGTGTGCTTTCTCCCATTTCATTTGCTACAAATCATAAGCTATTTTGATAGATAACTGTCTATTATCAATCTTTCCTGCTAATCTCTATCACAACCTATTACAAAAAACACAAACGGATTTCTATACGAAGAGTTTCATGAAAGTTTTTCATGGAAATTATGCTCAAAGAGAGAAAAACCAAGTCAACATGCATGATTTGTATCTGTACTTAATGCTTTCAATATCTGGTACCGAGCTTCGCTCTGAAGCTGCGGCCGAACTGTTGAATTACATAAGTATGTTATTGTAAAAAATCAAGGAACCTCCTCGTCAAAAATAGATTAAAAATTGATATGATCACCTCTCACAATTTTTTGACAGTCATGAACATGTGTTATAGACTTGAATGTAACTCCATTCACTCCAGCTGGATAGCGTTGGTCAGCTAACGATAACAGTAGTACTTGGGATTATGCCTGAATAAGGAATATTTCATTCTTTTATTAATCCTGCCAGAGAGTTTTCCCGGACATGAGACCTGG
Source organism: Sogatella furcifera (assembly GCA_017141385.1). Taxonomy (NCBI): domain Eukaryota; kingdom Metazoa; phylum Arthropoda; class Insecta; order Hemiptera; family Delphacidae; genus Sogatella; species Sogatella furcifera. The sequence continues at coordinate 39,644,527 of CM029550.1, forward strand.
TGCAATCTTATTTTTCCATCACGGTTATATTACATTTCAAATTTCAAAAAAATCGTTAGTGCCGTTTTCTATATTTGTGGTTCCACATACAAACATACATACATACATACAGAAATTACTCGCTTAATATAATAGGATATGGAAAGACTGAGACTACGGTGCGACGTTGCCATATTATTAGGGCATGGCCTTCCATTAAAGGAAGCTATGGTGAATAGCATGGAGGTTGAATGCTTTATTTATAGAACATGATATCAAAATATCCATAGTAATACATCATACTTATAAATAATTCATTATATACTTGAATTTTAAGATGGCGGTTGACGAACATCCATCCAGCCTATTCACTCATCACCCACCGACAGCTTGAGAGATCAATGCAAAATTCATAATTATGAAAATTAAACTTTAAACTAGGGCTATTTAAAATAAATAGTAAATTCAATGAAAAATCAAATACCCTTTTTAAAAAACTTGAGAATTATTATTCAACAGACATGTTTCGGGACTCAACCTGTTATCAAAGATTAACTTTAGATCTATTATTCAATGATTGATAATGGGCTGAGTCCCGTAACATGTCTGTTGAATAATAATTCTATGTTTTTTAAAAAGTGTATTTGATTTTTCATTCAATTTTCCATTCATAATTACGTTTTATTCATCTATAAACTATATTCCAGTTAACTTCAATCACTAGCGGCTTGTGCCTACGAAACAGGTGAAGTGCTGTACAGTAAAAGATGCTCAGGAAACAGGTGAAGTGTCCGCATCTTTTATTTTACAGCACTTCACCTGTTTCGTAGGCACGAGCCGCCAGTGACTTCAATACGTGTATACAGTTGAATATAGCACATCATGAGTGTGGAATTGGATGATGAATGCTTTCTTTTTTGAAAAATCATGCAGGATATTGTTCCAGAGTGCTCCATTTATTATTTTGGGAAGAAACACGAGTGCAACAGATTATTTTGGCAATAAGCCCTACTCCCCTAGAAGAAGCTTGTCCAGGACTTGTTTAGTTGAGGATGATTTTGGCATAATACATGAGGTTTATAGTCTGGTCTTGTTCTGGAAAATGTATATTCTCGAAAAACCCTTGGAGCTCTCTCCATGCGCCGCTTGTATTTATGGACTTTGCCTCTTATTCATTTTTACACTTCCATCGAATCTTGTCTCAAAATGAGGGGGTTTCCTTAGAGATATTTAGCAAGAGCCATAGTTAGAGTTATAATAGAGCACCAAAACCTGTCTTGGTGAGATTTCTATGGTTCTTTATTATTAGAGAGTAATTTTAAGTAGACGCTTTGCTTATTTATCTAAGGCTCTATCTTGGTTGTGAATTTATTGTGTCAAAATATATCACTTCAATTTGCTTTTTGAATTATTAAATTCCTGGACTAGAAGGGGTGAGGATTGGAAAAATGGAATTAAATTCAATATCATCAATCATCATCACCAAACTGATTACTTAGACCCGCCACTCACGCAACGATCGGTCGCAGCGATTTGGTCTTCGAAGATCGATGGAAATTGGCTCTGAGATTTGGTCGCCGGCGACCGATCGAAATTGGTTCAACGACCGATCGCTACGTGAATGGGGTAATCTCAAGATCAAAATCAGATCTCTCGATCGATGTCACTTGAAACAAGTGAGATTTGATCTGCGGATCTTTATCTGCGCAGAGAAATCGCTAGATAGAGTGGCGGGCCTTACGATCAAGCCTAGAGCTTGGGCCGCCCACTCACGCTACGATCGATCGCAGCGATTTGATCGCCGGCGACCGATCGAAATTGGTTCAACGACCGATCGCTACGTGAATGGGGTAATCTCAAGATCAGAATCAGATCTCTCGATCTCTCAGATCTCTCGATCGATCTCACTTGAAACAAGTGAGATCTGATCTGCGGATCTTGATCTGCGCAGACAAATCGCTACGTGAGTGGTGTGATCTGCAGATCTTTTGACAGATTTCGTCCCTCACCACCATATTTTCAGTCTTCACGTGACTCACCCACCCCATGATTCAGCCTGTGCTTTCAATTTTTGCCGTAAGAGAGAGCCACTTGAGCTCTCTTGATCGAGAGACCGATCGCTACGTGAGTGAGGAGATCGCAGATACGACCAAATCTCAGAGCCAATTTCGATCGATCTTCAAAAACCAAATCGCTGCGACCGATCGTAGCGTGAGTGGCGGGCCTTAGGTAGGCATCAGCATGATGAATCTCTATATTCAACTTCCGAAATATATGACAATCAATTATTGGAAACATCAAAAATATAAATAAGCCACTCAATTTATCAATAATTAAACAAATGAACTGCATTCAATGGTCGGTACAACTTACCTCAAACATTTATCATAATTCTATTTGCCCATTGAGACTGGCAGAGTTAGTTGATTGAGGGTCAACCATGCATAAATTTCGATATGACGTTACGGTGGAATAATTCGATTACGAGTAGAATTGATTAAATGATCGAAAGGAATTCTAACAAACTGTACAAACATTTCGGCGAATTACTCGCGATCCCTTTCGAGCGCCCCTTGAAATGTTGATTTTGATTCAAGTGTAGTCGGGAACAATTTCCAAAGCTGTTGAAGGAATTCAGTGGGCCCTTGAAGTTTCAAAGTATTCGAGATTTATTAATTCTGATGGTAGAAGCTCCACTTCTACTGACTGACGAGCAGCTACTGTTTTAATATTATTTTGTTGGGTCTTGGTTGCTCTTGATACCGTCTAAATATGTACGGATTATTTGAATTCTTCCATGAGTAAAGTTGTTCTGGCTCGCCATCCTCTGTGCCACAGTCCTGGATGCAGCCAAGATGTTTAATAACAGTTTTGTCCCGGTTTCACGATACAAGTATCTCAACTGGAAGCTTCAGACTCTCTTCAGCCTAATTATTTGAGGTTGTTCAATATTCAAGATTCATTCCAATCTAGAATATTAAAGGAAGGGGTCGTTTGGTATCGAACTTGAAATTGTTGATGTTGAATTAAAATTAATTATCTCCAATATTGAAAGGATAGCGGTTGTTTGATATTGAAGTGTTCTCGACAAATTTTAATCCTTATTCGCTATAATATGGATAGCGGTTATGTGGTATTGAACTTGTAACTGTTTTCTATATATATTTATTTCCAATCAATATTTTCTATAGCGGTTATCCGATTTCGAACTTTGAACGAAATGAATTCCAGTTGATAATTTACATTATTATTATCATCGATAGCGATTGTTTGGTATCAAACTCGAAACTGATTTCGTATCGCGGTTGGAAATTTGAAGATGTTTACAATCATTTCTCTTGAATCGGAGTCTTCCAACTCATCGGAAACTTCTTGAAGTATTCATTGGAAAAATGGATCTAATTGAAGAGACTGTTTATTTATATCAGCTTCAGATGATATGATATGATAGAAGGAAACATGACAGAAATCATAGGCAACTCTATTTGATTAATTTGATCTGAAATATAATTGATTACTCATCGTCATTATTCAAGCCTTCAACGGTATCCTGTCTGACTACTCTGGTTTACAAAGCTGGTGAAATCGATATTGAATTCGATGTTGATTACTGTATTCGATGTTGAATGCTATTAGTATTGATAATGAGTCTAATTTTTTAGTAGTTCATTCAATTCTCTGAATAGGCCTATGATGGGATAGGTGTTCCAAAGATTGAGTTCCTCAGTATACTTATTGGGAACTTATTGTTTAGAATATCGACTTGGAAATATATCTTCACTATGATAAAATTGTTAAGGCCTATCTATTACATCTCTATTAATAAATTGTATCAATTAATTCATATTGTCTTCATATTTCAATCTATTCTTCAAATTTTTACTCGTCTTTCAGAGGAGACGATAAGCCGTCATTCCTAACTGCTCAGAAAAGACGCTCATTGGCACCCCTCTCATCACTCACACACATGCCTAGGTTCTTATGTTGACATCGCATGCAGAAAAAATTCATTCCAGCTCTAATATTGTTCTATCGAATAATCGGTTAGATTGTTGAACAATGCTTCCATAATACCAATTAAGTTGAATTGAGTATTTTTAATCCCTTTATCTTTCAAAATGAAATTCAAGAATAACATAGTGATATTCATGTACTGATGTATAATATCAACTCACAGCATCCTTTCTCACATCAATCAACACAACACATTTTCTCATACGAATATGAACGAGCCATTTCTCAACGTGAAGAGAAGCAAAGGTTAAAGGCGCACAGAAAGAGTGTGTGCATCATGTTAAAAATTGAGAAATGGATGTACCATTAGTTGCGATTGCACTCCCCTACCCCCTCCTCAGTAACTCACTAGTCAACCTGGGACGTAAACATATCTCTTAGCGCCCTAATATTGACAAGAGTCTTTTTCTACAAACTCCAAATCCTAAAACCTTCCGCTCTTCCTTATCCCACCCTTCCTTCAACTCCTCTTTCCTCCTTTTACGCCCTTTTCCACTCAATCCTACAGCCCTTTTTTTTTGGGTGGTGGGGGGGTGAGTTTGTTGGGAAACCCCTCACCTAAGAACAACTCTTGCCAGACCTCTTGCCGAGAACAGCTCATTAGTAAAAGTGAGTGCTCGAAAAACTGAGTAGAACCTTAGCAGCCGCTCACTTACTATTTTTTTCTCTCTCTCTCACTGTTTCTCAGTTTCTCTCTCTCTCTCTCTTCTTGCCTAACCTTTTCCATTGTCGGAAAATTAAAAAAATAGGGCGTAGAAGGAGTAATACAACAGAAAGAAGTTGAAGAGGAGGTATAGAGCAGGCCGCTCTCTATCTGGCTATAGCCTACGTAATTATGGCCTAATACCCTCCCTGCTGCGGCGCACAAACAAGCAACTTGGCCTCAACTTCGTCCCTTGCAACTGAGCCCTGAGCAATTTCTTTGTTCGGCAAACTTGGAAAAATTCACGGCTAAATTGAGTTCATACGTGCTGGGCAACATGATTGGAGAATTTGTGAATTGTTATGGAAGTTCAGAAACAGCCAAGGGTTGTTCTGAGTTCTAAATAAAAATATGGAGTCTTATAGTAATGGATTAGTGTGACCTATTTCTATCTCATTATGAGTCGCTGTCCTGTATTTTTGAATAGTGATCACGTTGAAGATAATCGTTCTTTACGAAAGTGAGGATGGATGGAACGTTGTCTCAAAAAAAGTTTTTTTTTAATAAAATAATCCAATTGTTTTCATCATCATTATTTTATTGATAGATCAGGTATGCAGCGTAATAAGATTCATATTAATTAATTGGGAGTAGAATGGTAAGGAGATAGTCAGTTAGGCCTATTTTGTTTGGTCAACATGAGTTTGATATCACACTACTCCTTCAGTGAATAGAAAGCAAGGTGTTGAAGCAGTAGTGTGATCAAACATCAAAACTCATATTGGGCTTAACATAACTGACTTTCTTCTTACTATTTGTGAGAACCTGACTTTGAGAGTCAATAATTTATATTTATTGTAGGTCAGGGCTACTGAACTGTTTTCTGATTAAGCTGCTGATAAGCGCAATCGCTCTGTATTAAATATATCTAGTCATGAATTAATTTCTAACGTACCTGTCACACCAATATTTGTCGTCATTTATTTGTTATGAAATTTTGTTTACTGTCTTTCAATGCGTACATAACCTAGAAATTTGACAGATCGCCAATCAGCTGATGTGCCGGTTAAATCATAGCCGCCAAGATTGAACTGTGTAGTATCTTTTAGTGCATTTCATTTGAAAAAATGCACTATTGGTCTTGCCCTGACAATCTAAAATTTATGATGTGATGTATTTTTTACACGTTTCCGAGCCCCTAGAACACGAATCTGATGTCCGTTCAAATTCATATATCTCTATATATATATTTATATATATATATATATTGTGAAACTCCAGTGTTAATGGTGTTCACGCTCTTAATCTCAGGGTTCCTTTTTTTGAATAATTTAATAGCAGATGTACATGCTCTATCCAGTGTATATATTTCCATTAAGTATAAGCTCTGAAATCGGAATTCCAAAGAAATTTTGGAGATTAACTCCTCCTATTCTTACCACATCATAAATATTGTAATAATTTATCCAGATAATAATAGGATTTTTAAATAATAAGATTGTAACCCAGTTTAGGCCAACAAGAAACATATATTTTTGGAATTTCAATATAACACATTAATAGAAATATATCACATAATAATTCATCCATTTTAATTTCAAGGCTTGTACATAGCTGACAAATAAAATGTTCCATGCGGTTCGGCTATTAGTCTAGGCAATTTGAGACATGTATTCCTATTCTAAATTTCTCAATTGAAGTACTTGCAAGATTTTTTTCTTTATTAAATTGGTGTACACCTATTCTTTGAATAAATTCCCCCACTTTCAGCCTATTAGCTGTACTATTTGATTTTTAACCAGAGCTCTGGGATATACGCGCACTTGAGATCTCATTTAATTTGAATTTAACGACTCACGGTATACCGGCGAATGTGGCGTGGACCCTCAGGTGGAAAATTTGGTCATCGTCTGGACTCGATCATCAATTTGGCTGCTGGGCTTTCATCTCCAATAAATGGTACAACGTTGGCTCATCCAGTTTGGGAAATTTAACACCAGTTTTAATAGTTCAAGAATTTTACATTTACATGACTTGCATTCAAGATGCTTCAAGCAAGAGGGTTACAGGAAGAAGAAGTTGATCTTCCTCAATTTTTGAAAATCAGTCTTTTAGCTATGACGTCAATCGTCTATCTGGTCTGTGATTGGTTAACAGAGTCTATAGCAGTGGCGGGTTTCAAATTTGAATTAAATATATCACCAATGACCAGTTCACAAATCCTTGAAGAATTATAAATTGACTGATCAAAAACTTAAATCTAAGGTATTTAATAACAAATGATATCATACATGAACCAATAGGCCTAGTTTGGTTGATTTTCAACATATAATTATTATTAAATTGCATTTAATAGATTCATGCATAAAGACCCTGACGTCACATCTGAGTCAGGTGAACCATGCTGGCAATTATGAATAAATATTTCTAATAATAAATCAATGAATATACATTAATACTACGAAAATATGCCAGTATAACATTTAGGATGAGATAACATGGAATATTATACACATATATCATATCCAAGGCAATCGATAGGCTTACTATATTGACTAGATTTGAATCAGCAAACTCTTAATTGATAATTAATATTAATTTAATTTATATAAAAGGTGATAAAAATTAAATTTCTCTATAATATAAGCTAGTGTTAACTTTTTATTTATTTATTTATTTGATATAGAGACATGAGTAGGATGTTACATCAAGTATGTTCAAGTGGATGAACAATCAGCTGATTTTTAACAATTTAAGCCGGCAGGCAGTTTTATTATTTCAGAGGTGAGAAAACACTCAAATAGAATAATATTGTTGATGTAGGATCCCTTATTATTCTAACAAATAATTAATAAAATTATTTATGATCGAGCTGTAATGATTCTTATCACTCAGGATAACGGCATTTTATAGATAAGCGGCTGTAGTTTGTCAAGTGAGTACTAGAGCCTCCACTTTCAATAATATTAAATTATGGACTAGGTGATTGTTTGATTTGTTGTGTCACAATATATTTATATATATATATATATATATATATATATATATATATATATATATGTACAGTTTCTTGTTAACACGATAACTCCCGAAGGGCTTGTCGGAGAGCGACCAAATTTTGCACAAAAATCATTAGTGTTAATATCTCGGTCAAGTTCGTTAACCAGCCAAATTGGTCCAAGGGAAGGGGGTGAAATTAGGGGATGAAAAATTTGAAAAATCACTACAAATCGACCAATAACGTGATCGTTTTGAAAATTGGTGAGTATAATACCCTTATTATTCCCTACAATTTGAGCCATCAACGAAAAAAATCCAATCAAGAATGACAGAGAAAATGGCGAATAACACAATGCCAAAAATTGTGTTTTTCGAAAACGGCGCCTTTGAATTCATACCCTGAATAGCTCATTATAAGTCATATGATTTGAGCCATCATAGAATTGCATTTGAAATGCACTCTTTCCGACCGCCAGCTGCCGGAGCGAATTTTTAATCATTATTGTAATTTATTATGGCACAAATGATCAAATATTGATTCATTTATTTATTGTAGAGCCTTACCTTGATTTGTTGTGGATTTATAATAATAGTTATACAGCCGTTGTGAAGTTCTTGTTGTCGTACCGATGTTCAACCCAGATAGGCATTTATTTATATTTATTGTATGGGATTTGTATTAGGTAGTAAAATTAGAAAAAATTTTATTATGCAATTTATAAGTTATTATTTATTATTTATTCAAACTTACTAACGGAATCCTGACGTCATTACGACCAGGCACATTGTCATTTGAAGCTAACTTATCATTCTGCTTTATAACCTAAATCATATTAATTTTTGGTAATGGGAATTGTCATTTTAGGATATAGAAAAGTGAGAAAAATGAGTTCTAGTGCATATGTGCATAATATCGTCGTACTTACGTCGCCCTATTTTCATTATAAATTCAAAATGGTCGACATTATTCAAAATTAACCAATAGCAAATTAATGTGACAGTGACGCAACGCTACATAATACATCTTTTCTGAAAGTTTTTACCGAAGAAGGAGAAAACAGAAAAAAGAGCCGACCCTCTCTTCCCGAGGCTCTACCAGGCTAGCTGTTGTTAGGGTCCAAATTCATCAGGTGCAAGGTCGCCGGTATAATTGAAATTAAAAAAAAAAAAATTCTCACCAAGTGCTAATTCCTATAGCTAAGGACCGACCATTGAGGGTATCAGGACGCTGCAATCCATCAGGTGCGCGTAAGCAATAATAATTTATTATATAGCCACTACGTAAAATTTAGCGCCGATTATTTCGAAGACACTTTCCCGCAGATCGCTCGAACCACGTATGAACTTCATTACAAAGAACCTTGAGATCAAAATAAAATATTATCGACGAATTATTCAATTTATTACCAAATGTATTGTAGAATAATTAAGACTGAGAATGATGTACAATTGCACTAACCCATGATATATATTTATTTATGCTTGTTAAAAATATATTTATTAATATTTAAATTCTGAATAGACTATTCCATTAGCTTCCTGGCTGTTTCATACATAGTAGTTTAGACTATTATTATTAGTTGGTTAATTGAATATATTCCATCTCAAATTTATCCACGAGTCAAACTTGTACAAACTGGCATGCGTGTATCTCGAGGTAAGGCTTTGGTTTTGGGTTGTTTGAAATTATTTCATTACCCTCAAACTTTTTCTCGAAATACACAGAGTAATCACTATCTGATTGAGCGAAGTGTCCTTTCAAATCCTATATGGTGTTGGGCGAAAGGGATAGACACCCTGCAAACAACTAACTCTGGAAATAAATAATGAAGGGCTGTTGGCATGAATGATTTGGTTGTCGATGTGCGGTCTATATATCACACAGAGTCAAATCTTCACCTGAACATTGTCTCGCACTAAGATCAATCAGGTAGTGAGATGGTAAGTTCCGTATAGTACCTAACAGCGTAAGTACAGTTTTCTGCTATACTAGCATTGAGAGTGAGGCTATATCCAATTGATATATGCCTGGGATTTATTTTATTATATGGTGTTACACAGCAGTACATCATTTGCTCTGTCTTCTGTGCGTAGCCGCCGGCATTATACTATTAACTACATTATTTGGAGTCTTACACAAATGTAACACCCAATTTGGGGCATTACAAATGGCTTTACCAATGTATGGCTGCCCGGAGCATTACATATTCCACTCCCAACTCATTCAAATAAATTTTATTACGGTGCATACATAATCTATTAATAAATCATTATGGAAACAATCAAATGATTAAATATTATTAAGGAATAATCCTATCAATAAAACGAGGGATTCACAGATAGATTACACAGTTGAACATCTATTCTAGGTACTATCCTGCATTGTATCGAAATAAAACATTCCTTGCAGGCAATTGATAGTCCCATTTGACGAAAAAGGCGTTGAATCCTCCCCATTAGTACACACCTAGTATCTGTTCACAACATGGGGCATAGCATGACTCAGAAATCAACGGATTAGTTATAAATAGAGGGAAAGTCAGTTGTGTTTGCATAAATGAGTTGTTGTTATAAACAGAACAAGAATAAACACAGAACAGATGATATAGGGTGAGTTATTTCTATCGCGTCCATTTTGTGCGTGCAAATAATTACTGGGTTCAAGATCGTGAGGGTTGTTAGGGTGGGGAAATGAGGTAGAATCAATCATAAAAGAATGCAAGGAACGTGGTTGGCAGGAAGGGGAAGAACAAATGGTAATGAAGGAAAGGGTGTGGAATGGAAAGGAGAATCGGAGGAGAGAGACAAGAATAAAGTGAGAGATGACGCTAAAAAGTAACCGCGCTCAATGAGTCAGTTCGCAAATGAGTCATTCTGCCATTGCCATCACGTGTGAAGAGTTTGTAGGTTTTCTTTAGGCACATTTTTTGTTTGTTTGTGGAGTCATTGTGCACGGTGTGGGGTGAAAATGGATCTATCCCTTTCACCATTCAAAATCAGGTGATTAGAGTGACGGAAACCCGAGTTAGAGAATGGGCATTGACTATACACAGTACCGTGAATTGCTATATGCAGACCACCTACAGTTATATACCCTTTGTACTATTTATCACCTTATCACTATCATCGAGGACTTATGACTAGATATACAGCACTGTACAGTGTACACATCACATTGTTCCACTTGTCTGTATACAGTACTGAAAATACAGTGCAATAATTTTTCTTTGAAAACACTCCAGTGAGCCAAATTACAGGATATGCACTAACGAGGCCGCCTGCTTCTGTCTGCCTGTCTGTCAGCAGATTTGATGAGCATCTGTCTGGTTTCACATTGGGGGGATTTCGAATGAATGAATTAATTATTTTGCTGTATTGTGAAGATGAGATCTGATTCATTATTTATTAGTAAATAATTTTGTTGTAAAGTAGAGATGAGACCCAAGACCTAAGGCCTATATATTATACCTATTCGTTTAATTAATGGTTGCCTCAACCTATAATATAGCCCCTATGTATAATCAATCAGCTGGGTCGATATTCTCTCAATAATTGAAAGCTTGGTCTCGGATTGTAGGAAACATTCTGATCTACAATTTCAGACTAAATTTATTATTTTTCAGCCAATATTGACCGAGCTGGAGTCATTCTGCCCTCTTGCCAAAATGTCTATGCTTGGACAGGCTGTAGAGCTACTGAGATACATGGTTATCCCTTTGGTTCATCTTACCCTTTGGTATCTCACCCTTACACTTTTGAATATGCATTTCAATATGGTTAGAATTGACCAAGTAGAACTACAAAAATACGGTGAATCGATATCTTTTAATAGAACTGATAATAAATAAACCCTAACATGAATTACAAAAGACCAACGTAGAGTTGGATTAAAATATTTAATTTATCAAGTTATTCATTCTTCAACCGGTTTGAATCATTGATGATAAATATCTATATGTAAATAAGCGAAATGGCACTGACTGATTCATTCATTCTCATTCATCATCAGAACTAAAAATCCACTGAACCGAATGCGTTCAAATTTGACAGGCATGTTCAGTTGGACCTTTAGACGCGCGCTAAGAACGGATTTTAAAAACTTTTAAGGGATACGATAAATATTTGAGTTTTTCTATAGTTTTTCGGCGTTTTCTCAATTTTTTCGAGAACCAATCGGTAGAAAATGTTGATATTTGGCGGGCAGGTTCAGATAAGGTCTAGAAATGTTGTGTTAAAATATTTTTGAAATCCGTTCAAGATTACGTCAGTAATCAGGTTTTCAAAATTATAGATGTATTGCGGGTTGCATATCTTCCGCCTTGATACGACCAATCCCTAGTGTAAATTCAATGGTTCAGCGAGATTATAGATGGAGTAATTAAGAAAACATTGAATCAAGTTTCAAGCAATATCTGATAGACTTCCGAAGGTTACGCTCAATATTAGCGTTTTACAATTTTTTGGAATTCTTCTTAGATTTTCCGTGAACAAATTGGCAGAAGATGTTGAAATTTGGTGAACAGGTCTAGATTGGTTCAATAAATGCTGTGTTCAATAAATTTCGAACCCCTTCTAAACGGGATTTGCAGGCGAGCGAAGCGAGCCTGTTTGATTCAGCTGACACTGCCGATACTGGCGGGGGTCCAGGGGGCGGAGCCCCCTGGCTAGGCGGAGAAGGCGAACGAAGCGAGCCTGCCGGCTAGTATTTATATATTTGTAGTCTCAATGATAATTTTTTCTTCCTTATAGGGAATTTGATTTTATAAATAAACTCCGATTAGAATTAAAGCAATTTTCAAGAATGTTTAATGCATTAATTGATTCAAACCTAAATTAATTTTCGAAACCATGATTGAATTGATACAAAGCCAATAGGCTCAATCAGAAATGGATGATAAGATTACTAATTCAATGTTATTTTTCCATTCAAAAACTCCCATACCTCAAAACTGTTCCACTTAAACCCTTCAATCAACCTTGTCACTCATCGAAAACAATTCTCGCCCTCTCTACATGCCATCACTCTATGCACGTCCAATCATCAACAAGCAATTTATCCATATGGGCGACGAGTATTCTGGCTCGATATTTTTTCGGGCAAATACAGCCATAAGGGCTAATATGACGTGGATATTGAATAATCCAACACAGGGATGAAGTTGATTCACTTTCACAAGTATATTACACAAAGCGACATGAAAAATTACTTCCAGGGACAGACGAAGGAGATTAATGATGTGCGTTGATCAATTTTCGGTGTAGATGCATCATTAATAGAGAGTGGTGCCACCTTTTGACCCCTCCCACTTCTACTCTTCATCATCTCTTTCTCGCTCTCTCTTTCTCTCATGCTCAATGTCTCTTCTGTAGTTCTCTTTTTCAATTGACGGTGACAAAAATGTTCTTTGATTAATAGTCTATATTTTAAATATTTTTTGAACTTCTTGATTTGAAAATTACTTAAATCACTTACTTATAACTAACTACTTAAAAATTTACTCAGTGAAAAAATTACTCAGCTTACTACAACTAGAAGAAGTGTGTTCATGTTACTCAACACGGCGTGAAACAATGCTTGTTACAATAGATTCTTCATACTTCACTCTATTATTTTTCCATCCTCTTAATATTTCTCCATGACTAAAAATAATGATACGAAAACACTATAATATTATTCATAAGTCGAATCTTCTTCCTGCTTTCCCGTTCTAACGTAATTCATCCTATTCTATTCTGAGAATTTCTACTCCATTCTGCTTATATTCATGGTTCCTGCCACTTCCTGCGTTATACTATTCACGTGACCAACAAGTGTTTTCTAAAGTGCTTATTCAGATTCTTGTCAGAGGGTATGATCCCGCGAGAGTAGTGATTTTGTGAAGTGCTTCAGTCAGTTTTAGTAGTAAACAATGTTTTGGAATCAAAAATTATGTTTTCAAATGAACTTTTTAAAAGAACTATAACTCATATCTCCGTTTGGGGAAAATGAGGTTATCTGGCGAAGTGGAACAATCCTTGGGTCGCCCCACTATTAAAAGCCGTACGCTAAATAATAATAATAATCCCGCTGAGTCATATTTTTTTTTTGTGAAGAATATTGTTTATATGAATAAAGGTATAAATACAGCCTATATTAGCCATTAGGCTGAGGCCGCACTGCCGGTGGGTAGAGCCTGGAGGGTGGAGAGTAGTTGGTAAATCTATAGAACATACACACCATCCACAGTAATACATCGTATGAATGGTATGACGTCATTATGTTTTTGAGGTTATGTTGTCCATATTTAAGAAATTCAAGATGGCGGCTGAACACATACCATTCATACGATGTATTACTGTGGATGGTGTGTATGTTCTATAGATTTACCTACTACCCTCCACCCTCCAGGCTTTACCCACCGGCAGTGCGGCCTCAGCCTTATAGCCAACTAGCTACTGCTGAGAAAAATGAATCGTGATCTATTCGTTCGCAGCAAATATTTGCAGCAGTTTTTTGCTCGTCAGGCCGCACCAGCTGATTTTCTATCATTAAAATAGTAATAAAATTTAGCTTTGTTTCGGCATTTAGCTCAGGATGGGGACCCCTTTTCAATCACTTCTACCCTAAAACGGGAAGGGGTAGAAATTTTTTGTTTGATTGTTCAATAGATACAAAATTCAGTACTAAATTATGGCGTAATTTCAATTCTGGAATCTGGTCAAAAAACTTTTTTATCATCATTATTTCAAAATTGAGAAGGGATGAAAAATTTCTTTTGATTATACAAAACTACTGAAATTTAGAACTATATTATGGCATGATTTTTATTAAAATTTGGACGAGTCGGGAACATCTTCACATGTGTTGACAAAATTTGCAGCGGCAAGCTGCCCATGTGGCCGTGGCCTAATACCGCTGAAAGTGATTAATAATTCGAGAGATTTATTACCGAAACGAATTACCATAATTTCTTGCAATAATATCTATATTGCATATAATAATAATACTACTATTATTTTAAAGTATAACACAAAGTATTTCTTTACCAAGTATTGACATTCTACATACTAGAATCAACATTTTAATATCAATGTTATGTGTAATAATGTTGATATTACAAGGAAAATTATGTTTGGATTGGTAGCCTATTACTTCTATTTGGATTACTACATTATTTAGTGTTAGGAAGTGACATTCTCGTAGAGGAGATTGGTTATTGTATGAGGAAGAGTGTGAGAGTTTGGTTATTAGTATTTGTTCAAGGTTAAATTGAGGGGGTGTTGCCAGGTGGCATAGGGGTGTTGGAAGGGGGTTTAGGGGGACCCACGAACCGGCGGCTTGCTTTGTAGGCTAGTTCCTATCCCACCACTATTGATTATATAAGGGCCACCACCACTAACTCACGAAACCAGCTCTGCTGGGGTAATTATTTCCTCTGGCGGGGTCATCATACAATAATTTCCAGTTTTGGCTGGTTGACCCACTGTGTAGCTCACTATTTCAACTAAGCCCGGATCCTTATTATTCCATGGTATTCCCAGTTTCCATTTGCAAGTGCGTCATATCTTGAGGATGTCCTTAGTGCCCTAGGATAACGATCAATTAGGAATGATTGCGGTCGATTGTTAGCCTCCTTGTATTTTTATTGGTTGAATCAAGTGAACCATTCATTAGGGCTACTTCACGATGTTGGTTAAGTAGCCTAGGCTATTTCATCTAACTCCATGGTTTGAATTTCGATGTTTGTCCAATTAATTCATGTAAATGAATTAATCAGTTTCGTCATTGAACAAATGAATTGAATTGTAGGTTTTTCAAGAAAAAACAATTATTGAGGATTGAAGAATGAAAACTGATTAATAGCCCAAATACTTCAATCTATCAAGCCGTCATGATCTTTTAGTTTTCCATGAGTTTCATGCTTATACTGTATAAGTACTAATTATTTAAAAAGATTTTGACAAATTTAGCTGATAGAAGTTGAGTTTTTGGCTGAACCCCGACTAAAACATTAGGACACAGGTATATCAACTTTTGAATGCTTGTTACCATAGGACTCCCCAAATATGAATAAATATAAGACTGGTACCGAGCTTCGCTCTGGAGCTGCGGCCAAACTGTTCAATTACATAAAGCCGCGTATCGACAGTCCGAGGCATGTGTCACGAATGCCACGCGGTACAGTCTGTTGACGCAAAAAAGTATATGAACTCATGGCTGAGGCATAATGAGGCATATATAGGCTGAGGCATATATGTGTGATCTGCAATTTTTTTAACCAAAAATGCGAGCAAGCGAACAAATTGACTAGCGCCATCAAGCGGGGGACAAAGTAGCCAAGCTCTGACAATTGATCATTTGGACTTTAGAGGTTAGTTTGTGCTCAATTAGTAGATAAAAATTTAAGGCAATGTTGAAAAATAAATAAAAATCAAACACCCTTTTTTTGAAAACTTTAAAATTATAAAACACACATACATGTTTTATAATTTTAAAGTTTTCAAAAAAGGGGTGTTTGATTTTTATTTATTTTTCAATTATTTTAAACAGCACTAAGTTTTAAAGTTCTTTATTTAAGGCAATGTTTATAATTGCCTATTAGAACCTTCTGCACCCAAATAAAATTCTCAATCACAAAAATGCATAGGAATGGGGTACAATTCTGAGGTTAGTTTGTAGAATTGTTCGTTGTGCGTTGCGAGGCAACAGGCACTGCTTGCTGCGAATTGTGTGCCGCATTTGCCTGGCTGCTAGCAAACCAAGTATCGACAGTGTGGCACATGCCTCGGACTGTCGATACGCGGCTTTACTCCAGTCTCCAGCTCGGTCAATATTGTTTCAAAAATTATTGATTTGGTCTTCAATTGAAGATCGAAATGTTTCCTATAATTGAGATCAATAATGTTTGAACCAATATTGACCAAGCTGGAGACTGGAGTAGATAGTAGACTAGTAGTAGTAGCAAGACTCTTCTTCGCGTGAACAGACTATACCTTGACGCATTCGCGGCACATGCCTCGGTCTATCGATACGCGGCTTTAAATGTGTTATTATGAAAAATGAATTGAAAATTGATCACCTCTCACAGTTTTTTGACATGAACATGTGTTATTGTGTTCTAGACTTGAATATACCCTCTTCTCTTAATTTGATTCAAGAAACGTTATCATCATTGTTATGTAGTCTATAACGCTCTGCGTTAATAAAACGTGATTATCAGAGTATGATCTGTAGAAAGTTCCCTATTTGATTTCCTTATGAATATTACAATAAGGATAGATTTTTTCTATTAGTTTACTAATGACTAGAAATTTCAGTCTTGAATGACATTCACGCGCCTACCATGATCAGTGGTGTAAAAATTGGCGCGCACAATTTACTGTGGCTCCCCTCAGTAATAAATTACCACCGCGCAGGTGTTCGAATGTTAGCCTGTTGGTGGGGGGAGGTATCGAGGGGGAGGGGACAGTGTTAGGGAAAATGCCCGCACATGAAACTCGCCTCTAATCCAGGGATTTGAGTTGGGGGGCAATTGCGGACCCCATCAAGCTTTCATAAATTCTGCCCTCAGCTATTTTGCCGCCGACCGGGCCCCAAACTATGAACTGCTTATAAATTATAACACCTGTACTTTACTGCGTCGTTTAACTGCTATCAGTCGCTCTCCACTGCTAGTCGAAGCTGCCACATATAGTGATTTAGATGAAAAACAAGGTGTAGATAAGAGAGGGACTGGAAAAAAGTAGTTTAGGTAGAAAAGTATAAGACTTTGATAGACAGAAGGTGTGATATGATTCCGATGGATAGATGGAAGATAATAGGAGATTATCAGAGGAATAGGATAGGATAGAATAGAATTCTATTGAAAATTATTACAAGGCTCTCGCTTATGATAAACAATAATCACATATTGTTTCACTAAATGTGATTGAAATTTATAGAAATTAATTAGTAAAATGAATCATGCGGAATCAAAGATGATTATTAATTACCCAAAGCTTGCATCATACTAAACAAAACCGAGTAGATGAAAAACGAATTATAAATGAAATAAAAGAAAATAAATGAAATAAGAGAGAGTAGAGAGTACTTACAGTAGAAAAGTAGTAGAGAGGAAGTAGTAGAGGGAATATGAGAGGGTAGTAATAGTAGAGGGTAGAAATAGTAGAGGAAAAAAATTAGTAGTCAATAGTGATAATGGAAAAGTAGTAGAGCAGAGGGCAAGGGTAGCAATGGTAGAGAAGTGAAAGAAGTAGTGAAGTTGATACTAGCAGACAGAAGAAGCAGCACAGTCATAACACTGGAAAGATTAATACAAGAGAGGCTGACGAATAAAGAACATTGGAAGTTTTTATAGGGAAGGTAAAAATGAGTGTCATTCGAGTGGAATAGTAGAGGGATTAGCTAAAGAGAGAAATCAAGAGAGAGACAAGACTATCGGCTGATTGTTTCAAATCCAAACAAATTCAAATCTGAGCATTGAAGTCAATAATTGACGGAGTTGGACAGTATCTCCAAAAATCCCTGATAAATCAGCTATGTCAACTCCTGATCATTGACTTTTAGTTACTAATATGCAGTCCTGTTGAAAAGTTGAGTTGTTTCTTGAACAAGTTGTTCTCGCGTAAATGCGTTCATTCAGCTGTGAATGTCACGAAGCTTGAATTTTCGTGAATGAATGAGAATATATCGATATCTCAAAATAGCTTCCTTCAAAAACGTTCGACTTCCTCGAGTTAAGTTCAATGTCCTAGCCTCCTAATCATCGGAAATAGCTCGTCTGGATCCAACTTATTATCAAGTCGCTCGGTCACAGATTTTCTCTTATTTTTTCCTGATAAATGCGCACAGTTAGCAGCCTGACAGTAGAACAAAGAGTAGCTAATAATAGAGAGAGCAAATAGCGAATCGATGGATGCGCAGATTCAGTAGAGAGTGAATGGAGAGAATCTTTTCTCTCTGGAATTGTCTTTCGGTGGTAAGAATGGGATCCATAGGGTCTGTACACACATTGAAGATGAGAGTAAAATCTACCTCTTTCAACATACCGACAGAGTTGGAGTAGGGAATGAATATTCTTCCTTATTCGATTGACTGATTGGCGTTATTCCAAATAGGGGTGGGATCGGATCTTTGTTGATGCGAATTTTTCGCCGAATAATTCATCTGTTATTTATCGAATGCCGTGAACTGACTTTCTCTGGAAAATAATGTCGGGTGCTTACTAACATAGCCAGAGTGGATCGTTAAATGCGGTAAAAACAAAGTTTTCAAGTTCCTGGAACTGATCCCATCGAACTTCGAGTGTCTACAGATTCTGCACTTGAATGTCAATATGATCAGATTTCCAAGTTCTTGGAATCCATCTAGATGAAATTCCAATTTTATCAGTTATATTTTCTTAGTAATGTTATGATTGTAATTTTATGTTTTTACCGTTGTTTTGAACTTCCATAGATGAGTTGAATCGGTGATTTTAAGGAAATATTTCACAGAGATTTGGAATATTCATTATTAGGAACATTAACTAGATTTTTGAACTCTCTCAAATTGAACTTTCAAACATTCAAATCTTCGTGAATCATTTCAAGAAATACCACGATTCCCTACCAAGGATAATTATTATTGAGGTTATTTTGCCGGTGAAACATCCTTCTAGGATAATAGAATATAACTAGATTTTCTAAAATGTCAGGATGACAGGATTATTAGCAGTAGAGCATTTTTGGACTGAAAATCATTGATTCATAAGAGAATGCTATATCTGTGGGAATTTGTGTTGACACCATATTGAATAATAATTATTCAATTATTCTTAATTATAAATGTTGTTACCGTTGGGCTTCCTCTTCTCATCAACGAAATCTGCCATCTTTGTATTATTTTCACTTCTTTCTTTATTCGCCATTATCCATTCTCTATTATTTACATTTTTCTCTTCCTCAAAATTCATACTTCTATTCTTTTTTCCTCTTTAATTTCTCTGCTTCTTTACTTTTTCATCCCACTTTTTCCTTTTCCTTTTATTCTTCTGTACATTTTTCCTTTCCATTCAGTTTTTTCGTCTGTTGTCTCACTATCATTCCAGCTCACCATAATGTAGCCTACCATAACAGGTTTTCAAGTCACGTCACCCAATAACGATAAAATACTGTCATCGCAGAAGAGCAATTCTGTTGGTGTGGTATGGCCTTAAAAGTCCAGGCCCCTTTCACGTCATCACAGTAGACGTTTTTGATGAAAATACGCCTATATGAGCAGTCATTTCCAGTTAGGCTTCTTTCTAGAAACTAGAACTTGTGATCTTATGAAATATATAACATGGTTGCAAAGTACACAAGCTCCTCTCCTTCCCTGTCTCTTTTCATCCCTTATTCACTCTCCTTTATCACGAGTTTCCTGTTTGTATCTTAGTTTTAATACATTTGTCGTGTTTGCTTTTGGGAGGATTTGTGGGGGAAGAATGAAAGGGGATCTGTGAATCCCCTTACTGAGCACGTTCGCACCCAACGTTATCTTGTTCCCCTTTCCCTGTTCCTTGTTCCTCATTCCCCATTCCCTGTTCAGCTCTTATCATCCGTTTTCTTTCCACTTTCTCGTTTTGCCACCACCTCATTTAGTTCTAATACCCACTCAGACGGTGTTTTTGAAAATTGGCGCGTTATTTAGGAGGCCATGAACGCGCGCCTAAATGGCGCTAATCCTCCAACGAAAGATGATAACTGGCCTCCCTCAAAATAGGATAGCATTCCGAAAGCGGGGTCTAGGTGTTGATGGTTATAGCGTCTGCAGTCATACTCATTTCCCCAATGTTAACCTTATCACAACCCTTTATCAGAGATCGTATGGGTTAAACTGATTAATACCGTTCAGCAAATGTAATCTTCTCACGTTAAATTCATGGAGAAGTGACATATTTCCAGAAAAAAAGTATAGATCCTGAATTCCTGAATCTTATAGCTATGACAATTTCAAATTAAGTTTAATCACCGTAAAATTTCCAAGGATGTTGTTCCAGTAAATAGAGACTGTTTGCTGGTTAACTTCGAATAAAAGTTTTTCTATGACATGATTTCATGGCAGCTGGATTGCAGTAGGCTACTTGTGGTTTATGCAGCTTATTCATCGTTGATGTGCGTATAATGTAGTCAACTCTTGATAGAGGATAAAACCATGAAAAATGATACTTCAGCATAATAGTTCAAATTTCCTTGTTCCACATGTAAGCATCACAAACGTTGTCCAGTCAATGAATGAATCAGTTCGAATCACGATCTAATACTTCACGTTAAATTCACGAATTGTGATTAATCCTCAACACTATTAACACAATCTCTTACTCACTAACGCTTTCGAATAATATATCAGGCAGTATGTTATCCTGTTATTTATATAATCAAAATTGGGAACGCTAGTTAGCTTAATTTTAGAATTCCACGGAATAGGGAAAAGGCGTACATACGTTAAATTCAGTTAATGAAATGTACCGGTGTGATTTTGATGTTTAGTCTGTGTAAAATTTTCCTCCCATCGCTTCTGAGCTCCAATCAAACAGACCGCAATTATCAATCTACTGAATCAATATCCAAACCATACTCAACAGGAGATAAATTTTGCAGAGTATGAATGGCTGAAGCCGTGACCATCAGATAGTATCGGAACCATAATTTATTCCGACATTCTCAAGGTACACGGAATATTCTACTGCACAGAGCCGCAATTTGAGGAAATTCATAATCAATATGCACGAACACTATCGATAATCGCTGACCCCTGCAAAAGGCCAGGAGGGATGTGCTATGTTGGCGCCATGTGTGTGTAACTGTGTATGTGTGTTGTTGGGAATGGGAGAAAGAGTCTCATATGATGCTTTGCAAGCATTGCTCAATCGATTGTGAGAGGAAGAGGAGGATTCAAAGGGTGGTCAAATAAATCACGACTGGAACTGTGGGGGGAGGGTTGACGACGGTGGCCCTGATAACAGAGGCAACAGGGTTGAAATTCCCCTCTCTCCCAACCCCCCTTCGTTGCGCTCTCCTCCTGTCAGAGCAATCCATGCCAATAAACAGGAAATTAAAACAACGATAAGCTACGTGAGAATTGACCCTGTATGACGGAGCTAAGTTTAGTTAGACTCCCCTCTTCTCCCTCTGTATTCCCCTTTATCCTTTCCCCCTCAAATGAACTCCTCATATGAATTCATTGATTTGAGCTCGTCCCCCTCATAAGTCCCTTCCCACACTTACCCGCCAAAAATAGCAATTGTCCAGCCTTGACTGTGCTCGATACTATCGAATCACTCGCCTAAAAAATTCTTTTGTCTGGTCACCACTCAATCAGACATTTCTGTCGATGCAATTCCGACTCTTATCTGGCGTGAGACTTCAAACACTTGTGTCCAGTGAAATTTCTCAGTGATAAGTTCGCCAATCGATTGTTATCGATAATGAGAGCATAATTTGTCGTGGAAAGTTGATAATTTATTGAAGATAGATTCATTGAAACAGGGTAAGGACGGGAAGTTTAGGTATGCTATAAATTATAAAAAAGTTTTTTGATAGTTTTGATTGATTTTTCAAAATAAATGACAAGTTTTATTTTGTACTGCTATTATATTCACCATCATATTATATAATAGTTGCATATATAATATTCACCATTGATAATTTTAATCAATTATTCATCATGAAAGAAGTACTTGTGCCCTAGCTTGAAGCGTTGTGAAGCAAGCCAGAAAGCTCATGTGGGTATCATCATAGCCAAAAAGTAGGCATTGTTAAATTCTAAAAGACTCTACGATTCTCAATCCTTCAAAACTCTTTCTATCTACCGTAGCATACCGTACTTTGTGACACGCGGGGTAACTTTGGGACAAGAGCCTCTTATGTAATTCTCAATTATGCTTTCTACGAGCCTGAAAATTGTCAGAACAGTTGCTCTAGGTGTACTGATCACTCCTCAAAGTTATGGGTGGAACAAAATGGAGGTCTCAGCTATTCTTTGAAATACTCATATTTTCAATGTTGTGGAAAATCTAGAAACTTTCTATTGCCCATCGATCATTTTATAGGATATACTTCTAAGGCTATTATGGTCTTTTCTTATATTTGTTGACTTCAATCTAGTGTTAGAATAACTTGAAAAAATTGTTTCGTTTTAATTTTATAGAGATGTAACCAAAATTTCAGCAGGTTGCGGGGTAACTTTGGAACAACTATGGACCAGCAGAAAGCCACCCCTAAATAATTTTTAAGGGTCATCCACATCGATAACTGTTTTTCCTCCATAAATATGAACACCATCTTGAGTACTGAGTAGTTCATCAACATTTTTAGTTTTTTTTGCATGAATACTTGTATCGTTGTATGGACGATAAAACCTACCTTTCCTTATGAATTAATAGAGCAAATGAGAATTTTTTTGCACTGTTATGGTTTTATTCAATTGAAATATATTAAATTTCATTTCATTTCGTTCCATTATCAATGCATAGAAAGCTTAGCCGTCGGTCCCGGCTGCCTAAAAAGCCGTCGTTAGGTCATGTCAGAGGCCCTGCAACTGATCAGGTGCGACACCAGACCTTGGCCAGCAATGTCACAGGGTATTATTATTATCATTATGTATGAAACTATGCATTCTTGACCACTTTTAGATCCTGTAGGAACGCATGCAAGTACCCTGTAGCGTGAAGAACCAATTGTCCTTTGTAACATGCTTGAAACAAGTGCAGTTGATTATCAAATTTTGCAATTGTTTTATAATAGCCTATAATCAATCCTCATGTATTTCAACTTTCACTGTTTTTTGGGGGGATAACGATCAATTGAGGTTGAAATTATCAATTCTATAGGCTACATTATTGTTCTCATCAATTTAGATACGTTTCAAGAAGAAAAATCAGTTTGTCTCAAAGTTACCCCGCATCGCTTTTTGTGACTATGACATATATTATGTTTTATAATTCGATGACACCTTCATACTTGGTCTTCATTGACATTTAATTGGAAAGCCAAAAAGTGTAGCTATCTTTTGAGCTGGTTATATATGAGATTGGCTGATTCGTATCTCACATATTCATTGAAAACTACGAAACCTGTCCCAAAGTAACCCCCACGTACCGGTACATGATCATTTTTATAGAGAATAACAATAGGCTATGTGTACGATTCAACGAAATTATTCTCATTGACAAGCTTGGGAACGAGCTTGAGTAGCATACAATAAAATATGCAAAAATAACTTCGACTCAGTCCATTTAAGCCACGTATCGACAGTCCAAGGCATGTGCCACGCATGCCTCGCGGTACAGTCTGTTGACGCAAAAAAGACCCTCTGGAAAGATGGGAAAATGACTCTAGCTCGGTCAATATTGATTCAAGAATTATAAATGTGGTCTCAAATTGTAGAACAGATTGTTTTGACTTTTTAGCAAATATTGACTGAGCTAGAGTCATTTTCCCATATTGCCATAGGGTCTTTTTTTGCGTCAACAGACTGTACCGCGAGGCATTCGTGGCACATGCATCGAACTGTCGATATGCGGCTTTATTGTTGGTCGTGAGTAAGTAAGTAGAAGTTGGAAAGAACTTTGAAAACATCTCATATGGCACACGAAGAATTATTCAAGGACTAGCCGGCAGGCTCGCTTCGCTCGCCTTCTCCGATTAGCCAGACCCCCGACATATAGGCAGTGTACGTATGTCAAACAGCATTTCTAGACCTAATCTGGACCTATTTACCAAATTTCAAAATATTCTGCCAATTTTATCTCGAAGAATCTAAGAAAAACTCCGAAAATTCCGAATAATAGTAAAACGCTAATATTGAGCGTAACTTTGGGAAGTAAATCGGACATAGTTTAAAACTTGATTCAATATCTTGAAAATTGGTTCATCTATAATCTCGCTGAGCCATTGAATTTACAGTAAGGACTGGTCGTATCGAGGCGGATATGCAACCCGCAATACATCTACAATTTTGGAAAAGTGATTACTGGCGTACTCTTCAACAAATTGCAAAAATATTTCAACACAACATTTCTAGACCTTATCTGAACCTGCCCACCAAATATCAACATTTTCTACCGATTGGTTCTCGAAAAAAATAAGAAAACGCTGAAAAACTAAAGAAAACCTTGAATATTTGGTGTATTCTTATGAAGTTTCTAAAATCCTTTTTTAGCGCGCGTCTAAACGTCCAACTGAAAATGCCTGCCAAATTTGTACGCATTCGGTTCAGTGGATTTTTAGTTCTGGTGATGAATGAATGAGTCAGTCATTCAGTGTCATTTCGCTTTTATAGATATAGATACTAGAAAATTCAATAAATCACATCTAAATGTTGAAGAATATAATAATAATTATTTTTCAAACTGAATCCAATTCGTATAATACAAAATGTAAACAATGCTCTAAAGTAATGCCATCAAAACAATTCAACTTCTGCACAATTCTTCTGCTGCACTGCAGCTGTCAAGAAAAGCACAGTGCTGCAAAGCGAAGCGCTGTCATCATTCATGCACAATGCACGAAGATTTCTCAACACCTTGCCTTGGTCGTGTTGCATGGCGTGACATGCGCGCTCCTCTGCTCACGAGAAGATCGCCGTTTTAGACGTGAAAAATGCAGAGCTATAGCTGACGAGGGACACAATTGCTTCAGTGAGATTTTAAGGGGATTGTGCTTTCATGTCTGAGAGCAGTTGTCCCCCCTGGGGTCCACAAACCCCTCCTTCCTACCCACCTTGGGTTGAGAAGGTAGGTGAAGTCTATTTCTTCAAGGAAATGCATTACGCGTACAGAATGCAAGGTGCTCGTTATCGTTCCACCTTTCGGCCTACTTTGCTCTTCTTTTTATTTCAATTCTCTTCATTTCTCTCTTTCTTTTCTTTCCTTCCTCTTCATCAACCTCCCTTCATTCCCTTTGCTATCCTTTTTTTACATTAACAGGGACCGACATTTCTGGCTGACATCACTTAACCTTTCTCCCACTCCTGAGTAACTTTCTCTTTTTCTCTCTAACTCGCTGCTTTTCCTCTACCGTTCTATCTTCCTATTTCCCTCTCTTCTATTCTCAAATTCTTTTTTTATTCATCTTTCTTTAGAATATAAAATTCAAATCTTTCTTCTCCCCTCCTCTTCTCGTGCCTATTCTTTTCAACTCTATTCTGTATTGTCTATCATAGAGGTCACTATTCCATATTTTACTTTCAATTCTTTCTCACTCTATCCCTCAAAACTTCTTGTACCCTTCTTTCCTATCTTCTCTCTCACATTTCTATTTCGCTCTCTCAAACACTTCGACTCTATGCCTCTGAATAACAATTTCCCACTTTCCATCTAACCTTTACCATCTCACTCGGACACATTCACTCCATATCTCTCACTCCCGATATCCCTCCCCATCCTTCTCTACCACTCTGTCTCACGGTAGACATTCTGTCCTCTTCATCATGACACGTACGTCATCGTTTCAGCTCTCACCAGAGAACAAAACCACCTGAGACTTACTCTGCAAATACCTGCTGCTACTGCACTACATAGGCTGCACCTTTCTTCTAGTCGTGTAGCACTACAACGACGTTGAATACACTCCCTCTGTCAGCTATCGATCTTTGAGCATGTCTGCACTAACAAAGTTACTATTGCACTAACTATCACTATTGTTACACTGCACTAACAAGTTACTATCAGTTTAGGCTATGATCAACCTTTTCATTCGAATTGGATTTAATAAGTTCAATGCTATTGTTACTTCATTCTACTTGAATTCAATAATATTAATACTTAATAGATTTTTCAAAATGAAGTGTTTTTCCATTGATAAAAGTGTTATTTAGATTGCCTGGTGCTAGAATGTTTCATAATTTTTGCTCTTGAGAAAAAACAATTCATACTGAATCATCGTTGAGGAAATTTAGCGTAGAATTTAACGTTCAAGGTGTTATGATTGAACATACAATATCAATAAAATTTAAGCAATAATCAATCTTATCCAATTACAGTAGAACGTCGATAATCCGTATTAATTGGGACTGAACCCAATCGGGATTATCGAAATTACCTTACAAAGAGGGGCCAGCAGGCTCTATTTGAGAAAAAAACTGTTTTAAAATAGTATATTTTCTATTAGGGAATGATGAAAAATTATTTCCATTGTTTCGCTTATTACTACAGTAACTTATTTATTCTCTCATCACCCACTCTTTAGTGAAGAACTTAGTGTAAGAGCAGGTGGTATAATTATTTTTATTTCTTGCTGGAGACGAATCCAATTCATTTGTCGAGGCCCGGATCATTCATATCGACGGCCCGGATTTTAGACGTCCGGATTATCGACGTTCTACTGTATTGAAATTCATGAAAAAACACTTTTGTCCAATCAATTATTGCAACAGGCTTTATGCAATATAATAATGGGGAACAAACAAAATATTGCTATTGGCTTAAAAACCAGTAGTATTAAAAGCATGGACCAATCATCGCAGTAGTTATCCTATGAACCAATCCCTATAAAAGTAGATTGCATTTGTTTCCTTCCTGAAAATAAGTGATTGCGATTCGAATTCAAAATCAGGGATTGCCCTGCTGTTTTTTCACAGACACGTTTTTTGTTGTGAATCACTACGTGACAAATCACCATTAAATTGTCTCTCCAAGCGAAGAAGACATTATGTCAACATGTTAAGATGAATTCAACTCGGTCAATATTGGTTCAAAATCATAAATTTGATTTCAAATTGTACAGCAGAATGTTCCCTACAATATGAGGCCAAATGTTTAATTGACCGAACTATTTTCCAATCTTGCCAAAAATTCCTGTTCTGGACATACCATGTTCACTTTCCACTATATTTCAATAAAGTGGAAATGTTACTGTTAAAAGTGGATCAAAAAATAGGGACTACCTTGGAGCACCTCTCACAATTTTTCGATCAAGTGAATGTGACAGTTGAGAATGGATCAAAAATGAGAGAGAAGCAATGTTATACAGTGCGTTGTCAAAGTGACCGACCACCCACGGACAATGCGGAGGCGAGTAATTGGCGAACCCGGACCCCCAAATCGAAAACTGCATGCTGGACCCATGAGGAGTCGTATAGAGCTTTCGTTCAAATAACCACCTTACTCGAACGCGAATCGAACTACGTTTTTATCACCAGCCTCCAGTCCGGGGTTCGAACCCCTAACCTCCTTTTTTCACCCCAAAACCACCCTTTCTACCCCCTTTCACCCCCTCCCACTCATTCGGGCAGCTCCGCGCCATCTCCAAGTTAGATTAGTTTCGGTTTTACGGCCGTCTTTCCGCTCAATTCTCAATCTACTCGATCTCACTACTGTGGACTGACTGCTGCCGCTACCACTACAACTACCGGTGCACTGACGTACACACGCGCAAACACACGTGACCGTCTTGCTGATGAAATAGATTGATGGTAGGTGGGGAGGGGGTGAGTACAGTAGAGGGAGAAGGGAAGTAGTTGGGAAATGGAACGAAGTGAGCTGAAACGAGGATGTCACAGATAGGAAAAGAATGAGTTAGTTTTCAGAGAAACATGGAGTCCTGTTCAAAGAGGAAAAAATATGAAGAAAAAAGAAAAATAAGAAGAATAATAGATTGAAGAGGAATAATAGGAAATAGGAAAACTAGTGGGAAAGACCATTATTGGGAAGAGTATGATCAACAAAAAAAGAAGATTATGAGAATGAAGAAGATGATAATGAGAGGGAAAATGTACACTTTCACGAGAGGAATTTGGAAAATTTAAATCTTAACTATTGCTAACATCACTGACATTTTACATTCAGTTTTTGGTATTTTTTGTTAAGTTGGATTCAACACGAGCACAATATGATCTCGACTTTGGTGTGAGGAATGAATTGGTGTTGATTTGAGATACCTTTGTCCATTACTTTTCATGCAATAATTCATTTTGGATTTATGAACCTTAATCATGGACTATATCTACGAGATAAGGGTGAATTCACAAGATGAAATAGTACTACAACAAACTACATATCAATCAATACACATTTCGAGCTATTGAATAAAACACGGAGCTGTCTACACTACACGGGCTCGTGCCCACGGAACAGGTGAAGTGCAGTACAGTAAAAGATACGATACTACAGTCTGATTTACTGAAATAAGTCTGTAGAATCAGTCCCTGATTATACAGTCAGTCTCATGAGATTCAACCCATTTATGGTTTTATTTTCTAACTATTTTGTCGGCAGGTGTCATCAAGCAGTGCTATATGACTTATTATTTTCTCGTAGGTAGTTACGAATTAATAATTACGTAGGTTGTTATTCTCCCGTAATTATGAATCAAATAAATGTAGAAATTCGTCTAAGTAATTCAATTCTGGCTTTGATAATATAACTTTAACAAAACATGTGAATTGACCCAAGTATGGAAGCATGGAGAAGTAAAGTGATTGATGAAAGACCGAGTTGCTCATCTTTGGCCTTCCAGAGTTCGATTTAGCACTTGCACAGCCTAATAATAAGCCAGTTACCAAGTTGGACGCAAAATAATTACAGCTGAGGAGAGTGGAGTTAGCAGTGGAATGTTGGGCGCTTTGGCTTTGTGAAGTCGGTGGCCTCTCAAATTAGAAGCAACGCTAATCATAAATCTTGAAACAAAGCGAACAGAACAGACACTATAACCAAGTTCGACGCCAACTGTCAACCCGGCCTGAACTGAGTTTGAGTTTGAGAAGACAATAGAAGCAATTTGTTAGCAATACGCGCGCGTCCTCAGTTCATTGTTGAGTGTGCCTTGAGACAGTGGACTCGACCGACCATTAGTCTCAAAGGCCACCGAGCAGATTAGGCCGCTGCAATGGTCCAGCTGCTGCTGTTATCTGCTCTCCTCTGAGGTGGCTGGTGACCAAAGTTATTATTTCTCCAAGCCGCGGTTTGACTCTTGGGACTCTATTTCACTTCGAGCCGATGCGGCTATCTTGTGCGCGTTCCACCATCTTCAACGCTCTCCTCACTTTCTTCTTCTTCTTCTTCTTCTTCTTCTTCTTCTTCTTCTTCTTCTTCTTCTTCTTCTTCTTCTTCTTCTTCTTCTTCTTCTTCTTCTTCTTCTTCTTCTTCTTCTTCTTCTTCTTCTTCTTCTTCTTCTTCTTCTTCTTCTTCTTCTTCTTCTTCTTCTTCTTCTTCTTCTTCTTCTTCTTCTTCTTCTTCTTCTTCTTCTTCATCCATCAATCTCTTACTAGTTTCCTTTCATCGTTTCTTTTCTCTTCCATATTGTTTTCTTCTGTCTCCCAAACTTCTCCTTCCTCCAGTCCTCCCTTCATCCCTCTTCGCTCCTCAGTAGCCTTTGCACGATCCTATTTCTTCTTCCAATTAACAGTCTGTCCATTGAATCGAGATCTTGCCCTATAACGCCTCCAGCTCCTTAACTTAGTCCGAAACTATACTTTGGCCAAAATTTAGTATTGGAATTCTATGATAAATGTTTGTGTTTTGGAATTCATTCTGGAGAACTGTTTGTTTGAGCATTTGGGATGGTAAAGTGTACTTAGTCAATAGAGATGAAGAGAGAGAGAGAGAGAGAGAGATTTAGATTCGAGGGGAGAGATAGTGTGAGAAAGTAAGAATGAGAAAGAGTGAGTAAGAAATAGATAGATTAAAACATCGAAAACTCGATTGATACATATTTAATGGGAGAATTTTTGAATTTTTTCAAATGTTATGATGAATAATCCCATCTTTTTAATATCATCACAAAATATTTTGTGTGATAATAATTGAATTTATTATCTGTTGCAGGTCAGTCCAGAGTTTAAACAAAAACTCATACGTAGTTTACAATGTTATGTGGTGCAGACCTGTGGTAAGTTTCAAATGTTTCCCAATTTTTCTTTCATGTTCGAGGATTCTCTCTAGGGAAATCTAATTCAGTCTATTAATTTCCTCGTATTTTTTTCTGTACAGCACTTCACCTGTTTTGTGGGCACGAGCCGCCAGTAATTAACATCATTTCTGATAACAGGGCAGTTAACACATTAAGAATACTGACAAATCAAAACGCCTACTAGGATTAGTGTGAAATTCACCATCGGAAACATCTCGGCCATTTTCGTTACAACCAGTCAACTGTCTCGAGATCAGCATTATTGCGTGCTGATATAGAAGTGGGGTCGCGTTTTCCCGTAATCAGCAGGGGATTGGGACAGAGCCTCCTAATACGAACCGTTGAACCGGACTGTTAGCAAGTAATAATAACGTCGTCATCTCTTGAACTGAGCGGCGGGCGAAATCGATAATTCAGCAAATCGCGGCTTGAAGTGGAAACTTGGCTTAAAATCGGGCGAAACGTGAAAATACGCCTCGGGACAGGCAGCAAACTGAAGCGAGAGCGGGAAATGTTTCGTGATTATATTATGCGGTTTCACTCTGCTGATTGCTTCTTCAAGGACGAAATGATGTAACTTCCGACTCTGTGTAACACGTATAAGATAGGGTATAAAACGTGCAGCAAATCGGAAGTTACATGAAATAGAGGTCCCGAATACTCCTCACCTATCTATGGTCTTCATTTATACTTACACGTTATTCTATGCCTGAATTAACACCGAACTCAGCGTCATCGCAATAATATAAGCCGGCCTTGCATGCGGCTTTGGCTCAGTCAGTTTGTTTCGCCAGAAGCCAAATTTACATTGCTTGTCCAAACAACTATTTCTGTACCTTCATTTTGGGCATGTTTTCCTCGTCACTTCTTCATCGTAACACAATATATCATGGCTACTATGAACACTGGTACTCCCATTTTATCTGATAATGTTTCATGGTTGTAGTCCACCTGAAGTTGTAATAAGTAAACGTGATCCTGGAGTTATAGAGTATGTTAATGTAATAAGCAAATTTCAATACTTAATTTACTTTCCACAATCATCATTATTGAGAGTAACATTTCTTCCAGAATCGTAAATTATTTATTGTTTCTTTGTAACTTGAACTTGTATTTGTTGAACAGTGTGGCTTTATTCATCTTCAAACATGTGTATGAGAAGTAATCATCTCAACAAACAATAATTCATCGATTAAAGAAATAGTATCATTTATAAATTTCAATTATCGGAGTTTCTTTTCTTTGCAAAAGAAGTTTCTTTTCTTTTCTTTGTTTTTGAAACCCGTAATTTCATTATGATCTTTCGAATTGTGGTTCTGGAAATTATTCTCAATCAGCGCTTGTTACATTCAATCTGATAACGATACATGAATTTGTGTGATTCGTGTAACTCATAGGATGAGTCAAAACAAAACAAAGTATTTTAATATAGGGGATCAGAAACTTCAAAAATCTAGGAGTTCAATGTCAACTCATGGAATCGGAAATGGAGTATGGTGAGACATATTGTAGAATCGTAAGCTAGTGGAATTAAGAAATTCGAGATACATGCGAAAAGAAGGAAGGAGAAGAACAAGAAAAGAGTGGATATGAAAGATGAAGGGACTGAACAGTGGAGAAGGAAAACCACGGAGTCCGGAAACCTTCAATCGTACGGAAAATGGAAGAAGATTGGAAGTGGGCCGAAATACCGCTGCGAATTAGAATTCGCACACAAAAGGAAGGCCGAGAGCCAACGGGCCATATCTCATGTGGTCACAATGGCCTCACCAAGTTTATAGGCTGTAATGTCGAACTTCTATCCACCCAGATAACATAATAGAACCGCCACACTTGTATCCTTGCAATTCGGTTTAATATTGTTGTTTTTAGTTACGCATTGCTCGTGAATTCCATTTGTATCTAAGATAAAATGTAATAGAAGCATCATCACAAAGATCATAGTTCCAATTATTAGTTTTACGTGATCTCAGCGGGTAGTGAAGGAGGTTGTATCAACTAAAACTTCTTCCAGTTACTGGTGATTCTTTTTTCAAATTATTTTAAGAATTCTCAAATAATGCAGTAAAGATTTGAAAGGCAACGGAAAATGTTGATAAATGGTGAGATTATTCAGGTTTGGATTGTCGGAATTGGAGGCATACATAATTATCTTACTCTGATTAAAATGTAAGTTGTTAATTATAAAAAACTTGACCAGGTCTGCTTGATGCCTTCCTTTTTGTATAAAATAACTCGCTTGAATCAATCAATGTATAAAAATGGAAAGTTTTGCAAGTATGAATCTGGAAGTGCTCATGAAACTACGTAACAAAAAAAACAGTTCTTCCCAATACAGAAGCTGTTAGGGAAACATAATATTATTAAGATGCAATCCCTCGAAGTAATCTTGGATATGGAGCCAGTAGTAGGTATAGTAGGTCAATAAAATTTCAGATATCAATAATTGATTGAGAAAAAAGATTATTCTCCTGCAAAAGGAGGAAAACTTCTTCTTCATTACCTTCAGGATACCTTATCAATTAAAACCTTATCTTCCAGATTGATTTTATATAAAAATCAAACTACAACAACTATTGCACTTAGAAAGTATGAAATTTATTAGGGATGGCACAATCTATGAAATCTGATATCTAACCCTTGAACTTTCAGAGAAATTGAGAGATCATTCTGTAATTACCAGGAAAATATTCTCTTTACCTCAGAGTAATGTCGGATAGGGAGCACTAAACATCACTTTGATTGATTGAGGCAGTGATGAACGAACTGAGATCCTAGAAATTTCCAAGAAACTGAAAATCTCTGTAACGCTAACAGGAAAACACTACTTGCACATGAAACACAATATTTCATATTGCTGGAAGAACTTTTGTAATGCTGGTACAGATCAATGTTTGAGAGTTATTTTCTGACTCAGTGGCAGAAGTGGAAATTGCTTCGTAAATTATATCACAAATTTTGAAGAAATAGTAGGTAACATTCACTAACAGAACCTTCAACTCGATTGAAATTGGCTATTATTCCAGGAGTACTAATAACAATTTCAATTTTATGAATCGTTAAGGAAAAAGCATGTATTATTAAAACCTTCGACAATCAATATCAGGTTTTATTCTCAAAGCTATTGTTATAAAATTGTGAATTAATGTAGAAGTAGCACGGGTGTGATTGTAACTGGCAAACACTAACAATAGTTGGCGCAAGCCTAGAAGACACTCGTCACAGCAAACTTCACATTGTGATGGTGTGTCTTCTCAGTTTGTGCCACTATATCAGTGCGCTTCATGTTTCCGTTAATGTAATTGATACAGATGTCAGTGAAGAGATGGAAGGTGTAGGCGGCGGCGGTAGCCTAGCTTGAGGCGCCAATCAATTCGATGTCACTGGAGGGTTTTTGAGGTTAGAATCTGTCCCCCAGCCCCCCCTTTGGGTAGTATGGAGAGGGAAAAGGGCGTCGCTATGTGATTGTGTGGTTTGCTGAAGGCTGTGAGCAGCCAGCCAGCCTCCCTTAGCCTGATGAGATAGGAAACAGCTAGACGATTTCGATCTCTGGAACGGCATGACTGACGTTTCCGTTTGCGTCCGTAGACTATGGTTTGTATTATCAAAGTCGGTTCCTGTTCGTAGTCTGGACGTATTCCACCAATTAAGCGCTATTTAATTGCATCGTCTGGGCCTGCCTTGGTGGCCTGATTTCTCGAATTTTGCTATATGTTCAACTTGTGTGGGGGATTAGCATGTGTTGTGGGTTCACGGGGGAGTGTTGTGTTATGTAGTGGTGTATGTTCACGCACGAACGCACACTGCTCAAGCTCATCTTATCTTATTCCGTTCAGCTCGGCAATCAATTTTCCCCCCATGAAATAATCACAGGTCGCTCTTGGGAGTCCTTTATCTGTGCGTTCTGTTATCTATGGTGTTATTATAGTTATCTTTGCCGGAATGCTCATGAAAGCTGTTACAGCCAGGCAGTGTAGAGTAACGCTCTTGTATGAAATAGATACTCTATATACTCTAAAAAACATAATATAGAATCTAGTTATATGGATGATGCAGAACTCCCAACGAATATTCTAGAGAATTGTTCCTAGGTATGAAACATATCTAAATATTTTTTTTAATTTTCCGAAAGTCCTCAATTTCTCTAATTTTTCTAATTCAAATATCCTGTCACTCTACCTAAAAATCAAATTAATCAAACCTCAAAATCTCTCATTTTTTTAACTTTCTGGTGGTCGGTCTTAAGGTGGTACTATAGTGGCTTTAATTTAATTTCTATGCTAATTTTACATAATAATAGACCACTATAGTACCTTTTTGAGACCACTACAAAATTATAAGATTGAAAAATGAGAGAGATGTCTTTCAAATTGTTTGAATACTTGAATATGTTTCATACCCAGTAACAATATTTTTAGGGAGCTCTGAAATATTCTTTATACTCAATGGTCACAGTGTCTACCTTTTGTAATTTCAATTACAAAATTGGTTTCAATTTCCTTTAGGTCCGATTGGAAAATATACTTAATATCGTAGTAATTTTTTTCAGGGCTACTGTATTTATGAACTTTTAATTAATGAAGATCAAAGTACCCTTTTCAAATATTTTTATTTTTCATAACATTTTCAGCGTATTAGCCATTATCAAATGTAAATAATTATTAATGATTTCTCAGTTTTCATACATGCCTAATACGCTCAAATATTTTATGCAACATAAAAATATTTGAAAAGGGTACTTTGATCTTCATTAATTAAAAGTTCGATAATTAATTTCGTTTATTCCTAAACAGCTATGAACTCCAGCTCTACATCATGACATTACTATACAATTTGATGATTTGATCCTTCACGCATCCAAATCCCCAATAATTATGTGCATGATAATCATCCTATTATGATGGAATGAATCAGAGGTACAATTGATTTTGATAGATATTATTCATGAATAGACTAATCCAGTACACGTGTAATAATTGATCGTAGGTGTATCAATTTGCAGTGATAATGATCTGATATCTGATTAGGTAGTAATCAGTGATCAATAATCCCATGTACTGATAAATATTGTCAACCCATTAAGGTTTATGAAGTAGTCATTACTAGAAATGGATAGATAATTTATAATGTTGTGTTGTCCAGTTGTGTACGGCAGTGATGAAACGATAAAACCCAGAACATTGTCATGCATTGTCATATGTAATACAGAATACAGCAACCCGTTGGGTCGATAATCGGAACTTTCCAATAGCGAAAAAAGGGAAGCTATCACAGTTAACGTTGTCTGATCTGTTCAACACTTTCATCTCCCCTCTGCCTCGCACCATCTTGTAACATCCACTCCGCGATTCCTTAGTGAGTTTGTAACCACTAGGACATTCACTTGGGTTGTTGTTTAAATTGTGAGCCTTCGGGGATTGTCACATCCGAATGTCTTTCCCTTTGGGAAGTCGTTGCCTCTCGGATGCCTTCGTTCCACTGCCTTCTATATCTCGCTTTCTACACTCGATGAAAACTCGGTGTGCATGTGTGTGCTGCACTTGAGAGAAACGCATGGAAATGTTTCGACACATAACAAACAATAACATGCGATGTGGAGTGTAGAGGCGTGTAGTGTACATACATATAGTCTGTCCAAGCAAAGAAGGCACTCTAACAAGATGAGAAAATGACTTCAGCTCGGTCAATATTGGTTCAAAAATTATTAATTCAGTGACAAATTGCAGGAAACATTCTGATCTACAAATTTTGAACAAATCAATAATTTTTGAACCAATATTGACCGAGCTGCAGTCATTTTATAATCTTGCCAGAGGTTCTTGCCAACAAACAGGAATACATTCGAACACACACATACGTATTGGTACATACGAATACTTATTCGACACACATACACTCAAAAACAATTGTGTAGTGCTTGAGATCAATACATACGATCCCCTTCAGTGACTGCGACGTCGACATTGGAAAAATTATCGACAACGATTGTTTTGTTCACAACGCTCCAGAGGAAAATAATACGGCTGCATCGCGCAGTGGCAAAATGGGAAACACACACTCTTTGTGCAATTGAATAATAGATGGATGGAAACTAACTCTGATGTGTAAGCTCGGTAGCGATATAGGAGATATGCTGGAATGGAATGGAATAGAACTTGTGGGTGTAGGGGATTTTTGTGGTTTGCTATACTGATTGAGATAAAAATCTTTCTATATATCATCAAACGAGTTCAACTGTAAGAAGACGAAATAATTGGAAGATTATTTTTCGATTGTATTGGGAAATCATATTTTCGAATATCAAAAATATTTTTCTCTCATATCAGAAGAGTTCAGGTGTAAGAAGACGTAGGTTAATTGAAAGCTCATTTTTCAATTGTATTTGGATAAAGATATTTTTTTTAGAATAGAATTCTCAGCAATGTACATTCTCAATTCAGTATGATACATACTGCATGAATCTTAGGTATGTGTACATTAGACATATAATTTATCAATTCATACATCCCTCGAAAAATCATTAAGATAATATAATTATTATGAGGAAAATTATCAATATGAATATAGACTACTAACGAACATCAGGAACTACTTCCTCGAAAGAGCAAACTCGAGCTTGGGTGAGGAGCAACCGTACTTACCACTAGTGGCTTGTGCTTACGAAACAGATGAAGTGCTGTACAGTAAAAAATACGGGCACTTCACCTGTTTCGTGGGTACGAGCCGCCATTGGGTAGGCCTACTTACTTATCTTCATTATTATGTGCATTTACAAATGAAATTTGATCCTTTTGATAATCATAAAAATTTGATAATCATTTTTTTTTAACAAGTGCTGATTATTCTGGATGTGGATGGAATATTCATTGTTTTATATCTTACAGTGGATAAGTGGGAACCAGTACATCGTTTATTGAAATGTTATTATTACTTTGAAATAAGGTGAATGGATGTGATGCTTTTTAACCACCACTTTTCTCAAACTACCAGTTTTCTACTTGAATCACGTAAAAGCATACATTTCCCATCTCAAGAAGGGATGTAGATAAGTCCAGTATGAGAACTGAATATAAATTGAACTAGATAGTACATGGCCCGAGAAAATCTAAATTCATCGAGGGGAAAACTCAGAAAAGCAGCGAAGTGATCATGAAGCAAAGCTGTTGAATGATGAGATGAGTTTGGAAGACCAGAAAAATCTATTGATTGAACGGAAGATGAGCACCGCATGAGGAAAACAGCATAAAGAGAATGCAAAAGAAACTGATGAAAATATGATTGCTATGTTGCTAGAAAGGGCTTCTGAGATAGACGGATCAAAGGTCCCGAAGGATGAGGAGGGTCTGATAGAACCATCTGCCCTTTCCATACTCATTTCCCTATTCAAGGGAACGCTTCATCCCTTCTCCCTTCGGCGGGAGCTCAGACTAAGCTCATCAGTCGTTTTCACTTTATCTTGTTGAACTGTCTTGTGACTTTGGTCAAGGGGAAATGATCTATCAATCGCATCTCCCAACAAGGCTACTCAAAAACTTTTCGATAACGCCGCTCGGCCTTTAGTTTGCAACCTAAGGAAATCTCTACATCAATGAAACTTTTGTGTTAGGCTGTGAATGAACGGTGAATTGGATTTTGTGTTGTTTTTGTTGTGTTGTGTTGGATTTCAGTGATCATTGTTGGAGAAATGCACGCCTTCTGCATTTTAGTAAGATGGCGAATCGCATAAGAGCAACGAATAGTATTGTACCTTACACTGCAATTTAGTTTTCATCCTTGAATACGTTTCAAAATGAATGAACTCAAGGTTCAAGGATGAGAGAATGAATAATTGCATAACATAACAAATAGTGAGAATTATAAGCTAATTAGCAACACAGAAATGAATGTGAAGTTAGAAATTTAGGAAACTCCAAGTAAAAACTCCTCAGGTGTTTCGACCCTGAATTCATATACCTCAGTGATTGATACTTCTTACAATTATTTGGAAGCTTCATGTTTATGTTTATTTCTATTCCTATTCCATTTCCCATCAATCCAAATAAATCAGAATGTCGTTTCTCACAAGCGCTTCTACATTCTAAACCCCTCTCATCCCTCATTTCTCCACTCAATCTTTCTTCTACTGTAGTTTTTGCTCAAACCCTAGATTACTGTATTCAGAATATCCCTGCTCGCTCTCTCTCGCACACCAATTCCAGCCAAAACGGGGCGAACGCAGCAAGCAAGCTCTGAGCTCAGAGAGACAAGAGGCCAACTGATTGCTGTGCCCTCACGATGACCCCCCTCTGGTCCCCCCTAGATATCCTACCCGCACATTCACACTGCGTGTTCCAATTATCCGCGTTAAATGCCCCCCTAGTGACCTAAACCTCCCCCTTTCCCCTCGCAACGCACATTCCACCTATCGCCTCGTTACAATACAACTGAATCCTCCCCCCCTAACCATCCCAACAGCCAAGTCCCCCTTATCAGTAAACTACATCTATTATGGGTTATCGTGCCCTGTGAGTTTCATCCTTCACACCGTGCTCCACTAGACCTCATTCTTCTTCACACCTCACAATCCTCCTTGTTCTCCACTATTTTATTGTCTTCTTCCTCAGTCTTCACCTTCATTCTATTGCCATGTTCCTGTGTTTATTTTTATTCCGACATCAAATCCTATTTCTCCTTACACTTTTCTCCTCTTCTTTCTCTTTGTCCTCCAATTCTTTTACATTCAACTTTTCCTCCTTCTTATATTTTTCCCTCTTCTAATTATCCTCCAGCTTCGAATAATTATTACATTTCTTCGATTTTCTCTGCTCTGCTCCTTGATACCACCTCGATTCTCTTCCTTTTCCTCTCCTCCCCCTTTATCATGATTTCTTACGTTATTAAAATCTCATTCTGTTTAATGATTCTCAAAATTCACATTATTTATCCACTCTCTCAACCTTTCTCTAATTCTTTAGCTTTTACGCTATTCTTTTCCACGCACTACTTTTCTCTTTCATCTTTTCTTCTTCTCCTAATTCTACCTTTCCACATAGTTTTCTCTTTCTTCCAGTTCTTGAAAATCCAGATATGCATTTCTTCCTGTTCATATAGTTCATTTTTTACACTACTTTTCATCATTCTCGCCTTTTTTCACAGACCTTTTTCTTCTTCATTTTCTACCTCTAGACTACTTTTTCCCCTTTGCACTTCATCCTACACTATTCCACACCTCCTCTATCGTGAAATCCCTCGATAAAGTGATGTCCATTTGCGAATCGTTATTTGGAAAAGTACTCGTAAATCACCCTTTTCAAATAGCACAGGCACGCATCGATTTGAAAGAAGTGCGTCATCAGACTGGAATTAAAAAATGCCAGACAAGCTTGTAGTAGTCTTGATCGTTTTTATTTGTTCTTGTCGATGGGTCACTTGATTACACGTTACTTGTGACAATGATTGAAGAGATGTGTGGAACAAGCATCACTGATAGTGTATGAACTGTACAACTATCCTATTGTTTAAATGTTCCAATCCTTTTTTTCCAAGCTAACTAGGCCTACTTCCTGAAATTTTCATATTGTTTTAAATAATGCTCAAACTGTTTTGCATGTGGTTTCTTTTAAATTATTTGAAGACTGAAAAAGATCATCGTTTTTGTCACAATAGTTCCTTCGTGTATTTTCTCTCTTGTGTTACGTAGTTTATCTCCA
This sequence comes from Sogatella furcifera, assembly GCA_017141385.1. Lineage (NCBI taxonomy): Eukaryota > Metazoa > Arthropoda > Insecta > Hemiptera > Delphacidae > Sogatella > Sogatella furcifera. The sequence continues at coordinate 39,684,700 of CM029550.1, forward strand.
ATAATTCGATAATCTTACAAGTCTTCTTATTTCGGTTAATATAATCAGTTGAATCGTGTGATTTCTACAATGTACTACTATAGCATTGAGTTGAAAACTAACAGGATATCACAACTCAACTTGTTGAATGTATACTCCTTCTATTTTCTCCTATGTCTCTCCATTAGCATTCTGTCAACAGGTTGCATACTACCAAAACGAAGTTTACAGTACTGCACTACATATTGTTCTCATCTACAAGCGTTGAGTGAAGAGAACGGAATTGAATCAGGTGGATAAGTAGAGACACTGCCTCAACAAATAAGAGAGAATGGACTGTATTTCTATATCTTGTTCCTTCCTAAATCAGAATAGGTTGGAAAGCTAGTCAACAAGCTGTGCATCAAATTCAGTTGCAGCATGCAAATGACAACAAACGCATGTCATCTCATCCTACCGCTACAAAATTAATGTGATGTTGAAGAAACATCCATGTTATGACCCTATACAAAGTTTAGGCATATCATGTACAGAAGATTGTGCCAGATTGTGAAGATCGGACAGATAGCCGGTGTTCTTGTGTCTAAGTTTGGTCAGTCTGTCGAGTGAATCTTCCCAAACTTGCTGCAACATTTTAATTCATTGAGTTGTATTATGTATCATTGTTCTTGTCGACAGTTGCGAGTGAGCTGCGGTGTGGGAGTAGTTTCTGTTCCATATTTTGAATTGATTATTCACATTTTCTCGAAATGCACCTTGTCTCGACTTTTCACTTAAGAGATGATGGTGGGAACTATTGTGGTAAAAGACATAAGAAATCACACAACTGATCCAACAGTAACATTATAATATAGTTATAGTCACCCCCTCTCTTATATCCTCCTTTTCCCATCCCAATCCTCTTCTTTCCTTTTTTTCTAATACACCTCCATTTAATCCTTCTCATATTATACATTCTGTGCCCTAGTTTCAACTCTACAAAACGCAGTTCAGAGGGCATTCTACTCAGTGATCCGTGAACGTTTGTACAAAACACAAATTTTGTATCCGTAGTTGCTTGTGTGGAAATAACTCCACACTACACAGATACATTCGGTATAGGCTACGAGTGATATGAATTAAAACGCGAGCCACGAGTGTCCCAATCATAAAACCGCAACCGGATTTCGTGAGATTTGTTCTGGAAGCCTTTTCATACATCGAATTTTCGAGTGATGATGGTTTGAGGTGGGAAGCGTTTTTGTCATCCGTGATAGGATTGGTTCGAAAAGTTTATGTATGAATGATCTCTTTCGTTCCGGTCTTGAGGATCAAGGCGAATGGAATTTGCGTTATTCTGACACTTTTTTTACTTTTTGAACAATAAACTGTATTCTATATGTTATATTAGTCTATATCATCTTATTCATGTAAAATTACAATGCATTTTATCAAGATTAAGGAAATATAATAGAATTTTATGAATGAAATGAAATTAATCAGATGAATTGTATTCACATTCTCATACGTATTCATGAATTATTAGCATTTTCACTAGAAAAAAAAGTTCTATCAGTTACATAGAGTATTTCTTTCATTATTAGAAACATATTTGACCGATTTTCATAAATATCCAGCAATTCATCAATCACAACAAAATTTACACTCGATTCATTCGTAGAATTGATCGTATTCGTTTCATTCAGAGAGAATAGAAAGAGCTGGTCACATTATGCATGTCAATATTCTTGTTTTGTTTGATTTAAGCATTCATGTCCATTGCTTGAACACTACTTATTAACATTATTTCGAGAGATATGAAGATGGGAGATTAGAATCTTTTCGACTCCCTCGATCTCCATTGAAGTAGTGAGGCCTATTTCATAAACGTGAATGAAGAGTCAAAAGTAAAAAAGAGAGTCGAATGTTGTGTCTGCTTGCCTCTTCCTTGAAATTCCTAGAGATTCAGGGATCATGGAACAGGTTTCTGATAATATAAGATTAAGATATAAGCCAATAAATTTATCGACTGTAACACAGCGTCAAAATGATAATCGTATTCGATTCATCACGATTCAAATATTCTAGGTCTTAGTTAGAATAATTCACATTACAATAACTTTTGAGAAATTTATCATTCCTCAAATTTGATGGAAAAACTTAAGTTTGACAGTATAACATTGAAAAACAAATGAGATATGATAGTGGGATAGGAATATCACTCACTCACACCCCTTAGTGAAATTTGAGAGCAAAGAACACGATGGATGCATGAATAGTGGAATACTGTGTCATACAGCCTCCTTTATGTGTCATTTCCAAGTGATATGGAATCATGATGACAGCTCGAATTTATTATGTGCACAAAGCTATTTGAAGTCAAAGTAATGTTTATTACAAAGGCATGTCTTCCAGTAGCAAGATAAACAACAGGAAGTGAAGGATTCACATCTTCCATCCCAATCTTTCAAAGTTTTTAGGATTCCAATAATTTAGCTTCGATTTTAGTTTGAAGATTACATTTTTTGACTTCTGATTACAGGAAAAGGTTGAAATGTACGTCAGAATTCCACTATCAAAATGAAATTCGTTTGTGCCTAGTTATATTCACTAATATTAAACCATCAAATTATTAAATATAAGCTTTATAGAATCAAGTTGCATTTAATATTTGACACTTGTCAACCTAATTATTCATACTGTACATCAAGACACATGATATTATTCAATAGAACGAAAAAAGTTGAAATGAATTCATAAATATTTTCCATGTGGAATTAGAATGATTGAATGAATGCTCCTGAAGTTTTACTAGCTCGAACATAGCTATCCTTGTAATACGAAATCCTTGCTATCATGGAATACGAAATCATAAGAAAACACAAGTAAAAAATTTAAAATGAATAAATAATCCAATTCATATGCTAATTAAGACTGTACAAAATTCAAAGATATTCCTAATAAGTGCTCTATTAGTGGCTTTTTAAGCTGTGGTTTTTCTAGGATTTACTCAATGTTGTAATATACGAGCACAGCTTCTGGTTCAAATCCGCTATTATCGAATCTCGTTATTGACGGCGGCCTATATCACTCCGCCTCCCCTCCTCTCATAACAACGCCCCACTATTATTTTTTTATCATGAGTTATGTGCGAAAAACGAGGCCCGGGGAAAGATCACGAATAACCTCCCTGAAAAACCCTCTGGAAGATCCTTAGTGCAGAACAGCGAAGTATTGGCGACGGCAGGCATAGTCTTCTTCTTATCTGGAAGGCAAGGTCGAAAAGTGTGCAGAAAAAGAGAAGTAGAAGAGAAGAAAAAGAGAAGTTGTCGTCGCCGTGATAAACGTTCCTATAGTTGGGCATTGTGCGTGTGTGAAATAGAGCTTTTGAACGCGCTGATTGCCTGAAACCCTTCCCCCTCCCCGGACACCCGCCAGGACCCCCCAAAACTGTTATATTGCTTTCCCGTCTTTTGTCAGCAGCTAACCGACTAACTTCTACCCCTCCACCTACCAAGATCACTAACCCATCTCTTATTCAGCTTGTAACACTTTTGTACCACAAACTTGTTTCCGTTCCGAATAAGTTGAATAATTTCTAGGAATTGATGATTTGTCGAGTAGCATGAAGGGATTGGTTTGAAATTATGTTTATAATTTTATAAGGTTTCTTCACATGGATGTTGATGGTATTATAAATGGTATTTAATAGAGTGAATAAAGATACTTCAATGCAGAGGACACTTGGTTGTACAAGGCGAAAAAATAAATGAATATCAGTTATCATTTGATGTTTTTTCAACGATGATGAATAATTTATCATCCTTTTTTTCAAAATAAAAAGTTTTATCACAACCATGACTATTATGTTCTGTAGGCTACCCATAATAATGGCAAAAGAAATCATTTTTTCAGAAATATTATATTTGGATAGGTCAAACTTTACACCAGGAAAAATTTCCTACCATCGGCCTAATTCCATTTGTCATTTTTTCAGGGTCTCAATAATATTCGAATGTTAAGAACTCAATTCAAACTGTTGAATTAGATAGAATTAATCCAGTACAAAAGTTGAGAAAACCTATGATATGAGAATTAAATGAAAATAATTTTACTTTAAAACCAATTACAGCCAGGAAAAACAGCTTAGAAAACTTAGAATTACAGCCAATTGACTTAGAAAATCAATTGTAAGTAAGTTACAATTGAGATATTTTAAAGTCTTGACTTTTCAGGGAAATCAATTCCATTTCACAAACCGTGGAAGGAACAATCAACAATGCGGAGTGCAATCAGGAGGAAATGGAGGAGGAGCGGGAGAGAAAGAAAAACAATATCAAAGAATAGAGGTGGAATAAAAGAGAAAGGGATGAAGGAGTTCGAATGGAAAATAGGGAGACAATGAAAGAGTTGAGGAATAAATTAATATTAAGGAAAATGAAAAGAAAGAAAAGATGAGAAGGAATGGGAAGGATAATGATTATGATTATGAGGAGAGATGAAAAGTGGAATAAGTGGTAAGTAATAAAGTAAATAAAAGTGGAATAATAAAATAAGTGAAGAAACGGAAGATGACAGGGCAGGTGACGAGGAATAGCAAGAAGCAGTATCAAAACCCAGGTATTATTAACGGATTGAATCGGCTGATGAAGGATTGCTTTCACACAATATGAGTATCAATGAGACGAAAAGTTTCACGAACAGCAGACAGCGCTATTGAAGAAAATTCAATTCTCAATAATAAATTCTGTACCTCAGAGCCTGACTGGCCTGAGTCCAAAATTTTTAATTTTCGGGTTTTTATTGATTCTGAAAGACAATTTTTTTCTGAATCGAATGGTACCATCAAAAGTGTCCTAGGACGTTCCCTTCCCATTCTACCGAAGGATGAAGTTTGGAACTACGCGAATTTTTTATCTCCGGGCCAGACTGGCCTATGTCCAGATTCAATGCTAAAATTGATTATTGTAGTAATTGGCGGCCATAAAATGTCGATATTAAATTTATTGTTTTTGAATCAGTTCATATGTATTTTGAGACGCTGAATTCATAAAATATATCTTTGATTTGGTAAAATGATCGTTTAATTGAATATTTTTTTTTCAATATGGCGACCAAAAATGATAATTTTCTCACTTTGACAAGAAAGTTATATAAGTATACAGCTCCATTTTTTGTATTTCAAGACGCTGAATTGAAATTTGAAAATAATTTTGGTTAACAATAGACGTTCAAAAATACTAAATTGAAAATATGGTGACCAAAACAATTCTTAAATATTTCATTCATACATCGACGATATCCTTCAAACAACATAAAATTATCACATACTTTTGGGCGCGAAAGCTATTTCTAAAATGATGAATACATAAATAAATATTTTTAATATTCTGTCAAATGAAAATAATTGAAAACTGTTCAATTTTCTTTATAAACAAGGAATAATTTTTATATGCGTAAAATAATAATAATAATAGGCTACGTAAAAGTTTTCATCTGATTTGTACTCATGCGCCATAGAAGGCGAACAGAATAGAACATTTTTTTTTTTCAATTATAATCATCGTCATTTTGTGTTACACATTCCGAGATATTGAGCCTAGTTTTGATTCTAAAACCTAGAGGCTGTAAAGTAGGCCGAGAACTAGAAAAGATTGTACATTAGCCTATAACACTTTCTACAAAAATGTTACAAAAATCAAACAAAAAACAAATGGAATAAATCAATCCCAAGAATCGCTAGTCGGCTTGATCCAAGCCGATTGGCCAAATATTGTACTGTTCCTATCCTTTCAAGCCTTTCATCGAAGAGTTGTCAAAATTCAGCAACTTTAGAGACTCTTCTACAGTCAAGGACATTCCTACAAAATCTATATTTGTGGAAACTGTGGAAATGGTATTTTCTGTTGATTAGATCATGTGAAAAATGTATATTGAATTGATAAATCCACTGGCCGCTCGTGCCCACGAAACAGGTAAAGTGCTGTACAGTAAAATATAAGGGCACTTCACCTGTTTTGCGGGTACGAACCGCCAGTAGATAAATCCCAGAAAGACCATTTGTAATGAGGAAGAAGAATACAGATGGAGAAGCCTTCCTTCTATCCAATGTCGCATGGATTCAAGTTCATAGAGAAGATATGGGTATTCTTTTCTATAAAAATTGTTTCACACATGAATCATTCAAGAAAGTTAACCTCAAGAGGAGACGTGGTGAATTGGTCCTACCACAGAATCTCCCACAATTGAGATTGGCTGAAAAAGTATCAGCGTTGCAAAATTCAATGACATCCAGAAAATGCTCAGTTGTATTCCACTGGAGTATTGGCCATTTTTCATGAATCTCCCACATGATGAGGGCGTTGCTGATAACTTCCCTGGGGAGAATTAAATGATTCATTTGTGAAAAATTTTGTAGAAAATAATGCCCATATCTTTTTTGCAAACTTGAATACATGTTTCTCATTCAAAGTGTATGAAAGATATCTTTTACACCCAAGAATGAATATTTATATAAATTTTGCCTTTTCATTCATATAAGGTAATTTACATTGGGTAGGATTGTCAATAACAACTGTGAACAATAAAAATTTAACCCACTGACTAAACACTTATGTCCGTATTATCTATTTTCAGGACTATACACATTTATGTGTATTTTTGTTTTTGTATATTTTTCTATTTAATTTGACTCCTCTAAAAAAGAATTGCCATACGAATATATATATATATATATATATATATATATATATATATATATATACATATATATATAGGCCATTATCAATCAATTGTATGTGCCGAAACATGTCTATGTTTCTATAATTTTATAATTTTTTTCAAAAAGGATGTTTGATTTTTATTTATTTTTCAATATTATTCTATCTATACTAGTATAGTTCATAATGACATCCTGAATCTTAATTTGTATGCCACAGTAACGTGAGAAAATCCCTGCTATGATTGAACTCTAGATGTAGGACAAGAAAAGTTATAAATTGAAATTGTTTTATGAAATTTTTATGTATTAGACAATTAAAACGTTGTCTTGTATTACATTTAATTGTTAATTTAAGTATTAATTTAATCGTTCGACTATTGATACGACATCTTGTATTACAGTATTATCTGTTAGAATCTGTAGATGATTAACATTGTTGTATAATTTACTGAAAAATGTATGATTCTTTGTAGAATTCCAACGCAAACAGGCTTCCAAACTTCTCAGATTGATTGTGCCATCCCCCTCACCATAGTATATTTCCGGATGTCCAGGCTCACCTGAATCATTAACCAATCTGGAAAAAATGTTTGAAAATAATTAATATGATCAATCAATCATACAATTCTTCTATTCTACATTATAATAATAATGATCCTCTCTATACCTTTAGTTCTATTGAAATAATACTCATGTGAATTTTAAAAAGATGGGAACGTTGGAGCTTCCGTTATAATGGGAAAGAAAAGGAATCTATCTATATCTATAAAAGCGAAATGGCACTGACTGACTGACTGATTCATCACCAGAACTAAAAATCCACTGAACCGAATGCGTTCAAATTTGGCAGGCATGTTCAGTTGGACGTTTAGACGCGCGCTAAGAGAGGATTTTGAAAACATTTCAAGGATACGCCAAATATTTTAGTCTTTCTAGAGTTTTTCGACGTTTTCTCAATTTTTTCGAGAACCAATCGGTAGAAAATGTTGATATTTGGTAGGTAAGTTCAGATAAGGTCTAGAAATGTTGTGTTGAGATATTTTTGAATTTTGTTCAAGATTACGCCAGTAATCAGGTTTTTCAAAATTGCAGATGTTTTGCGGGTTGTATATCTTCCTCCTTAATACGTCCAATCCTAACTTTAAATTCAATGGTTCAGCGAGATTATAGATGAACTAATTTGGAAGATATTGAATCAAGTTTTAAACTATGTCCGATATACTTCCCTAGGCTACGCTCAATGTTAGCGTTTTACTATTTTATGGAATATTCGGAGTTTTTCTTAGATTTCTCCATAACAAATTAGCAGAAAATGTTGAAATTAGGTAAACAGGTACAGATTAGGTGTAGAAATGCTGTGCTCCATAAATTTCGAATCCCTTTTGAAAGGAATTTGCAGGCGAGCGAAGCGAGCCTGTTTGACTCACTTACACAGCCTATACTGTCGGGGGTCCAGGGGGCGGAGCCCCCTGGCTAGGCGGAGAAGGCGAACGAAGCGAGCCTGCCGGCTAGTATCTATATAAGCGGAATGGCACTGACTGACTGGTTCATTCACTGACTGATTCATTCATCACCAGAACTAAAAATCCACTGAACCGAATGCGTTCAAATTTGGCAGGCATGTTCAGTTGGACGTTTAGACGCGCGCGGATTTTGAAAACATTTCAAGGATACGCCAAATATTTTAGTCTTTATAAAGTTTTTCAGCGTTTTCCTCATTTTTTCGAGAACCAATCGGTAGAAAATGTTGATATTTGGTGGGCAGGTTCAGATAAGGTCCAGTAATGTTGTGTTAAAATATTTCTGCAATCCGTTCAAGATTACGCCAGTAATCAGGTTTTCAAAATTGTCGGTGTGTTGCGGGTTGCATATCTTCCGCCTTGATACGACCAATCCTAACTGTAAATTAAATGGTTCAGCGAGATTATAGATGAATTAATTTGGAAGATATTTAATCAAGTTTTCACTGACACTGCTGATACTGCCGGGGGCCAGGGGGTGGCTAGGCGGAGAAGGCGAGCGAAGCGAGCCTGCCGGCTAGTGGAATATAATCTTCCCTTCACCTACTATTATTATGAAGTCAACTTTCGATATAATACTTATTTCATTCCAGGTACTTAAAGTGGGTACGCGACAAAGTGTCTCTCCGACAGCCATTCCCCTTTTAAAGCCAGTTTTTAGGAGACCGGCGACCCCTTAAAGTGACCGTCTAGAGAAAAAGTAAATCTATAAGAATATTATGAGTGACGTCATACAACAATTCTGCAATTGAAAATGACCAATTTTCTGCAAATGGAAACAGGAAAATGAAAATTGTAATCTGTAGCTATAGAAATAGCTGCTGTATTTCGTTTCTGTGGCTGTTGTGATATCTACGACCGTATATGACATTATGCACTTACTATATTGGGCTATATTCGAGAGATTTATTGATACAGGTGGAGGAATGTGTTTGTATCACGTGACTGGAGTACTTCTTCTTCAAGGCAATTGTCTCTCTCGGCTAAACCTCGGGTAACAACAGTTTCCCTCAGGGAGAAGTAGCTGCACTTTATTCCCTACATGCACAAACAATTATCATTCCCTCAAAATTGGAATTGATGAATAATATGATTCATAATTTAATTTTTAATTTAAAGTTTACGTAAATCCAGAGCCAAAACCGCTGTCGGGTTACAGAGGAATGTGGGTCACTATCAAATGATTGAGCTGAGAGGATCGAATTATGAACAAAAACCATATTTTTTTCATTTTCAGATAATATGAAAACGGCGTTCGTAATGGTGACGATCTCTACTCTATATTATAGAATTTTTAACTGAATAATTACTAAGTGTGGAATTTAACATACTCTTCAACTGTATCAGTGCCTTTTCCATAGAGACAGTACACATCAACTCCTGGGTGGGTGAATCTGTCTTTGAAGGGCTCCGTGTCGTTCCACATATCAAAACAATCGCTACAGCTCAAATTTCTGTTGTAAAAAGAAAAAATGCCAAAATAATTATGGAGAGCTCACTTAATGATGTCTAGCATGTTTTTTGAAAAACGTGAATTCAATAAAGCTACAAAAACATACTACTTATCTACTAAAAAAAATCTACTACTTAAATCGCAAGTAGCGAAAATTTATGTGGAGAACTTGAATGCAGTTTCTTATCTGTAATAGGGTACATGTATCAATATTTATAATTGAACGTGATTGGCGATTGTGAAGTGGTATAATAGATTTTATCTGTCAGTCTTGCGATTGTTGAGATTCTACCCTATGATGAATGAATGGAATATTCTAGTACTTCTTTCGGCATAAAAAATTGCCATTTTTTGATAACGTTTCCTGAGATTTGGGTTAGTTTCACACAATCACCGTCATCAATTATTTTCCTAAATTAATTGTCTTCAATTCCTTCAATTAAAAATACAAATGATTTCATATCCCGTTATAAACCTCAAATATTGTTGAAAAATTATGTTCTCTACATATTTTTCCTATTATTTCAATAACCATTGGAGTTACCAACTTCCAGCTGGTTTCATGAATTTCGACAGCTACTTTTAAATCGGATCTGATTATTCTAGAATCTAAATAAAGCCTTTCAAAAATTAGAGAAATTAATATTTTTAAAAATGTAAATTTTCCTCCATTTTTATACAGTTAACAAAGCGTTTTCAATATGTCCCATGGAAGATTTTTTCTCACTGGGTGCAAGGAATCATCTTGAATTGTATCCAAAGCGCATTCCTCCTCAGAAGCACTCTGTACAGGCTGCCAAAATAACCATGCCAGAATGATAAGCATTTTGACCTAGAGGTTAGCAGGTTCACAAAGGATTTGCTTACATTGAAACGTAATGAGATCTATGAAAATAAATAGGAAAAAATGCAAAGGAAAAAAGTCTAAGTTATGGCGTGATTTTTACTTTCCAAGAAACATGCGCCATTAGAATAGTTCATCGGCAGAGTTTCTATGGCATTGAAAAAACTTATTCACATTGGATAAGTTCAGTGTACATCGACGTTGTCACTGTATAAAATGATTTTCGAATTTTTTCAATGACGCTTTTTCTCACAATAACTATAGTAATGGAATACAGGAGTGTTTTAATAAGTATTCAAAACAACTCACGCAAAGAAATCCGGTATGTTTGCTACTGTGTACTTTTTGTTGTAAGCTCTGGCAAGTGTATAAAAATCTGGCCAAACCTGCGGTGAAGGCATTAGATAGGCAACACTGGACCATGTCATCTGTATTTCACGCTGTTGCAAGGCATTTACTACATACACTCCAAGATCATCACCTGGAAATGGTTATTCTACTTGTTACCCCGTTTTATTCAACTTGCTTTGGGTCTTGTCTGCCAGGTAGGAGTTTTTTGAATTGATTTTTTAGTTGAATTGAACATCGGTTCAATACTATTGCTACACACTATTGAGTAGATGAGTGTGTAATACCATGCTAATTTTGCTGCAGCCACGATTACTGGACGATGGAGCTGTTGTGCCTAAACTTCACCCATATCACTTATATGTAATGTACTAAGTGGGAAAATAAAGGCATCTATCTATCACAGTTTTCTACAATATTTTTTAAGTCTACAATATCGAGTAGTATGATGCAGTCTTTTATTATTGTATGGTTAATCAGCAGCAGTACCCGGCAGTCGTTACTCTTTCATATTTGGGCTTAGATAGAGAGATTATGTAATCATATTACATAGTCTCTGTGGATGAATCATGACTTAAACTTTAGCTACATTCTAGTAATACTCCTGCTGAATTTTTGTGTGAGTTCCAGACCATCCTTAAAATTATAAGACATCATTTGATGTATTAGTGGAATACATCAGACCGAGTCCGGATAGGACAGGATGTAATTTGATGAGTTTTGCCCTAATCATAATATAAAATATTGATCTGAATCACCGCTTAGTCATGAATCACTTTCATTGCACCCATATTGATAAAAAAATTACCATTCCGCCCTGTATACCAGCCCGGTCACACCAGCCATGGTGTGAAAGATACCTCAAATTACTATCAAGAAGCTTTTCTTCAATATTTTCATATTATTAAAAATCTCACCAACAGCATAAAGCTTCACCGCCTTGGCAGTGCCACCATAGGCTCCAGCCAATGATATGTGAGCGGATATATGCTTGTCCTTCCATTCTTGTGTTTGTTCCTGTAAGAACTTCAATACCATTAATGCACCCATACTATGAGAGATCAGTATCACTCGTCTCCCTCCATTTGCTCCGTAACTTCTCTCAGTCAAGCTCTTCATATCAACAAACCATTGTCTGTTATCATCTAAAAAAAAATCAACTGATGAAGTTTTATAAAAAAAACAACAATCTGTACGAGTCATTAATTTTTCCAACAAACTCTGAACTAACCCACTCATAACTAACTTCAAAGACAAGTAGGCAAGTAATGATCACAGAACGTGAAAGCTTGTTTCTATAGCCTACTTCCAAACGCTTTGTGATTGGTGTGATTGGCGTGACCAGATCATCTATAATTGTCGCAAGAACAAAAATCCGCACTGGAAAATCAAGTTATGCAATGGAGCATGTCATGAAATGGTGGTGATGCTCTGTGAATAACAAAAATAATCATAATTGTGGAGTTAATCAGTGAGCAAGAGAATATAGACTCTGTAATCATAGTGATAACAACAACAACAACAACAACAAACCAAAATTGAGTAAGATGGTTGGGAAGGACTACTTTCCTGTATGATCTGAAAAACCTATTGGATGACTTTTGAACTATTCTTAATGTAATTGAGAGAACCTCCCGGTGAGAATCTCCAGGATCCCCTTACCTCATAACCATGAGAACAATAAATTAAATAAAAATACTCACTGGGAGCCCTACGGAAATCATAAGGCGCTCCACTCAGGTTTACATTTCGAACGTATCCTTTCTGGTCAACAAGTGCATTAGCCAAATCGAGGTAATATTTTGTGCTCTTCATTTTATTAGGATTTATGTATTCGATAGAAGAGGTGTCCCCGAAGTTAGGTATCCGAGTCACGACTCCCTGGGGACTGTGAGTGCTGTGAGTAGCCTTATCATAGACCATGCGCAAGTTATCCGCCTAGAACAATATTGAAAAAGTACAGTTGCGTTGGACTAAGCTACTAGAAAAGTGAATTTAAACCAGAAAACAAATATTCTCAAGTTATTTTTCCTCTATAACCTATAGAGAAGTATTTGGAGGATATAACTCTACATTACATCATTTTTTCTTACAATATCTACAACTTCTACAACAATATCAATGTTTATAGGCCACTACTGGAAAAGGCCTATTATATTCATGGTTTCTTGCTCTTGTATAGTAGCCAGTCTGCTTTCACGTCAAAATAGAAATAAATAAATAAAATATCAGCCTAGAAACCTTCTGAACATGATCCTAGAAAATGAGTACTTTATAACGATAGCTTCTAGATCAACGATTAACGATAGATTCTAGAGAATGAGTACTTCATAACGATAGCTTCCTTTAATATTGGAGGAGGCTATGGTATAACACCAGAAACAGAGAAATTTATGAAATTTCTAGTCAAAATGCATCATAATGTGAAATACCTTCCTATTGAAACGTCTAAGAGAAAACTGAACAAATTATGAAATCACATTGTCGAATAAAGTTGCGATACTGAATTCCTCATAGGAATCTCTCATTATACTCTACTTTGAGTATTCATCATCTGTAAAAGATCCTATGTCCGGTGGACAGATGTGAGAGCTTTTGTGTTAACTTTAAATAAACGATATGGGCAATGAAGAATAATATAAAGAATGGACTGTATCTCGAAAAAGAATATTTCTGAAAATTGATATAATATCTCACTCGAAAAGAAGATGCATGCGAAGATAATTAAAACAAGCAACACTCACCATAAATCTGTAGAAATATGGATCCGCCTATATTCAAACTATTCCCCAGAGGAAGGCGATATTAGGATCCCCGAAAAAGGAGGTGACACCTGGAGGTGGGAGAGGTCCCAGTTTGATGGATGATCTGTAGCTGTCCTTGTTAATTACCTCACACACACTTAGTTTCAAGCAAGATGATTATTTTCAAGTCTGGTAACTTTCCAGGCGAATAGAATAATTGAAATAAAATTTGGCGTACACTCTTTTCCAACACAAAAATATTAATGTCGAAGGACGATTTCCTCCCTAGGGATTTTCGACGATAAAAAATAAATTCCCCAATTCGAAAAGATTTAGGCTGTCCCGAAACGATAATGGACGTAAAGCCTCGAAGTTTTGAGTTGCTTTCCGCGAACAACTAAAAGCAGACTGACTGGAAACTTAGATACCCGCTGCGGTAGCCGCAGAGTGGAGCGCTCTAGAGGGAAAATGGGAGAACTAATTCTAACTCGAGCGCGTTGATTTAAAATAAATAAAGAATTGAAAAGTGAAGCATATGGATTCAACATCATCTAAAAAAATAGCATGAGCTTAGCCTTAAATAGCTTCAGAATTCATCTTAATGCATCAAATCCGTATTTTAAAAAAATCATCCAACATTCAAGTGACCGCAATTGATGCTTTTCTGATGGATATTGTCAAATCACGTACTGAGAAACTATATGAAACTTGTCGAAAGACTTGTTAATGAAAAACTTGTCGGGAAAAATTGTTAATGTAAGTTTATAGACAATATTGAAAATAAACTTCTCTTTCGTCTTGGTTGAAACTAAGGATTTTTCCCCTTCCGCCATATCGTAGAACAATATTAAAACAATGATTTGATGCTTCTTATTTTAATTAATGAGTTTTCGAGTTTGATTATTTATTCCATTCAATTCTACAAAAATTGAAGATGATCCCGTACACCCTCCAGGACCCCCCAAAACTGTTATATTGCTTTCCCATCTTTTGTCAGCAGCTAACCGACTAACTTCTACCACCCCCTCCTAATAAAATCACTAACTCATCTCTTATTCAGCTTGTAACCCTTTTGTACCACAAACTTCTTTCCGTTCCGAATGAGTTGAATAATTTCTAGGGAATTCTCCCAAATCCGTCTTAATCGATTGAATTGATGATTTGTCGAGTAGCATGAAGGGATCGGTTTGAAATTATGTTTAAAATTTTATATGGTTTCTTCACATGGATGTTGATGGTATTTGATAGAGTGAATAAAGATACTTCAATGCAGAGGACACTTGGTTGTACAAGGCGAAAAAATAAATAAATATCAGTTATCATTTGATGTTTTTTCAACGATGATAAATAATTTATCATCCTTTTTTCAAAAAAGTTTTATCACAACTATGACTATTATGTTCTGTAGGCTACCTATAATAATGGCAAAAGAAAACATTTTTTCAGAAATATTATATTTGGACAGGTCAAACTTTTCACCAGGAAAAATCTTCTATAATCGGCCTAATTCCATTTGCGATTTTTTCAGGGTCTCAATGATATTTTAATGTTAAGAACTCAATTCAACTGTTGAATTACATCGAATTATAAATTACATCACAATTACAAACCAGGAATATTATTTATAATGAATAATGCAAGACAGTGAGCTAGGTCTGTTTGATGTCTAGACTGTATTAAGGAATGATTAAGATCTGCCTGAGGGATGTAAAAACAACATCCAGTTGAATATAATTATTCTAGTAAACATTAATCTTGAGCTAATTATTCAACTTGCCTCTGCTCTTTCTGACTGCTACTGTTAAGCCAGCCTTGGGTGACACCCCTCACCACTCCCCCTCCGCTAATCATGGTTTGTTGAGCTTAAGCGCTACCCACCCCCTCATCGCCCCATTAACCCCCCCCCCCCACCGTCGACACTAAAATGTGAGCCAAAACCTTCCCTCTGGAGTACTCAGCTCAACTCATCCTGGATTTGTAATAAACAGTGTCACGCCAGCATTATATGAATACAAATTAGGTATATGATTCCATAAACTGAAACACGTGTAATACATGCAGAATACACGATATTTATAACACTCTCCTGTGTCATAAATTTATAAGCCAAGTGTTGGGTGTGAGTCGGACTTATAGCTGCTACAAGCCGTTTGTAACACTTTATCTATTTGATTTGAATTGTGTACTAAGCGCACTAAATTGATAAATTATTATCCTGTGGATAAGATGGATGTATAGGATCACTCAAATCTTTATCCTACGATTTTATAGTACGAGTATAGCTTATGGACAACGAGGCATTCAATTGTGACAGTTGAACATTTTATAATATCAGTTGAAATCGATAATAGAGCTTATGATGATTCCGTCGAGTCGAATAAGAATAATTGTATTATATTAATTTACTTAATATATTTGGGTTAGTTTTATTATTTTATTTTTGGTTGTAGGTCATGTTATCCATGAATATCGAAATATTAAAACCTGACTGACATCAATCAAGTACTGAGAAACTATATGAAACTTGTCGAAAGACTTGTTGATTGTTAATGTAAGTTCATAGACAATATTGAAAATAAACTCGTCTTTCGTCTCGGTCGAAACAAAGGATTGTTCCACTTTCGCCATATCGTAGAACAATATTAAAACAATGATTTGATGCTTCTTATTTAACTTAATGCGTTCTCGAGTTTAATTATTTATTTCATTCAATTCTACAAAAATTGATAAAATCAAGTAAAAAAAAAGTAATAATGGTAGTTCTCACCAAACATTCTAAAGCAAATGGCACAAAGAGCTCTAGAAGGTCTGGAGTCAGAGTTTTCAGGTCGCACCTGGTCGGCTAATTAACCAGGATAAATTCATCATTCATTTCAGTAAAAAATGTACTGAGGAAGTTGATTATTATATTGAATGAGTAGACTACAGCTTCCAAATGAATATGTGAGAATTACGATTGTTCATGATGTTAATCTTAATCATTCCTAAAGCAGAAGTGTACCAGTCAGATTGTAATAAAATTAGTCAACAATAGTATAGGGTTCGCCAATGAAGTGGGATGATTTGAATAAGCAACAGGTTGTTTAAGAAATTGTATTTTATGTAATTTTTTTATCATAAATAGAAAATAGAAATGTAGCCATTTAGTGTATAATAAGTCAAAAATCATTTTTTTGAGTATAACATTTTCCAAATGTCCTCCATTGGAATCTATGCACTTTTGCAGTCGGGCCTGAAAGAAACGGGTAGATTTGCTCTGACTTCTAAAATTGTGCGTTACATCGAAATGATTCATAACTCTCTGACAACAGAACTCGCCTGTTTGCTATTGAATGAACAAACAATATGGAACAACAAGCCACACTGCGAGAATTGCCATGAATGCAGTGAATGTTTTGTTTCCATCCGCGTCATTTCTTGAAACGGGGATATCCCATGGCCCCCTCGCTCTCCGGACTTATCAACCTGTGACTTCTTTCTACGGGGCTACTTAAAAACGAGAGTTTTCAAAGCGATCCACCCAGAACTATCTCAGCTCTAAAACAACGGATTCGAGATGGGATTGGAGGAATACCAATCAATATGCTGCGAAATGTCATGGGAAACTTCCAGGCCCGGCTGCAAAAGTACATAGATACCAATATAGGACATTTAAAAGATTAAATAAATGATTTTTCACTTATTGTACACTAAATGGCCACATTTCTACTTTCTATTCATGATGAAAAAAATCACAAAAATACAATTTCTTGAACAATCTGTTACTTATTCAAATCGTCCCACTTCATTGGCGAACCGTGTACTTATTAGGGGATTGTTTAGAAATCTGACCTATTAACTGTGCTACTTGGCTAACTTCTTTGAACTTTTTTT
The DNA here is from genome assembly GCA_017141385.1 of Sogatella furcifera. Classification (NCBI taxonomy): domain Eukaryota; kingdom Metazoa; phylum Arthropoda; class Insecta; order Hemiptera; family Delphacidae; genus Sogatella; species Sogatella furcifera. Next base: position 39,702,161 of record CM029550.1, read on the forward strand.
CAATCTATATAATCAAAGATTGAGACTTTCTTCCACAGTTAAATTTACAATCATAATTATTCCTCAATCACAGGATAAAGCAACATCCCTTGTTTTTACTATCAAACGTTCTTTACATTCTGAACAGGATTGAGATGTTTTATATCACACGAAATTGTGGTTCTCCTTTTCAAAGGTGAAACAGTTCAATAATAATTTTTGAGACTATTCAGACTTAAATATGACACATAATTATGATAATGTTAATTCAAGTGGAGTAATATTAAAGAATTTAAAAATGTGCAAAGTCTAGAAATTTCTGAGACTTTCAGTGAGTTGTGTGTTTGCAATGCAGTCGATCCTCGACAAACAGGTCTTTTGTACACCTTTGCAGCGTGCATTGAAAAAATTTCGACAAAGTAAAAAAAAAAGTTATAATTGTAGTTCTTACCAAACATTCTTTAGCAAATGGCACAAAGAGCTCTAGATTCACCCAAATGTTGAAGAAGTCTTTAGTGTTGGTTGCACAAAATATATTAGGTTTTTCTTTTTTATGATCGAGCTTGACTTCCATTTGACTCCCTGAATATCCTGGAACTGTTAATTATTATTTCAATTTGATTCTTTATCAACATATTTGATGAATACTTAATAAGTTAATTGCTTAATGAGTTTAATATTTCTCATGTTTCGCAAATCTTTTGCAGCCCACCATAGTCCATGATTTGGTAAACATGAGTTTTTTATTTTTTCCATTGCAGTATAAACTTCGTTTTCAAACTTAACAGTTCATGAAATGAATAAGTACTGAGTTTTAATTATTATATGAGGTTCGAACTGATGATTTTGAAATATCTATCGAATGATGAACGGATCAATTTTTCAGTATGTAATGAATCAAGTCTTGTGGGGAGGAGCATACACTGCAACCCTGAGGCCGATAGTTGTTTTACAGAAATCCTTCATTCACATTATCTCCTTCAAGGCAAAGTTGGAACACACAGCTTCTCTCTTTAGAGAATTAGCAATACTTCCCTTGAAAAATTAATTTGTCTACAAAGTACTCAGGAACTTCTTTGATAGAAGCGTTAATGGCAATGAATATTTCAACTTGAAAAACAATAATTTGAGAAATAAATTCGAAGTCTATATACCCAAACCAAATAAAAATCACTTCATGAAATTTTTTCCTTATTTAGCTCCAAAGTTTTACAACCTACTGCCCATGTAGATAAGACAATGTAAGCTACGATCAAGATTTTTGAGAGAGGTTAAGAGATTTTTAATGGAATGTGAGAATATAGATACCTTTTTCAGAGTTCTAATGTAGCCTAGCATAGTAAACTTGTATAAGACCTATAATTATATTGTACTTCTTTTATTATCTATTGAACTTTGCATTTTATGTACTACAAAGCTGAAATTGTTAAATCATCGACCAGATTATGTCATATGTGTCATTTTATCAGCGACTGTCGGTCTCAGTAACTACCTTTAAGCGCTAATTTTGTAATATATATTACCATCTCAAACAGGTCTAGTACCTCGAGATGCAAATACTTAATTGGCATTTAATTGTATTATCTTGCTTGAATATTTTCATTGTCATTATATTATTAATTTTATTTTGTATTCCAAGATTGTTGAAAAATAAATAAAAATCAAACACCCTTTTTTTGAAAACTTTAAAATTATAAAACACACATACATGTTTCGGGAGCTAAGCCCATTCTCAATGTGGATAAAAAGAACTATTTTATCCACATTGAGAATGGGCTTAGCTCCCGAAACATGTATGTGTGTTTTATAATCTTAAAGTTTTCAAAAAAAGGGTGTTTGATTTTTATTTATTTTTCAATTATTTTAAACAGCCCTAAGTTTTAAAGTTTTAAAGTTCTTTATCCAAGATTGTTATATATTTTTTTCTGCCAATAAAACAATTTCAATTAAAAAAAAAAAAATCAAATGGATTTGAATATAATGAATATTTCGATACTACTTACTCATAATAATAGGCGAGAAGTCTTTGCCAATCACTTGATTCAGAAGAATAGGAAACATGAATATTTGACCGTAGTAATATTTCATCATATCCGCACAATATTTTCAAAATATTATAATAGTTGTATGAAATAATGTGGTAAATATTATATGGTTGAGTATGGTCCTTAAGACAGCTTTCAGTTACAGCAACGCAATACTGAATCGTGGCATCTTCCAATTCAACTAAGAAACAATCAATCGATTCCAGTACTTACTATGTTATTGACATTATTAACAAAGAGTCAATTATCCACAATTGAATAAATACCATGTGTATCAGTATCAAGCCGATAATCAACTAGGACAAAGACCTATAATCACGGAACTAGAAAACGGCACAGGCATTCTGAAACGGATCTATATTGACAAATCATACCGATGCTGGATTAGAGTTATTTAAGATTTTATTAATTCTAAACATCCCGTTATACCGTTATTACCTTTCAAATGGCATTTTTCGTTTTCCCGCAGTAATTATAATAATTATAACCGCTCTCGATTGTAGAAACAGTTAATTTCTTGTTTTTGTTCTTTGCAGAACATTTTCATTTGATTTTGTTTTCATTTCAACTTCCTTTTATTCCATCTTGTTTTTATTTCATCTTCATTCCATTTCATATTTTTTCAGTTGTGTTTGTCTTATTGATTTCTATAATATTATTTCCATTTAATTCCATCTGAGATGAATACACATCACTTCAGTTAAAAAATTTTATATTATTTCATCAGAAATCAATTATTGAAAGAATTCAGACTGAATGTTATTTAAATTAGTTTATTTTGTATTCAACAACAAACGTTCGAATGATAGTAAACATGATATAGTCTATTATGTAAACATTGTGACCATGAGGGCACACATTCTAGCCTTAGACTCATCCATTTATAAACTCCAAATTTTTGGGAGTTTACTTCTTGTTCTTGTTGTTCTTGTCAGTGTTCATATTCCGTTCTTAGAGACAGTCACGTCTCCCTGTTTGATCTAGGTTACTTTCTGGACAGTTGTATTTCTTGAAATCACAGACTGAGACTACCACGGCGCCTGTTAGAAATTAAATCTTTATTTAATAATGTTCATTCATGACACATCGTAGAGTATGATTGAGGAATTATGAGATATTCAATATTCATGTTATCGAAATGCAATAGATTAATGTTTTGTTAGCTTTCCTGCGCTCAGGTTTATTATGCCTCTGCAGGTTTTTTCCTGTATCTTGTATTGTTTCATAAGATATTGCATAAAATGTATGAATTATTTTGTGAATGGAAAATGAATTTGATTTGAGATCTATAAAACGAAATTGTAATTGTAATGAGCCAATTTCTCAAAGGAGGGAGGAGTAAGTACCGTACTCGATAACTAAAGATTAATTTTTATTTTCAGGTGGGTTACAGTTTCTGCGAACATGAGGTCTACACTGTAAAATATGTATGAATATGAATAGATTCAACTAATTAGTTTTTAAATCATCCATTTTCCTCAAATTTATATTTTATGTAGCCAACATTATAAGTTATACTCCATTATTATTACTCCAGTATGATTGCAAATCATATCGGTATGCCAAACATGTCTTTGAAAATTCCTATGATGAAAATAAAATTTGCATTCTTCCTATTTATTTGTTCCATAATAATGATCGTCCAAATTGGAGTTCTAGTGGAATAAATCTGTGTTTGATGCGTATTTGGATATTCATGTTTAAAAAAACATAAGGTTTATTCAAAAACAGACAGGGATGCCTGTTTATGGGTGAACTTTGGAAATTACATGGGTTTATATTAATGATTTATGTAGGCCTATAAGTTTTCAGAATAATTGTTGAGCTGTATCATTATATATGTGCCCAAAGCTTCTAGTCCACCACATATTATAATGATAATGATGTAATTGGTAACAAAATATTTCTATAAATTCAATAAATAATGAAGAGTTTCAAATACGAACAGAAAAATAATTATTTTCTTTTTCCAGTCGGTGTTGAAAATTCTCGATTTTTAAGATTTCTTCAAGATATTTATATTATATTTTCAGTTTTACTCAATATATGGTGTATAAATTCGGAACCATCAAAATCCTAATAGGATATCATGGTACAATGAGTCTATTGAGTCGAAACATAATTGTAGTTGAAAACTTTTTGGTGTAAGTCGTGTAATCTATATGGGTATCAAAGTAATTCAACCCAAATCACATTTTTCTCAAATCATGATACTTTTTGATGGATGAGGTTGATAGAATATTCACTCACAATAATTGAGTGAATCCATGATTTGATAATCTCAGAAAACTAGTTGGCTGTAGAGATGAGATTGCAAAGTCTCAACTTTTCAGGATAATCAATACATCTGTGACAAGAAAAACTCAAGCAATCGAGAACATAGATTGACATAAACACTTTGTTACTCTGTACTGTTGTGAAGGAACCAATCAACAATACAAAGTGCAATGAGATGGGAGAGGAAGAAAAACAAGATAGAAGAATAGAGGTGGAATAAAAGGGAGAGGGATGAAGGAGTACGAATGGAAAATTTTATATGGAGGAAAATGAGAAGAAAGAGGAAGGAGAATGATGAAGAGAGATGAAAAGTGGAATGAGTAGTGAGGAAGATGACAGAGCAGGTGACGAGGAATAGCAAGAAGCAGTATCAAACCGCAGGTATTATTAATGGATCGAATCGTCTGATGAAGAATTGCTTTCACACAATGGAGTATCGATGAGACGAAAGGTCTCAGGGAGGGACAGTAGGCTGCAGGGATTCAGGGATTAAGGAGCAAGGAATCGCTCTGGAGAAAGGCAGAGCAGGGAAAGGAAGGCAGACAGAACGTATTGTCCCTGCCACAATGGAGCAGCGTGAATCTGACAGCTGGTCCTAATTGAAATGGAACATATTATTGTCCCCTCCTTCCCCCCTCCCGTAACTCAGTGAGGGATACGACTTTTGCCTCCTCCTTACCAAACTCCCCCCGAAATGATACGACATCCTAACCCCAGATTTTATCTTTGCACCGTTTGAGTTGGCCTCCATCACTTAGAGAGGATATAAAACCAAACCAAACCTTCGCCAAGCCTGCACCAGCAGTCAAGTGAAGCTTTCAAATCATACGTCGCGCATGCATTGTCTGTCCCCTCACAGTGCTTTTGTCACGTTTTATCATTTGCATTGTTGTGTGGTAGGCTGAGTGGTTTCTCAGATTGAGATGAGTGGTATTGCAGAACTGGGATAGGTGGAATTTTTTGTGTTATTTAGGACAACGCTAAAGCACCAGGATAACTATAATACCGTCTGACCTTGCTGGCTGAGGTCTGGAGTCAGAGTTTTCAGGTCGCACCTGATCGGTTAATTAACCAGGATCAATTCATCATCCATTCCAGTAAAAAATACACTGATGGAGTCAATTATAATATTAAATGAGTAGTCTATAGCTTCCAAATAAATATGTGAGAATTAAGATTGGTCATAATGTTAATCATCTCTGGAGCAGAAGTATACCAGTGAGATTGTAAAAAATTAATCTACAATAGTACTTATTAGGTGATTGTTTAGGAATCTGACCAACTAACTAACTTCTTTGAATTTTTTGTTTAATCTACATAATCAAAGATTGAGATAACTTTCTTCCACAGTTACATTTACAATCAAAATATTTCTCAATCACAGGATAAAGCAACATTCCTTATTTTCACTATCCAACGTTCTTCACATTCTGAACAGGATTGAGATGTTTTATTCCACTCGAAATTGTGGATATCCTTTTCAAAAGTGAAACACTTCAATAATACTTTCTGAGACTATTCAGACTTAAATATGACATATAGTTATGATGTTAATTCAAGTGGAGTAATATTAAAGAATTTGAAAATGTGCAGTCGAGAAATTTCTGATTCAGTGAGTTGTGTGTTTGTAATGCAGTCGATCTACGACAAACAGGTCTTTCGTACACCTTTGCAGCGTGCATTGAGAAAATTTCGACAAAGTAATTTGTTACTGTCAAGAAAATAAGTAATGGATCCGCGAGAATTCTGAACCAATTTCACATCTGCCCCCCCCCCTCTCACTCCTCCCTCCACAACCGCCAACCAATTCTCTCCTCTATTCCACTCTTCACCAAACCACTTCTCGTCTTTTTCAACTTTTTCTCATTTTCTCAATCTTCCTTCCTCCTTCATCTTTTACGCGATTTCTTAAATAATAATCTTTCCTCATTAATCATTTCTCTTTTCCAACTGGTCTCTCATCTCCTTCCGAAACCATGAATAGTCACCAAATCATTTCTACAAATATTAATTATTGCTAGTGGTATTTTCTCCGGCCGGGAACATGATCAGGGAATAGTTCCTTGAAAATTTATAAATGCTGTTATTGCTGTATTATTAGAGTATGGCTACATTTGGTGTCGATACCAAAAGGTGTTTGACAAAAATAAACACATCGACGAAAACACCATGTTTTGCCAATAGGAAAAATGGTTAAATTTATTGATCATGTTCATTATAATTTTTTTTTCTGTGGATGATATGATGAGAAAAAATGATTATTGCATAGTGAACTGCAATATTGATTAGCAGTGTGTGTCAGCCTTCTATCTTTTTCAAGAGACTTTTAGAATTCCACTAACATTCCAATGTCAAGAAGTCGACACTTCAAATATTGATGTATGTGGTATGTTTGAAATGAAAATTAGAAGAAGAACCCACTTAAGAGTTTTAAAAATTCGTAATTTTCCGGCATTGTGTGATGTAAATAGCCATTAGCTTGTCTGCACACATTGTAATTAAAAGAAATAAATAATTCTGCTAGTACACCTAGATTAGCAATAAATAAGGTCATACTCAACTCTCGCAGGTCATAATAGAAGTGTTTTATACACTTCGAAACAGAACTGTGACATTCAATATCCGTAGTGGATGAATTCTTACACATTAATGAGAATTCATTTCGAAAATGTTATAAAATTTCAATATGTCATGATATATGAATATCTCTCATACATTCAGTATACAATATCAACAAGACTACATCACTGTGCATTGATCCATGATGAATATTATGTTTTAAAGCAATAATTTATGAAGCTTCGAATACTGCAGAAAACTTGAATGATGATTATGGTTGATAAACAATAACAGTGCTTAGGAAAAATCAAATTCTCATCCATTATTAAGAAGTGAAGAAAGGGTGAATCCAATTATGTCATTATTCAAAGAGTATCATAAGAGTTCCCTATTGATATGTTGAAATAATGTTCATCACTGATATGTTAGTGTTATAGAGAAGGCTTATAAGCTACCAAAATATCTATCAGAGTTGAATAAAGATTGTTTGTTAGCTTGAGAATGTTTGGGCCTACCGAGAACACAAATTTTCCTTGAAATACATGAGAGTTGTGTCCTGAAATGCTTGATCATGATCTGCCTGGAGGCATGGAGCGAAATGTGAATATGGCATAAATTCTTTCAGTTCTCCACTGTGATAGCCTGTAGGTACAAGAGTATCTGATAAAGTCGCCCGCATTCCGATATTTTCGGTGGGATAGTTGACATTCTTATCGGAGCCGGACCTTCGATGTCGCATATTGATACGCCACAAAAATTCTGCAAGAAAATTTCCGATTCCGAGAAGAGAAAGTGGATTTTTATTGTCATTGTACGATAAAACGAGTATTTCTCCAATATTCCTGGAACGTAGTAGGCCTAGTGTTTGCCTATAAACTGTTTTCTACAGATAACAAGTATATTTGTGTGTTTGGAAAACATGGACTTTGCTAGCTTACTTGATCAATAATTTTCCTGTATTTGTTCAAGATTTATTGTTGACTTTGTCAATTCTTGTGAACCAAGGGGTTGTTTCATGAAGAATCACAAGCTACAATGAACTCAGAGTTAACAATATATGTTTCTGTTTCATGAACGTTTACTTGTGAAACGAGAATTTTACAAGCTTCGAGGCAGCAGACTTTGAATAGAAAGCACAATAATTTTTTGAACAGTTGATTCTTTTCAAAATTTGAAAATTAAAAACCGACCTGGAAAAAGCTTTTGATACTGTACCAATACAAAAACTTTTTGAAGTTTTGGATAAATCAGCCATCAATAAACATTACTTATGTGCTATAAATGAAATTTATAAGGAACAAGCCAATATTATTAAAATTCCAAACAAAGTGTCCACGCCTTTCAGAACAGACAAGGGCGTGCTCAAGGATGTTGCCTTTCTCCGACCCTGTTCAAAATCCACCTTGAGCAAATACTGACTGATTGGAAAAAGAAATGTGAATATATGGGTATACCAATACATGACAATCATATCTACTCGCTGTAGGAGGTCTACCTACCTAGAAGTAGGAGGTCACAGTAGCAAATTGTGAGGAGTACAAATACCTAGGCAGCGAATGAGAGAAGAGAGATGTCCAAAGAAAGTATTGAATTGGAATCCACCGGGAAGAAGGAAGAGAGGTAGACCACCCGAACTTTGGCATAAACAAGTGCATGATGATATGACTGAGATAAATCTTGTTGATGGAGACTGGTTAGACCGAAAAAGATGGCATATGGGATGCAAGAAACGGCTAGAGCTGTAAATTAACTCGCTTATATAATTATATAAAAACCGAGCTTTCTATTAGGCCCGCAAATAGGAGGGGCTTCCTTCATGTGGAACGGCCCGACGCTAGGCCGCAGTCGAACAGCCGTAGCCAATAACAAGATAAGGGTTGTGATTGACTGCAGGTGTTCAACTGCGGCCGAACGTCGGACCGTTTTTTATGAAGGAAAACGTATCTTTATACTTCACGATTTTTGTAAATCCGGTTTATTGTTTTCCAAATAATAAATCAAATTATATTGAATAGAACTTGGCAAACACATTTTGTGTCTCTGTGCTCATCATACATGTTATCCAATAACCTATTGAACATGATTGGGGAGATTGCAACTATCGTAGTCAGTCACGATAATAATTGGACATAACAATAGCATTAGGATAATGATAATCTTCTATCAGTGTCCGTAAACTCGTAGGTTAACAGATAGATTGGATTTGGGAGTTGAAGATTAGAATCGCTGGAAGGAAGGACGGTGAGGGGGAATGGTAATGGATCGATGAGAGCGAGCAGTGTTGAAGACTACAAGCTTAGAAGTTTAGGGGAGGAAGAGAGAGCAAGAGGAAGAAGGAGTGGCGAAGGAATAGGGAAATAGAAGAGGAATAGAGGAGATGGAATAGGGATGAAGGAGTGGTGGAGGAAGGAGGAGAAGAAGAAGGTAGAAAAACCCGTGAGGAGAACAAGAAGAAGAGGTAGAAAAAACTAGGGAGACTGAGAATGAGTAGAGAGAAAAAATTGAGAAAAGGTAGTGGAATGATGAAACAAGAAGAAAAGATGAATAGAGCTGGAAGGAAAAACGAGGAGGAAAATAAAGATGAGGAAGAAAAAAGAGTTAAAAATAAGCCATGAGAATGAAAAAGGAAATGGAATAGATTGAGATAAGAGAGGGAAATGAGCACAAAAGGAAGAAAAATGACAAGAGTGTCAAAGAGTCAGTAAAAAAAAGGAACAAACTTAGAAATAACAAAAGAGCAATGAGTGAAAAAGCTCTACCAAAAGCTGTAGAAAAGTTGTGAATAAAGTAACGCTACATTTTCATTAAAAGCCAGGCAAGCAAAAATAAGATGAAAATATTGATAATCAGCATTACGCTGATAACAGCGATAAGAGGACTCACCTGCAAATTTCGTAAACGTTTCTTTTATTGTTTTATTCTTTAAAATTTAATGATTTATTTGGCATATCAATAGAAATGTAATTGGGTAAAATAATCCTTAAAAATTGTCATCATTGTTTACCCGTTCAAGACCAACTTGATTATTGCATTATTGTCCAAACCGGCAATCAGCTGTGACTTGCCAAAAATTTAGTAGATTAAGGGAAAAGCACCAGTAGTGGCCACTGTTTCAGTAGTGGCCACTTGAATGGTTTTTTTTAATACGAATTTGATGCCTTCAAATGAGTTCTAAATCTGCTAGAGACTTAGCTCATACTCTTTAGAAGCTGAAAGTTCAAGTACAAGCTCGCAGAGTATCATCAGAGATTTCTGAGAGAAATTTATTGTCGCCATTTCACTGGAATACGTGATTTTAGTAAGAAGTTCAGTTTTGTCTTAGACGTTTCAGTAAGAAGGCATGTATACAAATTTTTGTATTATGACTAGAATGTCTGTAATTTCGCAATTTCTGGTGTTATAATCATTCCCTAGAATGTCTAGATGTTGTTAAGAGGGTTTATTTCTAGCCAAATATAGACGATATTTTGGCGTAAAAGCAGACTGGCCACTACTATTACAAGAAACCGTGAATAATCTAGTAGTGGCCACCCAATATACATTGTTGTAGAAGTTGCAGATATTAGAGTAAAAGCTGATGTTATTCAAATTTATGTTCTCCTGAGACTTTTTGAAATAGGATACAGAGAAAAAATAACTTTAAAACGTCTAATTTATAGTTTAACCTCACTTTTCTAGTGGCTTGTAACCAACAAAAATGCATTACCAACTCAATTCATTTTAATATAACCTATTATTATTTCTGGCGTTATTATCACGTTCTGGAATGTAAATTTAGCTTACTTAAATGATTGCAACAAGCAGCTTGAGAAATTGAATTTTAAATAAGCATAGAACATCATGTGGCCACTATAGAATCAGTACCTGGCCACTACTGAATCATAGTGGCCACTTTAGAATCAAAATCGAGTTCCACAAAAAGTTCAATTATTATTTTTTGAATTGAGATATCAGCCATTTTAAGTAACGAGTCAATCAAGAAGAATCTGGCCTACATGTTCATTGAGTTTAAGATGAGATAAAATGATGAAATGGACTCACAATTCTGCATAAACTATAAAAAAATCCTTAAACATGGCCACTACGGTGCTTTCACCTTATTGTATTATAAGTTTTGTGAAAACTACTCATATAACTTGCATTTTCTAATTTTCTGAATGACTCATTTAATTTGATTCCCATTCTCAATTCAATTTAAAATAATTTCTGTCTCAAATTACTTCCGTCATGCCCACCCCTCTGAGAAATTCTCTAGAAGTTGGAAAAGAAAGGGTGCTGGATGAGATAATTCTCTCTCGGATGGGCTTGAGAGAAACGTGGAGTAGGCTGTGATATGTGAATATAATGTAAAAAAACGTGTCATGTCAAGTGCTCGACGGGTGCCTCTACCGACTGACTGTCCGGGGCAAATTTGGTGAGACGTTTCCATATTCAATTCTCCGACCTATCCCAGAGAAAAAACCAACCCTTAGGTGGGTGACTTTATTTTAAATAACTTCACAATAAGTAGAAAAATTGGGAAGAGTAGAAAGAAAGTGGAGGAGAGGCAAAAACGGCAAGGAAGCAATCAAATAAAGAGGAAGAAGATGAATGTGGAAAAATATACAGAAAGTGCAAGAGTTAGAAGTGGAGAAAGAAGTACAATCAGATAAGCATGAGAAAGAAGAGGGAAGGAGCCACAAGAAGAAGAAGTAAACAAAGTGGAGGATGATAAGAAATAGAAGAGGAACGAGAAGATGAAGGAGGAGGAGAAGAAGAATAGAAGAAGAAGGAATGGCAGAGGAAGGAGTTACAAGAGGATAAGCATTACGAGGAAGTTACAGTAATACGTCGTCGTGAGCCAATTAATGAGCACAGGATAGGAGGAAAATCAGCAATGATGTTAATGATGATGACGGCAGTGAGTTGGAATCAGTGTTCGAATCCGAATTTAGCCAGCTGAAGATGTCAGTGGAACGAACGTACCAAGATGCTAATGTGTGGTGACAAACACATTGACATGGAATTAATCGCAGCCCTATCACGTTACACTTTCCTGTCTCTGCTCATAATCCTCCTTCCCCCTCCCTACATTCTACAACTCATTCTCCACCATCAACAGCTAACACTCACACCAATGGTATTACTCTAAATTCTCTCAACATACAATTTTCTTCTTATTTATTTTAAACACTTAACCTCAATATTTTTTGTGTTCAGTCTTCTCCTTCTACAATTACATGTTACTTATTCCATCATTTTGAATCCTTGAATTTTTCGTGTTAGTTACTACATGTTATTTTCATTACTACCTTCTCTCTATAACATTTATCTTTGAGCATTTTCTCTCATGTGACCTTCCTCCTTATACATTTTCCATCCCCGCTACTTCCTCCGTTTTATTTTAATCTTATGCTTCTCCTTATCTTCTTCCAAATTATTTCTTTTCCTTTATTATCCCTCTCCCGCCTCATTCACCTTCATCATCACATTGTTTCTCTGTTTTCACCTCATACTCTTTCTGATTCTCATCGGCTCCCCCTCCTCCTTTCCTCCCTTCTCCTATCTTCTTAATGTGTACAGTATTCAACTTGTAATAATTCCACTAGTTGAAGTCAAGGTTACCTCCTGAAATTACCTCGCCTTCAACTAGTGGAATTGTATAATCACCTGCTCTCTACGAAATTACACCATCATCAGTGGAAATAGAAGCACTGAGTTAACCATACTAACTTCAAGCAGCCATCTATTCGACACATATTAGATATACTATACTGTTCTATGAGGCTTGTCTTCAGTTACTAGGTAATGATATTGTCAACTTCATCGTGATCATGTCGGTAATAATCACAGTTTTGACAAGTTGTATTCGATGATGAGAAGTCGGAATTTCAAATAGAACTGCAAATGAGAATCTCTAGTGATAATGTCAAGTATTTGTCTGTTAAATGTGTAAACTCACGAATAGTATGATTAATCAATAAGGAACAACGATTAAAAACTCAATTAAAGAGATGAACAAATGAGTAGTATAAAATATTTTTCAAACAAAACTGAACGAATTTTATATGATTTGGTTCAGTAAACACAGAAATTGAAAACAATTGATTTGATTATGATCTACTAACTATTTTAATTTATCATTGCTCATAATTAGTTATTTTTGTGAAAAGTGAGAACAATTAGGAGAAGGAAAGCCATCTAATGCCAATAAAGCACCAGCAATGATTGTAGGATCAATAACTGATTATTCTTTCAGAATAAACATTTTGCAATTCGAGAATATTCTGTTTTAATCTTTGAAGATCGACTTTCAATCAAAATTTTGATATACCTTTGATGTACAGTTTGTACAAAGCATTGATTTTCGTTATTTCATGGAATATGGAGATTTTTGGATCCATTACGAAACATGAATTCTGTTTCGAATAAAGCTGGATAAATCTGCATGTTTAAAAACAGGGTATAAAATACTTATAGTGTAGCCTACTACTCCAAGTGCAAATCGTATAAGGTTGTGTAAAAAACGAAAACCAACGTAAGTAACGATAACAATACACTGTTGCTCCATCTGTAGCTGAGTGCTGCAGAACAAGACAACCAAAATTATCCAGCTAAATACACACTAACAGAGAAAACAGGACGATAATCCAAGAAGTGCGTCAGGCTCTAATGGCTCTAATTCGTGTCTTTTCTTCTCAAAAAGCAGCAGCAGAAGCGCTGGGTTTGAGTTGATACCGTATCTCGTCTATTGTTGACTTACTGAGGAACATTCTCTTCCCATGGTAGGGGGGAAGTCTGCAACGGATGAGACAGTCACACAACTAACATACTCTCACACATAAAATATACTCTTGCTCGCGCACACACACTGTATAACAGAATTTCTGTCCCCATTTCATGTCCCTTCTCGGGGTTAACTTGTCTCGTTCATCTCTCACGAATAAATAATTTACTTTCTCATACTGTATTTATTATGTCCAGTGGATTATTTGAGAAACTTTTTGAAACAATCATGTCCTTTGTAATACAATAAAGATCCTATAAATTGGCTACAGTGCTGTACAGTGAAAGAGACGTGCACCTCATGTGTTTGTGGGCAAGAGCTGTGAGTGCTATTTGAATGTGTGGAAGAGATTACTGCATCAATTATCACTATGGTCAACAGTACGGTAATGATTATTCAGGATTAGTTATAGAAAGGATCCATGTATTGAGATTTCTCGAAAGTACTGTATTCATTTTCATTATTAATCAAGGGTGTGTGATTGACCGTCTTTAAAATCAATGACTATATAGGATCGAATTAGAACTTTTCGAATTACATCTTATTTATTATTTGTTGGGAAATAATTTTTAATTCACTGTACCAAACGTGAAAGTATGTCCCGTGAACGGGAAAGCAAACGTTGTAAACTAGCTCACTTTTTAAACAATTAAAATTGTCATCTATGAAAATATTTATTTCGCCAAAATCACGTACAAATGACATGCAAAATACATAATAAAAATATAAATTATAATATATCCAAATGACTTGGCACAGCCAGCAAAGTTAAACTTTTGCGCTAGCTGTGAGTTCATGAAGCGAAAAGAACAAAGTAAAGTAATACTGTGAAAATAAAAATAAAAAGTTGATTAGCCAATAAATTTGTGAGTAGGAGAATTACCTTAATACGTTAAGTACCCCATCAACTCAAAGTTTTGAAAAACCATTTCCCCAAGGACCTAAATGCGAAAGTACTGTATTTAGTTCGGGACAAATCCCCGAAAGTTTAGGATAGTTTCATGGCATGTTAGCTTTCGTGGTTTATTAGAGCTTCGGATCAAAATGACAAACGTTATGTACTCTAGTTGTGTATTGAATGAATAGGCTTGTTAATCCTCCAGTGGGAGCAGTTTGATACAGTGCCACTACAGATAGTAATTAGCCATAATCGCAGAGTGATAAATCTTGTGCTGGTATTTAGCATGTTTGATATTCATTGGAGGCGGACCTAGTACCAGTTCACAGGGCAGTTAAGGACTGATTGTCAAGCGTAGTTGGTGTGTGTAGCTTCACAACAAGGCTTATTTCCCCATGTGTGATAGTGTGACGGGCTCGCTAAGGCTGGGAAGCTCCATGCTTGTCAAATTAATTATGTTCAGTCCATTACCGCGAACGTGGCTCAGATTGCATGACCTTTGTATGTAGAGTTGCCTTTTCACAACATAATTAGTTGTTTTCACTTTTACTGCTATAGATTTCATAGATTCTACTTGTGATTCTAGTATAAAAATGAGTATTTTCGAATATTTATATTTCCAATACAGTATTTGTTTTGTTCACTTCAGGCTAATTGTGATAGATTTTGGTATGAAATTCGATTTTGTATCTCATTCCCTCTGAAAGACTATTTACCGTGCTAATAGTGAAAGCTGAATATTGTTATTATTTCTGGTTCACATTGTAGGGAAGTGATTATTGCACGCTGGATGAATTATTCCGCAATTTCAATTCCTCTAGAATAACCATCCAACCTGCGCGAGGATATAATTTTGTAAATTGGCTCCGATATCATTAGTTCTCCTTTCACCACAGATAAACACAAATTCTTCAAATAGCTATCATCAGATTTATTCTGCCTCGGATTGTTAATTTTGAAATTCCTCTCGCAATGGATTTGACGAGCGATACGATTGAAATTAGAGCAGCGTATTAATTCCCTGTAATTAATAATGTTTCATAATTGACTAGGTTTGTGAATGAGGTTTCCTGATATTCTTATTAGATGAAAATTTATTCCCTCACGTGATTATGTTTGGAATTTGATCTGATTGGAGTTGTTTAATTTGTTCAGATTTCATATATAGTGTTGTAAAGTAGGTACTAATAATAATTAACAATTATTGTTGTCATCAATGTTGCTAACATCCGGTTAAGCAACTTGAATTTCCTGTTGGAGTCACTTGATGAGGATTAATTGTGTAGGAGTATTGGTAATATATACATGGGTTATAGTCTAGGTTAGGTATAGGGTATATGATAGATAGAATTCCATGCCATAATAGTAATTATAATAAATTAAATTACATTTTGTATATTGACAGTTGTATTTCAGTAGCATAACGCAAAGTGGGCCTATGAATTATAGTGCACTAATAAAGTTGAATCAATTATGGTGTGCCTCATTTTACAGATCTGTAAAATATTTTCAAAATTCCATCATATTAAATTTCCTCAAAATAACCATTGGCACCTGCGTAATAGTTCAGTACAAGTGAATATATATTACCAGACACTGAAAATTATGAAAGTTGATATCTTTACAACTTCTACTATCTGTCGACAGTTTCCTTATTGTTCCAAGAATTCTATCAATCGCCGAAGAATCAACAATACCAAAAAAATGGTTGAATTCAATCTTGATCCTCAATTACATTAATTCAGCATGAGTATGACCATGACCATGACCATGGATAGCCTATCACATAATAAAATGCAATAAAAGCAATACCCTACTACAGCTACAACTACTACTGGAACACAAATGCTTTTATGAAATCCTTGCATTTATGATATGATTTGAGGATGCATCGCAATACTAAAAAAAATTAGGGAAACAAGATCCAGATGAATCAAAAAGCGATAGATTATTCCGTATGAGCTTTTTAGTGTGAAAACTCTTGAATCCTGATAATAATCCAAAGTTGTTACGTATGGTTGTGTAAGTGAGTGTGAGCGTGATTGTGCCGACGTCGAAGTGAGCCAACCAACTCTGATCGGAGAGTTTTCAGCATTCCTCAGCAAAGTTTGTCGGGAAGAGTGCGCTGCGCGCTGAGGCGCGTCTAGTTGGAAACCGCCGCCACACCTGGGTCCTGTCAATCAGCCGGTGATGGAGAGCGTTCCCAACAAAAAGAGACAGTAAAATACTGAGCGAAGCGGTGAGACAGAGAGCGAGGAACAAGTTCTAATTTCTTACTCGGCAACTTTGCACATTCTGAATATTATACGGCAAACACGAAATTGGAAGACATGCTTGCAATTAGCTCGCGATTTGTGAGATCTGGAAACATTGTTCGTCACATCTTCGGTTGTTGAATTAATCTCTATTATAAAGTTGTGATTTGAAGCCTCAAGGGAGGATACACTATACAGTGTACATCTAACTGTGGTAGCTTACTTCGCCGAATACATTATGAAGATTGATGTTATGAAGTTTAAGGTTTAAAAATTGAGTAAGATTATTTTCAGCTCAGAAAAGTTCACAAACTTTGATTTTTATCGATGAACTATTGTGATAAAACCTTTCCAGTTTTTTCAATGTTCGAAGTCTGGGAAATTTCATTCAATACATACAATTTAGAAGAGAAAATGCTTTCGAAAGTCCGTGAGAAATTACTTTTTATGTGAAGAGAAAGAGGAACATAAAAGTTTTCTCATGACTGTCTCATACGGATTAACTCTCATACTCTCCTGATCAATAGAAGTCTGTAGTTCAGGAGGAACGTTAGTTAACTGATCACTGTACAATCAACAAGCCATGACGAACTGTCACAAATCACTACAACTTTAACTAGTATAAACTTCAACTGAATATAACATTGTTGATGTCTTATTTATATATGATTTATAGATTATTTGAAGCTATATATTATTATAGGGACTACTGATAACAAAGAGTTATCAGTTTACATATTTTTACTTTGATCCAACTATACTCTATTATGAATCAATTCAGTTACAATTTCGTATAAAATGAACGCTATTTTCCTCTTCAAGTTTTTCTTCCCATTGATATGGAAAGCACCAGAATATTATACTTAAAATTGGTATGGAGAATATACAGTGAATCACAACTGTTACTCACGAGGTTACGAGTGGATAAATTTGTGAGTCATCCGAGTGTGTGACACGGTGTTGGTGGCTCATATTCTGGACAACAGTCAACGTGTGGCATGGATCGAAGCATAGCCGGGTGTAAGAAGGTGATTTGTTTGTATCATGCGGTACCTTACCGCGTGTTGAAATGCTATGCCACGCCATGCGGTGTAGGTGATGTCAGACCCCCAAGCCCCTTTCCCGGGATGTGTGGGGGTTGGAGGACTCCCTTTTGGAGAGAGGGGGCCCCTCCTGGAGGGACAGATCGCGTGCCAACCAGCCAGGTGACCGTAATTTACGCTGCCGTGTCGGCTATCTGTGCTTGCTGCTGATTCTTATTCAACTGACTCAAATATTATCACCATCCCTCGCTACCTATCATCCTATAAGCCGGAGAGGGGTTGGGGAGCAACTATTCGCTGGAGCTTTGTTTTTCCACCTCATTTTTCTATTGTTTCCCTTCTTCGTTTTCTATTCATTTCAATTACTTTGGTGATTTTCAAATTTTCCTCCTCATTACTTCCTTTATTGTTCTTCTTATCCCCTCTAATATTATTCTCTTAATTTGTTTGTCGTAATTATTCGCGCATCACAATGTATTTTGCAGATCTTTAATTTTTTTCTGCCTCTTATTTTTTTCTACTTGTGTTCATACTGTTCATATCTTTCTTCACATGAGATTTATTTGTACTTTTTTATGAATTCTCCTTAGATTTTTTCGAGTTTTGATCTTCATTCTTCTCCCGCATTACTCACTATTCCACATCTAGAAGTTTTACATATCCTTCTTCTTATTTTGTTCTATTCTTGTTATCTCATTTTTTTAACTCCTATTCTATCATTGATGTATTCTATGTTCTTCTTTCTCCATTTGATTCCTCAATTCTTCTACTCTCTCGATCTAAATTTTCCTAATTTTTTATTCTATTCTACTGATGAATTCTCCATCTCCTCCAAACTAGCTCCTCTCTCTTCAACATACTTTGCTCGTCTTTTTTGTTCCTTCAATAAGTTGCTCTTCCTTAGTGTATCTCTCTCTTTCTCTCTCACTTTCTATCCCCCTCAACCACACACTTTCTCTCTGTAGCTCTCTTAAACTCTCTTTCTCAATCACGTTATCAAATCTATCATTCTGCACCTCTTTTAACTGATTCCTAGTATTTTTACAGACTAATAAATTCAATTCATTTTCTACTAAGTTCATTTCACGCTATTTCTTCACCACACCACTCACCATGTCACCTTTCTATCTCTCACTTACTTGTACTTAGTTTCTTTCTCTTTCTTGTTTTTTCCACGTTCTTTCTCCCTCTCTTTCTCCACCTCATCCCTTTCCAAGTCACCTCATATCAAGTAGCGCACGTCTTTTCGTAACGTTTCTCTTATTAAATAACGGAACAGCAGGGGTTTTGTTTTTGTTTACAATTATGCTGCACGCGAAACGCCTTATCTTTCACTGCCGTTTCAATTTTCTGTCTTGAAGATTTTAGTGTTCCACTTTTACTATTCAGATTCCTGTACTCTTTTTGTTAGTGTCAGACGGATTTGGGTAAACGGTTTCATGTTTAAGGCGGTGACATGCAATCAGTGCATTCATTTTGTGTTGAAGTTTTTTGGTGACTGTTGGGTACCAACTGATTGTCATTCAACAGAATCACATTTATGGGTTTCTGTTCATGATTATTATGAATCTACTAGATAAAATTCCCACTAGAAATTCAAATTCTTTCAAATAAATTTTAAATGATAAAGAAGAATCATTCCACAGTAGTTTTCTCCAGAATGATTTGATATTATGATCGATCATTACAAGTAATATTTGTAGCCTACTAGTCAAATGAAATTGTTTGTTTTTTGTCGTAGAATAAAGAATATACTATGATTATTCAATATTTTTCAATCGATAGTAATTGGATGGAATAAAATGATTTTCGCTACACTTCACGGAAATAAGCTACTTACCAGTCCCTATGTAGACTAGGAAGTCGTCATTCACATACATAATCGATCAGCTGTTGTCCTTGAGCGGAAAGAAGTCCTTTCCATGCAAGGATCATGTCTTTCCAAGCGTGGACAGCTGGCGCCATCTAGCGAGAGAAAATACAACTACAATGGACCATCTCTTTCTGTGAAACTGCCAGGAATTGGTCAAAAACAAGAAACTTTCTATTGCTATTGTACAATTTAGGATGATCTTACAAAAACTATCATGAGCTTAAACGTTTCTGGACTGAAAAAATCGAATATTCTGATAGTTATTAAGTAATATCCAATTGATTAAATCAATAAACTTGTGATGCTCAGCTCAACCGAAGCTAGTATAGTGAGTTATCTTGTCTGGCTCTTCTTAGATCTCATTAATTCGTTTTGTTTTGTTCATTCATGAAATTATATTGATAACATTTATTTGAAGTGTACCGAAAGAAATTATACACAACTCGCCCAGGAAGTTTTTTACAGTATTCGGAATTATTCCCAGGCTCGGCAAGCGTCGCCCGGGAAACTATCCTCATACCGTAAACTTTTCGTCCCCAGGCTTGTGGCGTAATGTATTATTACCTATGTTCAACTTTATAACACTGATGAATAAAACCAAAATCAGATTCTGCTTTCTAAATTATTGATGTCCTACAGTTTGTTTGTATTAACAATATTGACTGATTCTAGTCTCATTCCTGTCAATTCCACTTATTTGTTCATAATTATGGTATTCTGGGAAAGTTGACATGGTAAATGGTTTCTCATATACCAGAAGACATCATATTATATTTATATACCATAGTTTGTGGAAAATTCTTCTCGAGAGAGCGAAAAAGTTATTTGAAAATAATTATGAGGAACAGAACAAGCAGGAGAAGAACGAGGGGGAGGAGGAGAAAAACACGAAAAAGGAGAAGGAGGAGAAGAAAAAGGCAGAAGATTTAAATTCAAGAATTTCCATAAGTAAACGGGCAAGAACGAAAATACATGAATGGGAGAGAAAAATAAATGAGTGAATGCTGTGAACAAGAGAACTTTATTAGCAAGATGTAACGTCGTATGAAAAATTCAGCTCGACAGAAGAATGAGTGGAAAAATGAAGCGAGTAGGGAAGGAAGTGGTGTACAAGGTTGAGGGTGTAAATATAGAAGAACATGACGTGGAGAGTAGTTGTGCAAAAAGGGACCGGAAAACGATGGAAAAAGTGGCAGTTAATAAAGCAAGGTGAAAGACCCTGCTAATGAAGATGATTCTATTCAAAAATTGCTCCAATAAAGAGTTCAAATTAGTGTTCTTATGAATAAGGTAGTTTGGGATCGCTTGGATGCGGGGGAGGGGGTTTTTAGGGGAGTTGAATATCAGTATCGTGTAGAAAATAGCGTTGGGAGGGGATTGACGAGCAATCTAGCTGACGTGATTTCCAGATTGAAATGTTCCTTTAGAAATTACGTCGTGGATGACGTAAGGCATAACAGCTTGAACCTTGGTTGCATGCCCTATTTGGTCTATTCACAAGTTCAACACTTGGTCCAATCACGGCTCGATCGCTCCACCTCCCCCACCCACTCTCACACACCTATTCGATAAATGAACATGGCAGGTTATAAAGGGGGAGAGGTGGTGAAGTGATTTTAGGGGCGGGGGCAAGAATGAGGGGTTAAGAAGGAAAGGGTGAGGTTGTTGGTTGATCCAACTTGAACAATTTCATTATTCCTTACCCGTACATCACATCAGAGTGTCAGAGTTGGTGGGGAGGGGTTGTAAGTCAGCAAAAGTTAGGCCTTGTTTGTCCATCACAGCCTGCTGACTCAATTAGGCCGCCCGCGCCCTCTGCTGAATGAGACTTCAACTTCAACTGTTGTAGTAATATTCTGAAAGGTGGGTGCCTTCTCAAAGTGGACGGTATTATTGGAAACATGAAGTCGAGCACGAATTATATCGGATTGAGTTGTTCGTTGCAACATTCTACTGTAACTCAATTAATATCGTTTATTTCTATATTCTCGCTCGTTTTCCGGACGCAATGGTAATTCAGACACGAAAAATAACATTGAAAAAAATGAATAACTGAAATATTTTGAATATGTGTTGATATATTATTCTGTAATATATTCGATATTATTATGAATGAGGGAAAAGTAGTTATTATTAATTATTATTATTAATTATTAATTAGTTAATCAAGAGTTGAAAATTTTAGTCATTATAATGATTGTAATCTGTTTGGGTAGAATTCATTTTTCTCCGCTAGACTCATTATCATAAAATTAAGCTGATGAACTTGATTAAGAAAACATTCACTTGAGACATACTATTTTACATTGACGTAGAACGTATATTACTTGTTTTCTGGTAAACAATGGAATATAAATGAATGATAATAATAATAATATCTGTGAACAATGGTTCTAGTTGCTGGCAAGAATGTGATTTGTGTACCAGTAAAAATAGACACGATTATTACTGTAACAAATAGATTGAAATCCCATCTTATGAACGTATACAGTATACACCTCCTATACTATTACAAATAAATTGAAATTCAATTCAAACAGACCTGAAACTATTCATTATCAATGATAATTATGATTATATTTTGATTAATTATCATTATAATTGATTACAAACTGCTACTCGATAGAAAACATGAAATCAAATCGAAAACCAATCATCTCATGAACTCATACATCTTCTATACTGTTACATTTTAATAATTGACATTTAATTTCACAAATCAGTAGAAAAACAAAAAGGGCTTGAGAGACAAATCAAAATGCACATTTTGAATACTGTAAAGATTTAATGAACAGTAAGCTGATTTATCAACTTCTCTAAGGATAAGTACTACTCTAATCTCTATGGATATAACTACCACAATATCACCTTCACAACTACTCAAAAGGTAATCTGATTTATTGACTGATGCAATTGAATTATTCTTATCAACTTCACCGATTCAAATTGGATAGAATAATGGGAATGAGTGATAATAAAATAAATATTGTGACACTGAGGAAGTAGATCTCGAAATTCTGCAATTGCTCTTTCGCCCTGGAATAGCCGGTCGGCGCTGAGCGAAGTGTCGCAGAATGGCAGGCAGGCGGCTGCCATGGATGTGAAATTGGTATCCTACTGAAAAATTACTGACAAACTCCGTCTTATATAGAGATAACTTCGTGGAAGAAAGACTGTGAGAATGATACCTTCTCTCCAAATACTTCATGAAGGTCCCACAAAACTTCTGGCAAGTTCTCCAATATTTCTCTGTCACTGCGAAAGATCTTTCCTAACCTTGTGACAGGGCACAGTCGACTTTCTGATCCGAGAAAATAAAACTGGAAAAGCAATCCTGCGATTGGTTGATACGGTGTCATATGCCACTCACCATTATTATTAAGGGGTCTACTCGTAATCATCGTTCGTGGTATTTCTTGACATATTTCTGATAATTCACTCGCGGCAAATTTCTGAAAAATGATGGAGGAACGTTATTCATCGCAAGCAATAATCTTTAGAAATTTTATTTCTTAGAATTCACTTGAATATGAAATTTACTAGAGGTTCTATTCGAGTTAGGATGCATTTTCCCGAAGATTGACTCTTCTGAACGTGAATCTATTGAACGTATTCTTTGAGAGATGAATGTATTCATAATAGGGTTCATTCCTTCGAAATAGTTTTTCAAAGACAACAATTCTCAAAGCTATTGATGCTATTTATTCAATCGATTTAATATGGCGATAAGAGATGGAATTGATGATTTTTTTTTAAATATTGTGGTGAATATAATCGAGAAATACATTGGCTTGTATAGTCTCTCCAATCAAAGCAGACATTCTGATAAGATGTGAAAATCAGCTCAAGAGACCGAGACTGAGACTCCAGCTCGGTTAATATTGATTCAAAAATTATAAACCATGTTTCAAATTATAGATCAGATTGTTACCTACATTTTTTTGTGACATTTCACCTATAATACACACATTTATAATTTTTGAATCAATATTGACAGAGCTGGTGTCATTTTCACATCTTGCCAGAATGTCTACTTAGCTTGTATATACTATGCCTGAATTAAGATACTATAGTCAATGAAGAAACATGCTCAAATACTCTACTGTCTTGAATCCATATCGGAGTTGATGCAATTCTGATCTCAGGTAAATCTACAGATATCAACAATCTTAACCTTACCAATTCAACATCAACAAACCTTATCCAAAATAAAAGCATGGAATGAAAACAGTTAACTTCTAATATTTCAATAGCATAGCTTGAAATTGTTGACTGTTTCCATGTGATTTGTTGGAGAATTTGCTCGTAGTTGGAGGAAAAATAATATAGAAATGGGGGGTGTGTGAATGTAGAATGTGATAAATAAAGGGTTCGATGTGCAGGGATGAACGACGCCGAGGGTATTTGTGTGGATGAGGGTGGAATGTTTAGGGGGCTGATGAGGGTAGAGGGGGTGATTGCGTGTAGTGATCGGTCCATCACCCCCACGTAATCGCTCCCGTTTAAAAGTGATTAAGTATTTATACTCCCCCCACCCCCCACCAACACCAATTCACTCTCGCTCGGCAGCTCCCATCACGAAAGACCATCTCACAAATCCTCTTGCTTTCCAGTCTGTTCATGTCTTCCTCCGCAGTTTCCCTATTCAATTTTCCCTTGCAACGGTATTTTCCAATCAATGTCGAGTGATATCATGCCCGACGTCTTTGATGGGGATCTTCTTCCACTGACATATTCCCACCAGACGATATTTCCCTATTCATTGAACGCTGCTTTAAAGCACTGCTTGCACCGATTTTTTCCAACATTATCCCTATTAGACGGGGGAATTTTCTTGTTCAGTGCTCTCAGATAGAAACAGCCGAGTGCAGATTTACTCCGTTATGTCACTCACATTTCCAACGGGATGAAATGAAATGAAAATATTCTTTAACAGGCGGAAGAAAGCGTTCTTTTCCGCTGCTTAATCTGGGAAATCAAAGTTATTCACTTTGCTCAACGTGATAATATTCAGTACTGAAAAAGGCAAACATCACATTATCAGCGGAACTTGTTTCAGTTACTTACCCATCATTTTCAATTATTCAATAAAGGCTTCTCTACTATTTTTACAATATGCTCTTCTATTACTTTCCACTAGTAAACTCACACTAAAACTACTACTTTGAGTATCATTACTTGAATTAATTTTCCAACAATTAAAAGCCGTTCACATTTGGCTGATTCAATGTGGATACAGAATTATAAAGAAAAAAATTAATCTTAAGTTGAATTTCTCGAATATTTCCTTGATTGTATGTCAGTGTTAGAAGCTTCTGTGGATATGTTAATTTCCCATGAGAGTTGTGCAATGCTGTATCTGGAGTAGTGTTCCAGAAGAAATCGTTCTTGCAAACTTTTCAAGAACGAACATAAAAGTTCAAGTTAAGTTTTATTTTGCGACAAATAGAAGCGAGAAGCTTTAGTTTGTTCAACGCACTGGGATTTTTGGTAAATTGTCATACTCTTAATAATATAATTGTATATTTGAAACAATAATAAAATCATAAAGTATTATAAGATGCATTACGCTTTGCATTACAGCTTTAAACGTAATGAGACTTGGAACCTTCAAATCAACATAACATCCTCAAAAATTGAAAATCTCCCTTATATTGACAAATCAATAGTGATCCTTAGCACTACTAGCTCAACTTTGATCAATATGATTATGTTGAGGACGAAGATTATTCTGTGACTTCTGTTGCTGCTGCTACTGATGATAATGATGAAGATCACGACGATGATGATGTTGTTGATAATGATGTTGCCGTTGATGATTATGATGATGCGAAAGATATAAGCAGACGAATGTTATTAAAGGTAGAGATCTGAAAGGAGACATACTCATTTACCGTTTCCTGACCCGTTTCTCATAGAATAGTGCTACTCTCAAACACATTTGATTAATGTAATTAATGTGATAGTTCATGCAGTTATCAGAGGTGAAGCGATGGTACTCTGAACTAAGAGAATATGGTTTATTAAAAGGCTGGGATGTTACTGCTTCAAGAAGTAAAATTATATGTAAAGAGAGGGTTCAAATTTAATTGATGAATTATTTTCTGGAGATACAATTCCTCACAAGCTCACATGTATGTTTGTATGACAATCGCTTGAAGCGATTTTGAAGGAAATTGAGATTGATAATTTTTCTTTTTTTTTCAGAAAACATGGTGTTGGTGGATGCTGTTCTGGGACGGAGTGCTGAGATGCCTTGTAATATGGAGCCTGGAATAAAGGAGGACCGCGTCTACATGGTCCTATGGTTCCGGGAGGGGTCCAGCAAGCCACTATACAGGTAATTTTAATGAAGATTTATCATAATCATGGCATTATTAAGATAAATATCATTGTTAACAATTTACTGATTCCTTTCATCCTTTCTTTCGAAAAATTAAAACAATAACGGTGTATGGACATCATAGCATTTTGTGAATTTCATATTGGTAAGTCAATAAACTTATGGGATACACCAGATGAATATAATATAAACAT
This sequence comes from Sogatella furcifera, assembly GCA_017141385.1. Classification (NCBI taxonomy): domain Eukaryota; kingdom Metazoa; phylum Arthropoda; class Insecta; order Hemiptera; family Delphacidae; genus Sogatella; species Sogatella furcifera. The sequence continues at coordinate 39,728,393 of CM029550.1, forward strand.
GTTACATAAAGAACAATCAACATGATAATAATTCACAGACAAAAAAAATAGTATATAGAATGGTGAAAAGTAGAATGACAAGGAATCATATTGCATATTATATATTTTTGCCTATCTTCAACCGGGTTAAGTTTATTCAAATCATGTTTTATCATCATTCTTATCATTATCCGTGATAATAATAATCTGTTGTATCCAGAAGAGATTTGACATTGGAGTACTCGCTCATTAAAATGTACTTGTGATTGTGGATGATAAGCCTATGCCCTTATAAGCTAGGTGATTATCAACTACGACTGCATTTGATCAATAATATATATTGAATGTTCGGTTGAGATAATGATTTGCCTGTAGTTTATCTTCAAATTATTTTCTATCAGAAAACAATAGAACTCATTCTAGAGATCTCAGAATTGTATTATATCTATTCTATACCTTCTATTTATATCAATTCTCATAATACTATGAGATATTTTCATAGGCTATATTAATGAGTCTCCCGGGCATGACGATAAACTGCGTCCATAAACCGAATGACCACCGGTGTAAGTGGTTTCCCTCTACCAAGTGCCAACGGCCTTTAGAAGGGCGGAAGAGTGGGTAGAGGTTCAGGGCACCCTCTTGTCCATGGGGTTGGAAAGAGTCCTTGAAGGCGGATGAACTTTTCTAGTCAACGGCATAGGATGTTGAACGCAACGGGAAACGACAACATTAAAGATCCAGTTGAATAATGCAATAAAGTTCCAATTCCCCCATTTGGATCTCCGGGGGGAATGCATTAAAAGCAGCTGTTAAGTGCAGAATGACGTCAGGGAGAACACCTGTTAAAATAGCTACATGGAATTTTAAGACAATGGCCGAAGCAGGCAAAATAAATAATGCTATACAGGAAATGAAAAGAATGAGTACAGGAATCAAGGGTGTGAGCGAAATGAGGTGGCCAGGTTCAGGGCAGATAAGTGTTGGAGAACATCAAGTCTATTATTCTGGAATGCCAAATGGAGAATTCAGGAATGAGGTAGGAATTATATTGAAGAGAAATATTCAAAACGCTGTGACAAACTTTGTGCCTGTTTCAGACAGGATGCTATTACTTCAGGTGGCATGCTATCCTGTGCCAGTGAACATCATCCAAGTGTACGCACCCACATGTGATGGAACTGATGATGAAGTGGAAGAATTCTATGCCCAGATATTGGAAATAATAAAGGAGTTTCCAAAGCATAATCTGAATATCATTATGGGGGATTTCAATGCAAAGGTGGGAAAAGGAAGAACTGGTAATCATATTGGAGCATATGGTTTAGGAGAGAGGAATGAAAGAGGGCAGCGACTTAGTATTTTTGCAGCATTTAACAATACTAAATACATTCTTTGAGCTTTCACCAAGAAGGCAGTATACCTGGAAATCACCAATGGATAGCAAGGACGGTATTGTCAGAAATCAAATTGATTATATATTGGTGAACAAAAGGAATAGCTTCAGTAAAAACCTACCTGATACCTGCTGATATAAACTCGGACCACAACCCTGTGGTAGAAAGGATCAATGTGAGAATGAAGACAGTAAATAAGAAGAGGAGGAAAGTGTATGACATGAAGAGGCTTAAGGATCCCAATGTGAGGGCAGAGATAAAGAGAAGTCTTGCAGGAAGATTTGTAAGGGTGAGTGCAGTTGAGGATGTGGAGAGAGAAATTGAAAGACTGAATGAGGCGGTGGAGGATTTGAAGAATGAGAAAATGAAAAGAGAGAAGGCGACCCAGAGAAAATCTTGGATGACAGAAGAAATTTTACATTTGATGGATGAGAGAAGAAGTTTCAAAGATAAAGACTTGATGAAGTGTAATAGTGTGCTCAATTTGATAAGAAGAAGGATAAAACAAGCAGAAGAGAACGAAATGAAAGAGAAATGTACAGAAATAGAACTTCTTCAACAGAAACATGACTGTTTCAACATGTACAAGAAGGTGAAAGAAATAACAGGAAAGAAAAAAGGTCGGCCAGGGAACAGAATTATTAATGGTGAGGGAAAACTGATTATCAACAAGATTGAGATAATAAATACGTGGAAGGCATATATTGAAGAGCTTTTCCAGGATGATAGACAGGTGGAGGATAGAATAAAAGAAGGAACAGAACTGACACGACTAAATATTTAAGTCTGAAGTAAGGTATGCTATACAGCAGATGAAGGATGGAAAGGCACCAGGACCAAATAACATGAATGCAGAGTTCATAAAGCTCATGGATCAGAATGGAATAGAGTGGTTAACTGGTCTGTTCAATCACATTTATAATACTGGTATTGTTTCAAAGAAGTGGCTTGTTTCGGAGTTCATCATCATCCCAAAGAAATCAGGAGCCAGAAAATGTGAGGATTTCAGAACAATAAGCCTAATGAGTCATCTGCTGAGAATATTTCTAAAAGTTATTCACAGAAGAATATATAAGAAGTGTGAAGAGGAAATAGCACCTACACCATTTGGATTTAGGGCGGCATTTGGTACTCGAGAAGCCTTGTTCAGTATTCAGGTGTTGTTCCAGAGATGCAGGGATATGAACTGCGATGTGCATGTGTGTTTTGTGGATTATCGGAAGGCATTTGACAGAGTGCAGCATGAAAAGATGGAGATGGAAGGTGGAGATTCTGAAAGGAATGGATATAGATGGGAAAGATATAAGAATCATAACAAACTTATATTGGAATCAAATGGCATATGTGAGCATAGGAGGAGACCAAACGGATTTGATAAAGATTTTGAGAGGAGTGAGGCAGGGCTGCGTGTTGTCACCAATGCTCTATGCTCTATTCGGAGACGATATTCAGTGAGGCTATACATGAGGCACCGGAGGGACTTTGAGTGAATGGTCATAGTTTGAATAAAATTCGGTATGCTGAGGATACAGTAATATTTACTGTATGTATGCAAGATCAGGAAGTATGTATGCAATACAGTAATATTTACTAATATGCAAGATCTGAAGAACATTATGGATAGGATAGTGGAAACCAGTAGAGCATATGGACTTGAAATCAACACTGGTAAAACCAAGTATATGATTATCAGTAAAGGCAACATTGTGACAAGGCAACTAAGACTGGAATTTGGTGTTATAGAGAGAGTGAAGAGCTATGTCTACCTTGGATCCACTATAAATGAACAATGGGACCACTCACATGAGATAAAATGCCGAATAGAAAGGAGCAGAAGAGTGTTCATCAAAATGGCTTCAATTTACAAAAGTAGAGATCTGGGGTTGAATACTAAAGTTAGATTGTTGCGATGCTATGTTTTTTCTTTATTGTTATATGGGGTGGAGTCATGGACACTGACAGAAGCTGCAACAAAAAGATTGGAGACATACGAGATGTGGCTGTATAGGAGGATTTTGAGGGTTTCATGGATTGATCGGGTGACAAATACTGAAATTTTAAGAAGAACGGGTAAAGGAAGAGAGCTGCTGAATAATATAAAAACAAGAAAGTTGCAGTACTTGGGACATATTATGAGAAACTCACAACGATATGAGCTACTGCAGTGTATATTGCAAGGAAGAGTAATGAGAAGGAGAGGGGATGGCAGAAGGAGAATTTCATGGCTGAAAAATTTAAGGGCCTGGTTCTCCATGAGTACCGGAGAATTGTTCCGTGCAGCTGTAGATAGGGTGAAGCTAGCCATCATGGTAGCCAACGTCTGGAAGCGGACGGGCCCATGAAGAAGAAGAAATTTAATGAGTATCATTGAAACTCATATTAATCATCCATTGAAACATATTGGATTCAGATAAATTTTAAATAACCAAATTCACACCTTTCAATATTATAGGCTACATATATTGAACTTCCAAGTACAAGATTCCTGCAATAATGAGTGAGATTGGAATTTTGGTACTTTGTAATTAGATAATATTTTGTTATATTTCCGTATTTAGTATATGAAATCCATCACAGTCAGTAACTACCTTTGAATTACTCTGGTGAACTAACTCTTCATGTTTGTAAGAAATAAATGTTTGCACATGACTAGCTCATCTCATCTCAGCTTATAATGGTGGAAGTAGACAAATGATAGCATGCAGCACATGATACAACTCTAGCACACGCTGCCAGTGACAAAGAGCCTGAGCGTATAGGAAATGAGGAGTGCAACATGAGTGGCACAAGGCATTATGGGTGAGAGCGGGTTAAGTTGAGCGAATGAAGGCGGAGAGAGAAAGTGTGAGTGAGAAAGAGAAAGAGAGTGTAAGGGAAGGAGGCGCGAATTTCACAAATGAGGGTGCTCTCCAGCTCGAGAATCACCCGGGAAAATACTCCTCCATATTTCCAAGAGAATACTTCATATTTCCTGTGCAGCTGGAATGATATCACTTGATAATATATTTCTCGTCGGGAATTTTGAATTTAGCACCGTTGGCGGCTCGAATGGCAGAAGCAGTGTCCTTATCTCTCAGCAGTCCGTGACCTCTCAAATCTTGATTCGCTTTTGCAAGTCAACTTGATGCATGACACTCTCAATTTCGTCTCTCTTCCCGTTCCTTCTTCTTTCTGCCATTAATATCATGACATTATCTTGACCCACCTTACTATTCCCTTCTTCATCTCCATCAATTTGAAAATTCCTCTCCAGTCACCTGTTACATCCTCTTAATCTCGCAAATATCCGCCGATTCAAGATATCATTTTCTCACTTTCAACCCTTCAAATTCATCACTTTTTCAAAATTCTACTCTTCAGTTGAAAACGTTTTCTATTTTTGGACAGTAGAGACTTTAGACTGAACTCCTATAATTATAGAAGCTCCATAATAATAGTTACAGCAGCCACTCGATTTTTTAAGCTTGGGAATACTACTTGACATAAGACTGGATTTGATAAAACAAAATCTAATTTATCGCGATGACAAATGAAATATATTAGTAACAGAGCTGAACTGTTATAATAGCATTCGTCAACCGCCAGTCTCGTTATATCTATATTCATGTGCTGAGTTATGTTGACTGCAGTGATCGCGTGTCGTATTGAACGCTTTTTATATTCGTAACTCATCTTTTATTACAAGCAGTTCTATTGGGAACAATGATATCTTGACAAAATATAGTTTTGATTATAACTCTTCAATCGCAGGATGTCATGAGATTCTACATCTTTATTTTATGTCTGAAGGTTTAAGTGATTTATTAAATTGATTGTTGACTCTCAACATGTTGATTCAGACAACATATTTCAACAAAATTGTTGGACTCTATAGAAGGGTGGCTTTTAAATGAGTAATAAATTACCACCGTATTGACCGTATGAACCAGAGTGACTTAGTTGATTACTTAATTTTGATTATTTTATTATTAAGTGATTTATTTGTTTTGTATTGAGTGATCTTTACTATTATTATTGAATGAAACAATCGAGCTTGGTACTCAATTATCCTCAGAAACGGGTTGACCATCATACAAAATGCAACTGATCTGTTTGCTTCCGAATATCTTCATTTCTTAATTCCTTTTATCGACTGAAAAATCTTATTTTAAATCGTATTAGATGAAAAATTCCAGTGCTCGTGAATGTGTTATAAAAGATGACGCTAGCAGCGAAGCCAATCTAGATTCATCATACTGTTACTTCTTTTCTATATCCTTAGAATGAGTAAATTTTAGTTCATTGTAGATTGTGGTTGATACCATAGAGAAATGTGTGTTACAACAATAGGAGATGAAGGTATAACATTTTCTTGAAATTTAATCAAGGAATTCAAGAATAGAGATGTGGAGTAGATAGAAAGTTTAGATTTGAATTGACCTGGAATCATTTTGCTGTTCCTAGGTATTTCTAGAATAATTTCTCTGAAAGTATGAAGAAGCATTGTGTTGAGTATGGAAGTAGAATATTTAAGTATAGAATAAAATATCCTCGGAGAGTATGAAAGGCATGAATAAAATGCTATGATGTATGAAAACCAACTATAGTCTGTCCAAGCAAAGAAGACATTCTGTCAAGAAGAGAAAATGACTCCAGCTTGGTCAACATTGAATCAAAAATTATCAAATTGTGGGAAATACTCTGTTCTACAATTTGAGACCAAGTTTATAGATATTCTATTGTACTTTGGATCACACTTCATGAGAGGATTCATATTTTTTCTTCATCCTCTTCATCTTAAAATTGTTTTTTCATATCCTTCTAACTTCACTTATCATTGGATATTATTGATTGAAGAATGAAATGAGGAAATGTGGATGAATAGCTCAAGTAGGGAACGTAAACCAGAAAAGCTTTGAAAGCTTGTTCTTGAGATTTGTGGTTCGAAAGCAGTTTACTTTTGACTTCCGTCCAGCTACTACCTCAATTCTAATGAAATTGTTGCATATTTATTCAGAGTGACTTCGAAGAGAAACGATTTCCTTTTCAAATTATTGCGAAGAAGTGGAAAAATCGTCTGAAAAGGTTCTTCACAAAGAGTCGGCGGTTTCCGTTTTCTTGGATAGAATGGAGTTTGCTGGTTGTCGCTTTTTCTGACAGGACATCACAGAAAAACTTTAGGCAGAACGTAAATAGATTTTTAATTAAAGCTCCTCAATGCGCCGTTGATCTCAGCCGGCTGGAAACTCGAACTCTGTCTCTGTCTCGCTTCAACGTCTCAATTAAGTTGTCTGTCTCTCACTCTACTTAGTTAATATCTTCTGTTTCTGTTTTCGACTTTGTCGTTAATCCTACTCATTAATCTGTAGGTCGGTTGCGCCGCCAGGATCACAGATCAAACGGCTCTGAATTTAATTCCGACTCTCCTTGTCATTGAAGGTTTGACGTGGAGGGGATTCATCCCTCTTTTGGGGAGAGAGGAAGGTTTTCAAGCACTTTCCATCATTGCCACAAACTCCAAATGCTGGGACACCTCGTCAGAAATACTCGTTTATAAGGGGGACTCAAACCGATCTAATTTACTCTCACTTCATATAGCCCACTCTCCAATGTGTAACTCACAATGAGACACCTCTCTAAGTGAGCTGCGGGAGACCTCTAAATAAATAAGTCCATCTAACAGACCAGGACACAAAAGTTTTAGTTACATTCTCGATGATGGAGCATTCCAACCTTTGAAGCTGCCCATTTGATCTGCCCCGTTTCAATCGATTTCAAATTCAGACTTTTAGATTGAGCGATGATCGTTGTGTTGAAGATGGAGGTTGAGCTAGCATTTCTGTGAGTATAAAGCCATTTCTGTATTAATGTTGATGGAGGGTTGAATTGTAAACATGTTTCATCTAGCAACGTTGTCCATTTTTATTACGTGTAGCGTGGAAAATGGTATAATACTCGATTGAAATACTCTCTTATAAATGCATTGTGCACTCTATAAGTACTAGACTTCATTATTAATATCATCATAGTACTCTATCATCAGAGATTCATCACATTAGTACTTTGTCTCCATTGTTGGTCTCATATCGGTGATTATTATGTCATGGTTTTCACGGTTTCTGTTGAAAAGACCTGTATCGCACAAGAAAACTTCATTCATAATCTTTGCATGTTCTATCAAAGAGAATTAGATACATTACTCTAGATCTAGATAGTTATTCTATTGTTCTGTAAATTCATCAATATCGCAAATTAGTTCCAAAATTCCAATTCTGAATTAGCCTATACACTATTCCTCACTCTCTCTTTTCACACTTATACGTCTGTCTCTCTTACTCCGTATCTTTAAACAACGAAATTTCATCTGCTCTTTCAATAATTTACAATTGTGGTCTGGTGTTGTCTATTTCAAAAGTTGTTTTATTTATTTTTCATACTCTTATGACTCCCATCACTATTGATCTATATAGATGATTGAATTATTCACAGTTGAAAGTATCTAAATGCTTTTCAGTTGATCGATATGAACCTTTGTTACAAATGGTATTATACCAAAACTTTATCATCATTACAGATATTTTTAATCGACAATATAATTATTGTAATTACTTCTCTTATCACCATAATTATCGTAATATCGTGTACTATATTAACGTAGCACAGTTCAATTCCGAAAAGAGGTCAATCGACGAAGATGCATATCTAGAAGTAATTTGAAATTTGAATGAGTATCGATCATAGTCACTATGTTAATACAATTGCATTGTGTTGGAGTTATCACAATATCATATCTAAGGTACTGAAACCGCTCTAGGTCTACAGCAATATTCGACTCAGACATGCATTGGATCAATTACTGTACTGCTACATTATTCATCAATTGGCTATCAATTATTATGTATGTATTACTGATTCACGATGTCTGTAATAGTTTGAAAGAGACTATCATGGTAATCAAGGTATCTTGGTTCATACAATATTGTATTGTGTGAAAAGTGTTTAAAAATTGATTAAAATTAACAAAATTATTCTCGTTTCAAATGTAACAATCACATCGAAGGATATTGTATTGTTATCATTCAGCCGCCTTGTATCAGTAATGATTCTGGCTTTTATAAAAGTTTGGTTCCTCTCTTGATACATGTATATGCTTGACACATGTATCATGCAATATTGTTCTTCGGACTGTATAGTGGAGAGAGTAATAATAATAATAATAATAATAATAAGCGTCTTTATTATTTTCTACAAACAAAAACATCATCATGAAGCCATCATATCATAAATATTATTACAAAATACAAAACAAATTTTAATTCAACATGATTTTAAATTAAATATTACAAAAAGACTTTAATTTTGACATAACCTGGAAGATCGTCTGTCAGGAGCCGCTTTTCTAAGGGTATTTAAAATACATAATTCAATACGGTATAATGTGATTGCTCAATAGGCAACTTCTTCTCCTAATCAATTGTTGATTAACGCTTATTGATAACTTGAAACAATAACCAACGATCATTTTAGAACATCTCAACAACAAGCAAGTGGGATACAGATAGATGAGATAAAAACGAGCGGATGATAATAAATACTCAAAAATATTTTCATTGCTTATAAGAAAGATGAGGAGATAACTTCTGAAATAAACAAACTTTCCTAATCGTCTCATGCCTATTCAATAATTAAATACTCTTATTAGTGTCTCTCTCAGCTTTATAGCATCTTCCACATAGCGTGCCAGTTTCCACCAATATTTCCCGTTTAGCCATTCAATTATTTCATTGTCACTTGATTCACGCTTTCCTAAGAAGACAGTTCGGGCTTGCCTTAGAATAGGACACACTCCAATAAAATGTTTAATATCTTCTCTCTGTCTCGTATTGCACATTGAGCAAGTCCACTGCCCTTCCTCTCTACCGTATCCGAAATTCAAATTCAGCAGAGCACCTCTTGCCTTCACTATGCAACTCATCATGTTTCTGTCTCATCTTGACTTGAGATAGCTCTTTCCTTCATTAAGGTCTAATTGGCGGTAAATTCCATGGAATCGCGCAGCAGTTGCACTGAGCAAACAATTCTCCTTCTTTTCCACTTGCATTCTTCTCTGCATATGCTCGAGTTCACTTTTGTATTCGTATCGATTCACCAAACATTGTGCCAAGCTGCATCCATACTCTTCATCCCAACGCATCCATTCACTATACCATGATATTTTTCGTTCAATAATTTTTTTCAGCCAAGTGTTTCGGTAATCGATGCCTACCTAGTCTGACAACTTTGGCTACATAATCAACATGCATTTTCATAACATATAAACTCATTGATTCTATATCCAGTTCAAGCTTGAAAATGTAATTAGGTGTAGATCTTGGTAGCATTAACAGTTTTTTAACAAAAAATCTCGGCAAAGACTCTAGCACCTCACAGTTTTTGAAACCCCAAACTTGCGCTCCATATACTGCCACCGATCTCATAACAGCATGGTATACTTTCCACTTAGCTTCCATTCGTACGTCATTCTTTGCTATGTAATTCTTCCACATTCCATTAATAGCGTATTTAGCCACTGATAGACGCTCGTTCATATGCTGCGCAAATGCAAGCTGTGGTGTGAGCACTACTCCTAAATATTTATATTTGTTTACGACTACAATAGCATCATCACCCAGAGTCCACCTCTCATGTGCTGCTAAATGACCTCCTCTCCTAGTGAAGAGAGTATGAAACTGGCAACCAGTTGGTAGACCTAGGCCCTTCGTGGGTTAATGAGCCGTGGACAAACAAACACATCATCAAGAAAGGTGAATTCAATGTGACTTGACTATTACGTGCGTAATAGTTTTAATTCTTGAATATCGTTGAGAATTATCATTGAAATTTGTTATTCCCATAACAAATAATAGATTATTGAACAGATCTCAAAACGTTGAGAGCTATTAAATTATTTATTTGGTGTTTTTCTCGGAACTTTGGTGTAACCTTTTTCTAAATTTGAAATTGTTTGTCTTCTATTACTACATGACATAACACTACATTCACTTCATGACATAACCTTAATTTGGACTTTCATTATAAATTGGTTTAGGAACAGTTTTGGGCATTATGCCTGTTGTACTAACCTTTGTATTTTTTGATTTATTAGAAAATTATTACTATGAATTAAGATTGAAATCAGGTATTTAATTTTGTAAATTAAAAGTGATAAACCTTTGAATGAATTAAATGCGTTTGCGACCAAGCACGAGGAAATATATAATCCGCAAAAAATTGGAGATTGGATATCAAATATATCAGAAAATATTCATATGTAAATTATAATGGAATCTTCAACGAAACCTTTTTTCAAATCAATTATCAATTGAGATCAATTATTAGTGAGTATTAAAGAAGAAAATAACCTGAATTTTGAGATTTTAATCAAAAGCGGAATGGAAGAAGTTTTGGGTAAACCCCTGTTTTTTCGTTCCTTTCATTGTATTTTTTCAATGATATAGATAAATAAATCATAGAATAATTTAATATGTTATAATGTGAAAGTTTGCTGTTTGATTTCTGGATTGTAGACAATAATTCACTACAATGAAAACTTTGATGATATGTAGTTCAAATGCCATTCCTATAAGAATGTAATAGAAGTTATTTTTTCTGATTTCAGGTGAGAAACAAAATATCCTGAGAAACAACTACTGACAATTTGCCTCATTGAACCTTATGCACCTCAGTAACACAGTTTTCCAGTCGCAAGTTTCTTGCAAGACAATATTGGTGAGTACATGTTGATAGTCCTCTGTATAACGGCTGACAAGAGAGAAACACCTGAGACCGGAGCATACAGCTTTTAACTGATTCAATTTGTTGCTTGTTTTTTGTGTCTGCTCGCCCACGTTCTCTGTAAGAATTCTGGGAGGGCGGTACAGTACAGAGTTGGCTTCCCTACTCAAAATAATTAGTGCTGTTCAAGATTCTAGAAAACGGGATACGTTTGACGAAATTAGTAGTTTTGTATTCTGACAGAATTCTCTTTAACATCATTATTCACCAATTAGCTGTTCCATAAATTCAACTGTGATCACGAGAACAATGTCCAATTAATTTAAAATGTAACAGTCAAGTTTTTCCAGGAAACTTATTGAAAGCTGTTTTCAGCTCACACCTTTACAAATAATAAGCATGGAGCTGGATTTTGAAGCTGAATAGAATATTGAAAGCTTTTAGCGTGAAATACTAAAAAAAAATCATAATATTTTTCAAAATAACAATAATAATACGCTTCATGAACATTCAATGGCAAGATTCGTAGAAAACTGATTTGTTTTTTAAATCCAAGAATCAATAATAGTTTATGGCAGTAGGTTTAAAATTTGCACCCGAGAAACGTTCAGAAATTGATATATTGATTCCATTATCAAAAAAATAACTATAGTTATTAAAATAATTTTGCTTTGGATAATTAGATCGATACGTCAAAATAAATTGAAGATCTTAAACTATAAACACCCCCCCCCCCGCACTATTGGGAGGGGTGGACATGACAGGAGTTCAATTCCCTTTCCCCCATTTTATTCCTCTATCAGTGATCGATAGTGACTAGAATGATTCGCACACAAGGGGAAAACGAAACTCATTGGAGAAAGCAAGCTGGATGAGAAATTGGAAATGAATTTCTCCTGATTACGTTTGCGCTTGATTAGTTTCCGGTAAACGTTTTCCCCCCGAGTTTTAAATGGGAGAAATAGGAGAGTAGTTGCCCTCCGCAGGGGAGAAGTCAGATTGTTGGAAATGAGAAAATTATAGTTGGGGGAAATTCGGGGTGGCTGGGGGGAAGTGTGTGTAGTAATGTACGACCATGAGACCTGCCGGCCGCATATGACATGTGCATGTCAGAGTCTGTTGTTCCCACACTTCTACGACCCCCAAAAACAACCTCTACCCCTACAATCATGGAACCATTCACCAAACATGAAGAATTATCGTTGTTACGTATGAAATTTCAATTATTCTAGGGCTGGCTGTCCGCCAACGTTTTGCCTGTGTTGGAAATAAAGCGTGCAAGCGACAAAAACAACAATATTGGAAACATTTTGTTCTCGCTGTCATCAAACTCAAACTGATGAAACTCCTGACCTAGATTTACAGATTAACCGTTTTTTGAGATAGCTGAATTTGTTGTTTTTGATGAATGAATGAGTTGAGATTAGGTGAAATATTTATCAATAATTGTTGATATTAGTATCAAAGAAGTAGTTCTTCTCATATCCCCATACTTCTCCCATTGCTTTAAGTTTGGCAGGACTAGTGTATTAAGCTTCTAGATCTTATTGTTTGTATCTTGGTTATTTTGATATTCGGACAAAAAACCGGGTTTGAAACTTAAGGCATTGAAAACATTGAATAAAAAGCATCTGATTTGAGATTGAAAGATTCCATATTGCTCTTCCATTTGGTTTTTGCAGTGAATAGATTTCTTTTCAACTAGGAACTAATGATGAATTAATATAAAAGATATTGAGAGAATGATCGATCACTTGATAACAGTATAAAGAAGAGTATGATTTGAGCTTAGGATTCTAAATGTTATATTTCTTTTACAATGGCTACTTGAAGAGTGTATTCTGATACTCATTTATTTTAAAACGTGTTAAAACTGTGAAATCACATGATTTGATTCCAATATTGTTCATGATGACTTCCAATAATATTCTCATTGATGTGCTGGTGCTCTGATTGAACTCCGGAACAGTGACAATGCTCCATTGATTTCAGTGCGATGCTAATGTGATTGAATTCGAATCAGCAGATGTAAATGTTGGCGGACATAGCACTGCTCGCTTCTACACTGATCTAGGCGGTAACATGCTCTATGATATCTGTTACACTCGGCATTCATTACATTAGTATCACCACTACAGTTCAGGACAGGAAATTGGTTTCTCATCCACAAATACAATGAAATGTGACGATTATGGGATTGAACTGTTCATATTAATGGTGTGAATCTGTATTGATCAACAGCTTCGATTGAACATCTAAATTATATCATATTCAGTGCACACTTAACATATTTCTTTTGTCTATTATCATAATTAATTCAGGAAGGCTAAGAATTGAACTGAATTTAAGTTGGTGGAAGATTATGCAAGTTCTCTCTGGACTACCTTCATATACACTCCTTTTGGACCATGATAAGATGTGAGGTGATAGTTCAAGTTTGATCAAATATGTATGTAATAGGTAGATATTCTGACAAAAGCGTCAAGTGTCGCGCAACCCAAATGACGGGAAATCATATAGTTGAGTTGCGCTGCGCGATTCATTACCCAATATTATCTTGAATTTTAAATAATTCATTAAAATATTTTTGTAATGTGGCATACTAAGCAGTTATTTATCATTGAATATATCAATATATAGCCTATATCGGAAAAATGTGTATGTACTTCTCAACTGAACTTTCAAAACTATTCAGAACATTATTATCATTGAGTATATCGGAGAAATATGTATGTACTCGTAGTTTGCAACTGAACATTTTCAATAAGATTTGGGCACTATTGCTCTCAATCTCTTGCCCTATACTCTGTATACGATTTCTTTCTCTCGAGCATAATAGACAACACTAAGTGTTCAATGTGAAGAGAATGTGAAGAGATCTCTTGCCCTATACTCTGTATACGATTCCTTTCTCTCGAGCATAATAGACAACACTAAGTGTTCAATGTGAAGAGAGTGTGAAGAGAAGTCTTCTACTCTCTCTTATTCTTTTTAACTCCTATTACAATAATTTAATATTTTCCCTCTCAGTCACACCATAATAAGAGGCTACTATTCCATTATTGAGAAGATGGCCTATTGAAGCTAGTTGATGGGCAGGATATAGGTAAATGGGTATTTCTGGGCTGGAAAGGATGACAGCAGGAGGTTGATGCGGATGGGAGGGCGGTGCAAGGATAGCTGGAGGAGATGGAGAAAGGTTTCAAGGTGTGAGGAAGGTGAAGAAGGTGAGAGGAGTTGCAAGGGAGGTCTCAAGGAGGTTATAGGGAGGTTTCAAGGTGTGAGGAAGGGTGTGTAGGAGGTGAGAGGAGGTGCAAGGATGGTGAGAGGGAGGTGCAAGACACCATTATGCCAAGCAGGAGAAAAGCTTGAAGGAGCGAGTGAATGCTAAGTGCGCGTTGCTCATGTCTGTGGTGATGAATGCGAGCGAATGTGTGTGCCTGACATCGATTCCAACCCTTATATACCTATGTATGAGACGGCCTGCTTGTATCAGTAGCCTTCTAGAAGGAAGCCTTTGTCGGGATAGCAGCGCATAACACTCCTTTGTGCTTCCACGGACCTGCACCAATAACAAGCGGTGGATGAATAAGATGGTCTAGACATGTGGCTTCCACCATTCAACGAATGGATCAGCAGACTGAAATTGATACAATATTCCCTTGGAAACGGGTTTTGTGTGGCTGAGATAAGTTGGTGACCGTTGCGTGATGATTGTGTCAATGTACATCCGGCGTACGTTGAGGTCGACTTTATAATTGGGTTTATATTAATGTATAGGATTGGTTGGATTGAATTGGATCTATTGAATGGAAAATAATTGTATGAAAGTCCCGTAGATGAAAGTTGCGTTGAAAAGAATTGAATTCACTGAATGAAAAAGGAATTGTAAGAATGGAATGGAAACATCCATCTTACGTTGTAAATAAGCCCTATATGCCTAGAAGACATATGTGTTGTTACTTCCTATATGCCTGAATGACCATGGGCCTTCTATGTGCAAAATTCAGTTTCAGTCAAGTGGTTCCCATAATTTTACGCATTTGAATAGAACAGAATGATTTTTGCTTCCAAACAAATCCTGTCACGTTCTAGTGCACGTACAACTCTTTAATCCAAAATTTAGCCTACTGGTCATCAGACCTAGCTGTGAATTGTGTGTGTTGTTAGAATATGTCGCAAAGTCTACTTCTGCTAATTTTGAAAAAGTGTTTGATGTTCACTTGTTGGATAGTGAATATATGAAGAAGGTCTTATTCTAGAATCATAGAGATGATCATTATATAGGAGTATGCTCAGAAAATATATCAATGTATCAAGTTATTAATAAGTGGAGTGAATGGTGAACGAATCTAGTGATTGTATGTAGCATGTCATGTGAGTGGAGAGTGAAACAGAGTAGTGAACTGTTAGATAAAGATGCATGATGGCCCTCCACTGGAGGGAAAAGGGTGGGCTAAGTCATTGTCATCCCTTCATTGCATCCCTGTGGTTGAGTTTTTCAAGGGAAGGATGCCACTATTTGGGAGGAAGGAGGTTCATCCGTTATTCGCTGTATAAGAGGCTGTAGTGGACGTCGGGGAAGTTTAAGACACCCCAGAGAGCTTTTAGCAACGTTACGCCTTATCTTCGTTACTTATACCGCAATAAATAGCTTAGTCTGTCACTTCTTGCTTGTAAATAGTGCGAGCCAGATAGGGAGTATCGGCCTATTAAATAATGAAAATTTAATAGCAATATCATAAGAATCAATTGCTTTTTTGAGGATGATCCCTTTGTTGTAGGGCTTCCATACAAGTGAATTTCTTTTCTGTTATTCATTTTGTTTCAGATGAAAATCTATCATTTTCATGAATGCTCGTATAACATTTAAATATGGACTGTGAGAGTCCAAAACAGTCAAGTGGATGAGGAACCGGCTATCCAGATTAATCTGACTGATTTTTTTGGAATTCATCAAATGTGTAAGTTCATGAGTCCACTTTAGGATCGACAGTCAATCGGAAAATTAGAGAATATCAATAATTAGTGATTCAAAACAAAGAAATTACAAGATCTATTCATCAGAATATTATCCACACTGCTAAATGACTCATTTGTGTGATTCACATTCAACAAAGTTTCAGCACTTGAAATTGCTATGAACAATGATTGAATTATTTGTCTATGATCAACTACTCATTATTCGACTAGCATCATCTCAAACAAAATCTCACTTTAGCTATAGTCTGTCCAAGCAAAGACGACATTCTGGCAAGATTGGAAAATGACTCCAGCTCACTCAATATTAGTTCAAAATTATAAATTCAGTCTTCATCCTAGAAAACATTCTGATCTACAATTTGAGACCAAATTTATGATTTTTGAACCAATATTTACCGAGCTGAAGTCATTTTCCCATCTTGCCAGAATGTCTTCCTTCCTTAGAAGGAAGGACTATAGTAAAAATACTAGTCTACACACCCAACGCAATCCCATTGACTGATGCCATTATTATAATAATAACCTCCATCTTCTTCAATTATTTTACAATTCAAGTCGATGAAATTTTCTTGTTAGAATATTATTATGCATAAATAATTCACTTATATGATTTCTTCAATACCGTATATTTTTTTAAATTCTAATAGGAACTTTTTGTGCTTATTTGTTTTTGTATTGACACGCACTGTTGAATTAACCTAGTTTTTCCCTTCTGACAGGACAATCAACCCTAATCCAATCATAAACTGTAACCTTCCATTGTTATTCATCGTTCATGACGAAATCCCCGCATTATAGGCTTAACACCAAAGTTAGTAGTCTGAGGTTATCACGTTGATGAATAGCTGGAGTACTAAAAAGTTGTTTTATTTATTTTTCATCTTTATGTCTTTGGAGGCTCTTTCTTTACCGCGGCAAGTTCACGTTTAGCCACTGTACAATAACTCGCGTATATTGCCGCATTTTATGTGAAAGAAAGTTTCGTCTACACTTTATGATACGGTTTTCAGTTCATACGCTTCAATTTGAGCGCTAATAAAGTAAGACATTCCGGTTTCCTTTACTATGCAGTGAGGTTTCTTTCAGATATGTTGCCATCACAAACATCACTTTCTTATAATATGTTATGATTTATACGGCAAATTACTAATCTATAGTTCTCCAAGTAATGATTTTGGTTGTATACTATTGTATAGCCTATCGAGTGTTTTTATCGAAAGAAAGGTAGAAAAATAATGATTGAGATGAAATTACTGTTAAGGAGTTGAATACTTTATGGAGTAACACATACATTGGAGAGTCCGATCTTACAAGATGTCAGACTATTTATAGATACATCATAAGACATCAAAGAATAACGTCCGAAATGACATCAAGGGTTCTATCACACCTAATAACACCAGGGTAATTTTATATTCCATAAACTATGAAAATTCCATAAAGGATTGTTTTGCAAACCACTGGCGGCTCGTGCCCACAAAACAGGTGAAGTGCTCGTATCTTTTACTGTACAGCACTTCACCTGTTTCGTGGGTACAAGCCGCCAGTGTTGCAAACTAGTTTTACAACTTTATAAAATGTTTGAGAGTATGTTTGAACCACCCACATTTTTTAGAGCTTGAGAGAATTTTCATGAGAGGATTTTTGCACTACAGTATATTATGTACATGAGAGTTCGTGAACAAGAGAATAAATTTTGTGATAAGCCATGAATACGGCTCGCATTTGAATGAATTTGTTGACCTCCTATTGTGATGATAATTCTGTATCATTCTTGATAAATTCTTCTAGAATTGTATTGGAAGTTTGTTCTTGTAACTTCATAATTCTTGATTTTGATTCTAGTGATAGGAAACAATTGGTTGTTTGCATTGCCTCATCGGTAGCCTATAATGTTGTAGATGCAGATCCTATAATTCTGATGCAGATGCAAGGAAGCATTACTGCATTACTGCATCATTGATTAATCAACTTCAATTAAGACATAGAAAATAACTTTCATTCAATATGATTTAAAATATTAGAATAGCATAGAATGACTCCTTTGAATATTTATATTATAGCCCAAGGTTATTAGATTACTTAGTCCACCTTATATCTAATCACCTTTCCATAGCCAACATATTTACTAGAGACTGATTGGAACTTCCACAGTTTATTTACGCTTCATTGATGAAGGAAGGGAAATAGAGGAAAGAAGTAATAGAGGGGAAAGTAATTACAATAGAGTTCATTAAAGTCGTGAGTCATTTCCTACTTAAATAGTCAAACTTCAATCTGTTCATACCAAAAAATGTATCTTGGATCCTTCAACGATCATCAAAATAAATATTCCTCGTACGTATAAAGGCCCACACATTCACACAATCTTTGAATACTCCATAGGACAAAATACGATATAGTTTTGAGATGTAATAGTATTGATGAAAGCTGGATCGATCCTAAAGATAGAGACAAGCATTTACCGCTCGCATACCTCCTATAGTTCACGCAAGCTGAGAAGACACGCCGTTCCAATACAATTCACACAGTAAAGGCGTGTCTTCTGAGCTTGTGCGTTTCATACCTGTCTAGTAACAGATTGCACATCGCTGTTCAGTTAGTGTTATGTGACGTACTAAATGCAGTACAGTTGAGAGTGGCTATAGAGAGGAACGCGACACGACTCGTACAAAGCGATAATAATCCGGGTCTACAGCGCAGAATTGCTATCGTTAAGGTTGAGCAGGGCCCGGCTCGTTGCAAATGGATTCAACATTCCAATTTGTTGTTGTCGTTGTGCAATCTGCACAATTACAATCGTGTTAGGAGAGAGATGGCGCCAAAGTGGGAAAGAGAGAAAAGAACGTGGAGAAGGGAGAGTGTAGATGGATAGGGGTAGGTAGGAGAAGTGAGATATTGTTTATGTGTGGAGGAAAAATTGTTGAGAAAAATGGAGAGAAGAATAAAAGGAAGGGAGAACGAGAGATAGTAGGAATAAGAGTGAGGTTGAAAAGGGAAGAAGCCGTACATATCGTTAGGTTGAGGAGGAAGGAGAGTTTAAAAATGTGGTTTGTGAGGGAGAAGATGCACAATTGGAAATTGGGAAGATTGAATGGAGGATAGAGAAGAAGAAGAAAAGGAAAAAAGAGAAGAAGAAAAAGAAAAAGAAGAAAAAAAAGATGAAGAAGAGAGAGAGAAGAAAATGGAAGAAGAAGAATATGGAAGGAGAAGGAGAAAATAATAATAAGGAGAATTGATTGGTGGAAAATGCAAAATAATTGAAAGTGAAGCATTAAAAAATATATAAAAATAGAAGAATCAAAAAGCACGGGGATAGTAATTGAAATAATTATGAAGAACAGAACAAATAAAGTTTAAACAATCTGAGGAGACCTTTACAATACACATAATTATAACGGTGTGTCTTGTCAAAATTATCCAATGACTCATTTTTATCAATCAATGCTTCATGCTGTTTTGGTCTATTGAAGAGCATTTGGTCTATTAAATCAGAAATCCCATTTTATTAACTTCTATTTAAAATAGCTGTGACAATACTGGATGTGGATCAATGCCTAAATGAATTCATGAATGAATAATGGGAACACACAAAGCAATAATTGAAAGTATTGTTTGCGAAACAGAAAGCCTCTCAATAAACAATCTGATATATGGAAAGTTCTTGATTTATTTGTTCCCGATATAAATTTTATTATTTATACCCTGCTTCATTTTTCGATTTTGAGGATTAATTTGAAGAGATGGCCTCAACTTCATATCCTAGGCGAAAATTACAGAGATTTTTAAATCTGTTTAATATTACTGAGTGGAATGAATTTTCATGTAAATGTGACGGTTTTACTCGAAGCTGTATTCGATTTGTTGCTATATTGGATGTTAGGAATATTTATAGAACATACACCATCCATAGTGATATTATGTATAATGGAGCATGAAGGGTGGAGGGTGGATTTTTGAAGCCTGACTAGTGCTTTATAAAACTGTTTTTTACATAATATAATAAGTGAAATAACTATGAAACTAATAATTTTAATAAGTATTGAGATTATAATTTTATTTATATTGGATAATTTCAAGGTGGCAGCTGATCACTATCCAGACCCACCAGCCTCCACCACCCAGGCTATTTACCCACTATGCTATCCACCCTTCATGCTATCCACCCTGCACCCAATGGCGGTGTGGCCTCTGCCTTGTAAATTTGAATATTTCGGGACCGCAAAACAGTGATCGAATCTCTCAGCTACCAAGAGAGAATCTCTCATTTAAGCCCAACAGAGGCCCGTATTATCAATAGCATTCTAAACCAGGATAATATACGTATAAAATACGAGGATAAAATGTTTTCGACAATTGTCTATGCTTTATTAATTAAGAATTTTTTTCATTGCGGATGATGCCCACATAGGCATTTTAGCTTGTGCGTGGGTAATGGATCTTGAGTGCTAAGGTGATTGATGAGGTGAAAAACAGCCATGCCACTGGGATTCGAACCTAGACCTGCGGCAGTGCTAGCGGACTGAAGGTTGTGACGCCCTAGCCCACTGCGCCACCGATAAAATATATTTTATCAAATGAATGGATATGAATATCCATGTGTTTGCTTTATCTCAAGGCTACTTTTATCACTGTTTTTCATTTTAAATAATAATCATAGCTCTTTCAATTATTTCTTATTAAAATTTTTTATTAAATTATAAATTTTTTTCATTTTATTATAAATTATCATTCAAAATAAAAACAATGTATATTCATATATATTGAATGAAGTTTTATTATAATGTGCATTTTCTCTCCAGGATGATTCTTATATTCAATTAGAAATTAATATCTGGTACCGAGCTTCGCTCTGAAGCTGCGGCCGAACTGTTGAATTACATAAATATGTTATTGTAAAAAATCAATAAACCTCCTTTTAAAAAATAAATTCAAAATTGATATGATCACCTCTCACAATTTATTGACAGTCATGAACATGTGTTATAGACTTGAATGTAACTCCATTCACTCCAGCTGGATAGCGTTGGTCAGCTAATGATAACAGCCATTATACGCAGTACTTGGGATTATGCCTGAATAAGGAATATTTTATTCTTTTATTAATCCTGCCAGAGAGTTTTCCCAGACATGAGACCTGGTGCAATCTTATTTTTCCATCACGGTTATATTACATTTCAAATTTCGAGGAAATCGTTAGAGCCGTTTTCTAGATCCGTGGTTCCACAAACATACATACATACAGGAATTGCTCGCTTAATATAATAGGATAAACATTCACGTTTCAACTATAGAACGGTTCAATCTCATATTATATCTTTTATATAGGCCTAGTTTACATCAAAGGATTATTGGATGATTGTATCCACGGTGTATGCATAAATATTTCGAATGAGACATCACTATTGTGATATGAATCAAAAGACAAGCTTTTTCTTCAATAAGTTTTTCTCTCCGCTATGGATCATCGTCATATACCTCCCTACAATTCATACTTTTTACTGTTGCAATATATCTGATCACTATCGAACTCCAACTATGAAGTTGATAAATCACATCTAACGCAAACTAATAAATTCTATAAAATACACTTTGAATATGCGCTGAAGATCGTATCAGTGATATATTTGGGGGCTTTCACTTGGAAAAAGTGAATTTGTTATCGCCGTAGTTATATTGCTAGCAGTTGCTGTATGTTTTACATCAAACTTCCATTGGGATTATGATAGAAATAGCAGTATACTTAGTGGCACCACGTATATCATATTATGCAATCCCAGTATGGAATTGCATGACGGTGGATGATATTTCATCGCCCGGTGACATACTTCTAGAACATTCTGCTGCTTAAATGACATGGCACTCACTTCACAATAGATGGCTTAAATATCAAACGGGTAGCCTAGTGCTTGGCATTATTTGGGCCTCTTTGTTGGAAAATTTACGAAGCCAGTCAGTCTAAATAATGATATTTACACAATTGAGGGTTCGTATCTAGAAGTTTAGATAGGTTGAGCATATGGATATAATATTGTTTCTTTTGAGTACCATTGTCATTCATATCATGATTTCCTAGTACAGCATTCTTATTATTTTTCTATCATACAATAATAATTATATTATTTTTTACATTAAATAGTAGAATAACAAAAAGGATATATTATAAATGGCATTACTCACACACAACACAGCTTTTCCTGTTGCACATGAAGGGGGAATTACTATAGAACTGAAATTTATGTTGTAATGTTTCAGAATGCAAATACTCGTGCTGATCTCACACCAAGTGATAAAAATTCCATAGGACCATCCCCCAAAAAACGCTTTACGAGAGATAATGGCGGAAAATTAAAAAATTTTTTTCCAAATTTTTGTATTTTTTTGTTCTTAAAAATTAAAAATTAGCCCACGAAACCATTCCAGTTTGTCTTTATCGGTTATGGAGATAATTGAAAAATATGCTAGAAAACGCCATTTTTTCAACAATAACGGGTTATGACTGGATAAGGATTCATAAATAAACATTTTTTACTAATGGAAGTTGAAGAGAGTTTGAATTTGGAAATAGTGTTAAATGGCGGCGATTGTGTAAATCTTACCCAAATCTCAGAACTCAAATCTCGCTACCAAACACAAATTTATCACTTGTGCTATGTTTTGTCAATTTTTAGATTTTTAACGCCATTCCTGAAAAATTGGGGTTAGATTTACACAATCGCTGCCATTCAACTTTTTCTTTTAGAACCCCGACTTCTTCCACTTCCATTAATAAAAAATACAATTTCATGATTCCTCATCCAGTTATAACCCCCTTATTGCTGAAAAAATGGTGTTTTCTAGCATATTTTTCCCAAACTATTCCATAACCGTTAAAGCTACAAACTTAGGAACTGGTTTTATTGAATTTCCCTTTGTTAATTTTACATAGAATTGATTATTTTAGAACCTCACTAAAGCTCTAAAAAATTTTGGGAAAAAATTAATATTGTTTGGGAAAAACTAAATTTTCCGCCATTGTTATCTCCAAGTGTTTTTGGGGGGATGGTCCATGGAACTTTTTTTGTCTACTTTTGGTTTAAGGAATCAGCCTGAGAAGTATTGGTACATTCCTCCGAAACACCCTGGCAACTTCTACATTAAAAAACCTATAACATCTCCTCCCTAAGTTAAAAATCACTATTCATTCACCTACACACGAACCTGCAAGATACCAAATAGGACTGTTCGTAGTGATAAACTCCGTATGTTACAACATGGAAGCGTCATTTATTATTATTTTGCTTTTAATCGGCTCTGTAAACGATTTGTAGGATCATATTCTCGGAAAACGATATCACTTTCATCAGAAATCTCGTTGAAATATTTCATCTCACATTTTCTGTGAAGTATTTTCAGAAAAATCTCCACTTAAAGCGTTTCCCATTGTGAATGGGGTCTGGTCTAACCGTTACATAGAAAAAAAAACACATTTTTGGACACAACACATTTCAACAATTTAGTCGATGTGTAAATGTCCAGATGTCCTCCACTCCTCCTTGATCTAGATGAGAAGATGAACAATTTCGATGATGATCTATGACAATTATAGTAGAATAACGTCCCACCATTTTTTAAAGCTATGGGTGTTCCCCTCAACGCAGCCCTCAACAACACAGTTCCTCAAAGCATGAAATTATGGTGATAATTATTTATTCATAAAGATTAAATTTCCCACTTCCACGTTGTGCACCAAGTGACTGACGGTAAAACTATTATGGTTAATGAATTTTAACTTATTCTACCTGGTAATAGTTTTATTTCAAAGGTTTCTTTAGAGGGGTAATCTCCACCTTATATTTTAAACAACATTGAAGCACTGCTCGAGGCTCTCCTGAATCCGTAGTTTTATAGAGAAAACGTTTTTGTAGCTTGCTAATAAAGGCTAACTACAGGAAAATGGGCAATTGCAACTGAAGTCCTTTTCCTGAAAGTTGATATTCATGGGGATGAGAACAGTGAGAGGGAGAAGGAAAGTTCTGATTGTCATCAGAAAAATGGGAACCCCGTCTTGGTGTTAAGAGTGATTGATAGGGTGTGTGTGCATGTGTGTGCTGAAGCATCCACCATTTTGTGAACTGGAGCACCTGTTTGTGGCAGTGACGCATTTGCTATGGTATTAAATCGCAATTTGTACCCACATTTTTCATTGATTGATTCGCAGACACATATGCTGGGAGGGGGTGAGTGGAGTTATGTATGACCCGCAGCTCTTTTGCTGCCTATTGGTGGGTTGAGCAGGGGGGGGGGGGACACAGAGCATCTGCTGATAACAGTGGTTTTTTGTTCACCCTTCCCTCATCAGCGTTATTCAGGTCTGATATCATCCTTTTGAGCCAGTGTGTGTTGTTGATAAATTTTTGGCATGGGACAAATTTGGGGCGAATCTTGGCAGGGAATATCTGTTGACAAATGGGGTGAGAGGGAATCAGGAAGAGAAATTATGAGAGAAAGCAGAGTATCAGATAAACGTTGGGAATGTAAATTATGGTACAAATTAATGTTTCAAATTATTTATTGAACTGTATACACAAATTCTACGATTCTCGTGTATTCTACGAATTCTATCAATACTTAATTTAAATATTGATGATCATTTATCTAAAGTTGTGGTAGCATGAATAAAGTGTGTGAATTATTTTAATATGATGGATAAATGTGGGAATTTCCCGATTTGGGAAATATGATAAATGTTCTATGTTAATAAACATTATTATAACTGAAAGGTAGGTAGAAAGAAGCAGATAAATTTCATATCAGATATTCCATGTACGATTTCACATCAAACTCTTATAGTATTACATTCACAATAATAATTACTTTTATAATTTATTAACATCTATGTAAAATTACATACATGTTAAATGTATGTGTAAAACGAATAAAGAATTTGCCCTAATACGCAACTTTGTTCAATCGACGACGATCGCAAGCAATAGAAGAGATTATCGATTGATGACGTACTCTCCCGGGAGGGGGAAATTCAAGTAAGGTTGACTAGTAATTATTTTCCTCTATTTCCCAAACTACAACTGTACCTTTGGCAATCCGTTGAACGATACAAACCCCGCTAAATTATCTGGCAATTTGGGATTCGTTGCACATCAAATGGCATCTGTAATTTTTGTTCCACTCCATTTTCTAGTTCCAGAGATGTTAGCATTTGAATCCAAATAATGAATCGTGCTTGATGCGCAACTATTTTTTGTTTCATGTAGCTGAATTTTTGAAAGCAATTTTTGGGTGATAGCTGTGATTGAAATGTCATGTTTATTTTTTCCAACGATATCCCAGTATTATCTCAGTATATCCCAGTATCCCTCTTCTGTAGGAGAATGTGTTCGACAATAGCTTGAAGCTGAATAATATTTGCAAAAGCACGACAATGAATTCTACAATATTTTATCTTGGTTATGTAAAATTTATAAAGCTTGATTGCGGTCTTTCAGAATAGAGGATCTGAACCTGAACCATCATTCACAATACTAGAATAAGGTTATGTGTTATAGGAAAAGCAAGGTGGATGAAAAAAATTTGTTTTATCTAATAGTCCGCGCAAGCTGAGAAGACATGCTGTTACAGTACACTTTACCATAGTAATGGTGTGTCTCCTCAGCTTTCTCCAACTTTAATCTGATGATAATCAATTTGTTGATAAATAATATTCAATTTAACATTTTCATCTGAAGAATCATATCAACTATTCCATAATTTAAAATCATATTTTTAATTTGTGTGGGTCAGTTCCTTTCTGTATAACTACGTCCAAATTTCCCGAAACTTTTAAAACTATAAATTGGGCCTTCAATCCATGTTACATATTTCAATGCACTTTGAGTAATTAATCGATAGCTTTGGATATTCTCGTGGAAAAAAAATTTAGCTGATTGAGAATTAATAACGTTTTACTCTGAGCCGATTCGCTCGACTCAAATAGATTGGGAACAAAGTAGAAGAAAGCCTTTAAAATAAGAGGAAAGAAAAAGGAGCAACGAAAGCTCATACCCATACCATACTGGGAGTGCATGTCACATGCTTACACTTTCGCACGCGCACCCGCAGATACATGGCAAAGTAAGAAATGTCGATTCCCTAAACGAGGTAACGAAAGAAGCAAACTGCCTAGCTTTGTCCTTAGAACAGTCTCCTGGGAAGAAGAAGCTGTTGGCGCTGCTAGAGACTTGGAAATTGAAAACTTTTATCTTGATTGTTTGGCGATGATGATACAGGCTCAACTAGCCAAAAATAAAAATATCGGATTTCAAGTCAAACGCTAGATAAAGCTATCAGAAAATGGAAGCCTTCTATACTAGTAAATATTTACCTGTTTATAATAATGATTACAGATTTCTGGCTAGCCTACTTTGACGACGGCTAGAATATTTTTGCATATGAGTCCAGAAGCGTTGAGAGAGAATCACATTATACTATTATACAATTTTTAATATATTTCCAATAACAATAAACTTCATCTATTTCATTATCCCAGTTCCAATACGGATTAGAAATAAAATAAGATTTCTACCCAATGAGGTTCCTTATTCCTCTATCCTGAAATTGGTTTTAATCTACAATTGACGTAGCATCTCAGATCTTGATTTTCCTTTTTCATTGAGAAATGATTCCATGTATAGCTTTTTTAATTGATCCCTTGAACAAGCAATGGTTCTACTACGTACTGCAATCTATTTTCGATAAATTTGAGCAAATAATAATTTGCAATACGGAACACATTTATTTTATATTATCATGAATGTTGATCTCTCATCATTATGTTCAAAGTTGATGATCTCTTCAGGTAGATAGTTCACTGATAATTCACTAGGAGTCGTAGTTCGACTTTATTTCAGTAGTTAAACTCAACTTACTGCTGAATTTTTAAATTTTGAATTGATTGGGACCGCTAGAAAGTAAATATATGAATGGAACGAACTTGAGGTGGGTGCTCGAGTGCCAATACAAGACTGTACGACCTCATTCTCCACTTTTCAGATTATTACAGTTGTACTTGGGTTATAATTTGGGCTAAACTCGTATTTTGCACTGTTTTGTAAAGTTTGTGTAATTGGATTGCTATTGCTATTCACATTTATTACTCCTGGCTGAGGGAATACATTGGGATGTAAGCTACTTCTGCAATATTGTAAGGAATAAAGTTCTTTCCCTTTGCGTTACTGATCGCTTTCAATATTTGTTAAAATCAGTCTTTTTTCAATCAAAATAATCAAAAACCTCACAATATCAAACTAATTCGTGACAGCATAAATAAATTTAGTATTATAAATAAATATAATAATAAATTTATAAATAGATTAGTATTCCACCAAATGAATGGAAAATTCATTACGGATGGTAGCTCATGGTTGATAGATCTGAATGATCAACGTAAGTTAAACCTACATGTTACAGCAAACATAGCTTTTGAATAAGAGTGAATATGAAACCCGACAAACGGCTGGTACGCCTAAGCTGCCTTGAAAAATAGAATTTTGAAAATAAAACTTCATGGGTTGCTGAGCCATTGACATTCATACATTAAGATGTTAGGAATACAATTTATCACAACAATCTAAACCTGCATAATAAATATTTAAGTATGAGGCGATAAACTATTCCCTAGCATCAAAGAATTTTGAAAAATTTAAGGCCGCACTAAATATGCTGCATGAATTCTATGCAGAAGTAAAAGTGCACTTGTGATTCTTTTAGAAATGTGAGCCATGCTTCCAAACGTAGGGGGGCCACATTCCATCTTGTAGGAAGAAATTTGAGAAACGCCTTGGAGTAGATGTGAAGATTTTATTGTGGTAGACGATTTATCCATAAATGAGAAAACAATATGTTTTCGTTGGGTTAAGAAACGTTTACTGGGCGATGGGAAGAAGCTTATAAAAATCTATTATAGATGAATGGGGGGTTTTTTGAGAAAATAAATCAGATGGAGGAAAAAAAATTGTATCAGCTTGATAAGGGGTCTTGAAATGGGGGGAGGGGGTTGCTCAAAATAGGGGTACCAGGCGGTGGGAGGCTTAACAATTGGCGTAAGCAAAGGGCGCCTTTGTTGACGCTAGCGGTACGGCGCGATGACAGCCAATCCTCGTTCACGTTAATCCAATTTCAGTCGCCAAAAACACCGATAAATAATCCATGACTGTCACCGGACGTGTGAGGAGGTGGAAAGGGAGGAGAGGAGGAGGAGGAGGATAGTGGGAGGAGGAGATTTTAGAGAAAAGTAGGAGGACGAGGAGGGAGTAGGAGGAAGAGGAGATTAAGAGGTGGCGGTGAGGTGGCGGAGAGCTTTAAGCGGTGCGCATCGCTTTTTCAAAATTGGAAATGGTAGGTGGATTTTACGACGCATCACAGCTTTTTTCATTACCCGTTACTTTGGTATCAACCAATAAGAAAGACGCCCACGTGCTTCAATCAAGGCTGGATTTATCATACAACATAGATTGACACTAATCTGGTTGGAAAGTTATTAATGAGTTTTGGCCATGTATTTGAGATGGAGCTGAGTATCGTAATGATTATAGTGACTTTCTACATAATTTTATGACTGTGTATTGGATACATCCAATTTATGATCGTCATCCCTATAACTATAATGATAAAATTATCATTCTAAGATATCGTATTTTGTACAATGGAAGATCATTATGTAAGGAGCATTAGTTCAATATTAGTGAAATAGTAAACGTATTTTTTATAGTAATTCTGACTTGACCAAGCTTTCTTACCATATGCATTTAAATTTCTCTTTGATACAACCTTTCATAACTACGATAATATTGATTAGCGACAAAATACAATTTAAAATATTTATTTAATACAATTTGAAATAAATTTATCTGAATGTCTACCAGAAAACTCATTTTTTTAGAGTATAATTAAAAATATGAGTTAGCTCTCACGTGGAGAGAAATATTATTTGAAAGCGTTAGTGAGGAACGATACAATACATAGGATCGCTCCACAGAGCAATTTCTTATCACAGACCAAGCAAGATATATCCTCCTGTTATAATTTCCCGAGAGAAGTAAATCTAAGATGACTTTGTAACAGACAGCAATCTTCTTAGTTCTTTAAGATACGCCGGCTTGGAATGGTATTTGTTGCTCAACAAATCTTTAGAGAACCAAGAAAAAATGATATTTCGACGGAAGAGGACTTTTAAATCTCTCGTAAGACATGAGTGACAGATAATAATTGAGAAACAGTTTCAAGCTGCAGGTTTTCCTGTAGGAGCGAAAGAGAGAGAACGATAAGAAGTAGGAAAAGAGTGGAAGGTTTAGAAGAAAAAGAGGAATGGGAAAGGAGGAGAAGAAGAAAAATAGGGTAAACTGCTAAAGACACCAAGATGATGAACGTCCCGAACAACTCCATTAATCTTCCGCTCTTGGAATAACAAGAGAAAACATTCTTCTCTTGAATAAACTCAAGTTAATCTTGTTCTTGCACAGTAGCCACACTGTCCAACGTTCACTTGTATGTTGGATGAGCTGAGTCAAAATAAAAAAAAAAATGAGCTAGAAGAAAAAATATAGTGAATTATAATTAATTATTTCATTTCTAGATTGAAAGGGTAAGATTCAAATGATTAACTGAGAAAATTATCATTTCTCTTTTAAAATCCGTCACAAATATGATAGACCAACTCTCCTCAACTTCTTCGTATCCTTTCAAATCGGAAAATTCCTGTTTCTGAATTATATTATCACTTGAACCCAATCCATTCAGTTAATAATATGTATCTTGATCATCTTGTTTGCAAACAGGTAGATAGATGAATTTTATATTGGTTTTTGTTCTATTTATTTATGAAAAAATAACTTATACTTATGGTAATCAAATCATTTTCTTATCCACATTCCAATGCAATCCAGTAGTATTTAGACTATCTCTGTTGTTTGTATGCAAATCTCTACCCCTTAATTTTCTAAATATTGTCTGTATTTTCCCACCTGCATTATTTGTTATGTGTTATCAAATTGCTTATAATTTATTATTATTAGGCTGACAAATATGTCTTATCATATTGAAATCTACAGTTGAATAGATGTTATGTACTTCTTATACAGAGAGATTGATTGATTGATTGATTGATTGATTATAATCTCCTTTGCCAGGTCTGGGGAGACCTATGGCAACATCAGAATCATTATACAAAATCTAATGAAATATTAAAAAATAATCAATTAATAAAAATTATAAACAGCATTATTATAAAATATAATACAAATTTCCTTTTTTTTTTTTAAAGAGATAAATCAGAAAATATTACACTTAAAAAGCTACTGAATGGAGCGTTATCAATAAGCCTAAGCTTTCCGGCTCTAATAAAATACATGAAAATGAAATTCTTATCCTGTTAATTACTTAATTATTCAGCTAAAATGAAATAAAATAGGTTGAAAGATATTTTCAGAGAGAGAGTCTTGATGAAACCCAACATTATTTTTTGTAATTTTCAATATCATTATCCTTTCAATTCCAAATATTCATGCTTCAACTATTTCTACTTAATAAGTATTTAATCGTATAGTTTCTATTTAGTTCATTTATCATCCAAGAAATCACAATAATGGGTAAGAACACAGACAATAAAGTCCAAATGTTGATAAATTTTACAAAATATCAACATTATTATTCATGCTCAAGTTCATCAATTTTACTTCAATGCACCCTACTCTCAAAAAATTGTCTCTCATAACTTTGTGAAGCACAATTTTTCAACAAAGACGAACTTTGTCTTCCAAACAATGTTATCAGGTAGCAAGGTCGTTGACCCTCATTTGTATACGGCTTTCTTTACGGTGAAAGCAACAAACTTTTGTTTGTCTCGGGCAAAATTACGGAGGCCGACTTTGAACGGTGGCGTGCCAAAGGTATCGGCAAGAAAAAAGAAACAAAGGAGTTCATTAAATGGGATGCTTTGTGGTTGAGCGCCGGTGTAATAACACTTCATCATCGCGCAGCATGAAAGGAGCGCCAAGAAAGTCGGCGACGTTATCTACGTTGGTCGAAAATCGGCCAAGTGAGCGCCTGTCCGGACTGAGATAAGTTTGAGGATGAGTGGATATGCTGGTTTTGAGTGGCGAGTACTTGTTCCGGTAGTTTTTTGAAGATTTCATAATAAAGTTAGAGTTTGTTCAGAAAGTTTCAGTTAGAGCTACATGCTCTGGTATTTTATTGAATATTAGATAAATATGGTCGATTTTGTTGAAAAAAATCCTGCGGGATCCAAATTTATAATTTCATTATAATATCATTAAAGTAATTAAGCCCACATTCTTGTTAAGACCTCATTAACATAAGTTATTAAGACCACTCTATTTATACAGCGTTTGCTTCTATTAGTGGGGAGACCCAAAGGCTGAGGCCGCACTGCCGGTGGGTAGAGCCTGGAGGGTGGAGGGTAGTTGGTAAATCCATAGAACATAAACACCATCCACAGTAATACATCGTATGAATGGTATGACGTCATTCTGTTTTTTGACGTTATGTTGTCCATATTTAAGAATTTCAAGATGGCGGCTGAACACATACCATTCATACGATGTATTACTGTGGATGGTGTGTGTGTTCTATAGATTTACCAACGACCCTCCACTTTCCAGGCTCTACCAACCGGCAGTGCGGCCTTGGCCAAAGGGTTGTTCCACTTCGCAATATTAGGCTATAACCTCACTTTCCACGAATGAAAACATGGAAAACCATGTGGGTTATAGTCCATTTGAAATAGTCATTTAAAAACAAAAGTTTTTTATTTCAAAACATCACTCCTTATTTCATTTATAAATTACAATGATGACAATAACAAGTAAATCACTAAGTAATCAAAGTCAAGATGATGATAGATGAATAGATGTAATAATAGAGACTGTATGCTATAATCAGACTGTCAGTCTGTATAGATAGATAGATAATTAATGTCCTTATTTTTTCAATTAGTGCATTACTGAAGTGATGTGGGCGGAGTTGAGGCACAAGAGCCCCTCTTCCACTTGATCCAAGAATGATTATGTGTAGTTGAGTGATGTAAACATGGTGAATTGGTTAATAGATCATGAGAGTTTACATTACAATTTTTCACTCCAAAAAACACTTTTCACCCTGAACAATCTTTCATTTTGATAAAAGTTGAGTAAAGATGAAACTTCTGAATTCCATGTGGGCTTGTAGGGTCTGGAAAAAATTATGTCATTCAGTACGACTTTGGCGACTTTCTAGTGTAAACGCAAGAACAATTTTTCAGGAAGTCTATGTATATAATTATTGTGTACGTTAAAAATTTTTTTAGAATATCTAGGCAGAGTAGTCAAAGCATTGTTTTTTAAACCTGATAAATAGCCCAAGTAATCCAAGCATTGAATATTCAATTCGCTCTTATTCTAATTTGAGCTGTACAGTATTGTGAATTCGGTAGAATATTTTCTGTAGATCAATATTCCTTCCTCTGATATCTAAAAGTGCTATTCTCATTCAATAAAGCGATATTTTTGAATCCTGTATGTTATAAAGACAATAGACGATTGTTGTTCATTCACTGTTTACCCAGATTCCATTCTAGCACCAAGTCATCCTGATATTCAGACGAGATTGAACCGTTCTATATAATGTAGGAAAAAAGGGCAGTAAGCTTTGAGAGCAGTGTATACGCTTAGCTCATTCGACCGGTTAAAAACTTTAAAAAGGACAAAAGATGTCGTTTGGAGAGTCGAGGAGTGTTTTTCAATATATTCGTGATCGATACAAGCTGGCGCCGCTGCCTTCAGAAATAATACTGTTTTCCGATAAGAGCTCTGTAGTTGTGATAGCAGCAGCGGGAGGAAGAGACGGCAACAGTTTTCCACGTTAAGTGTTTTTCCATTGCACGGAAAATTGTTCATTACATTAAATTAGAACGCGTTGCTTTTTCGTTTTCCTACTCGCCTGGTGGGAGCTGACTATCGAATTACTGTTGAATACCTTTTCCGGGACTCCAGCAGCACTGCTACGCTTTCTAAATCTTATAATTCCATCTCTTGTACTCTATTTTATTATTCTTTCTTCCTTCCGCTTTCCAGTACAGTCTACTGTTCTTCTTCCACTAGGTAGGTATTTTGTCGTTGACTTTTCTAACTTTTATTATTTTTCTCTACTCTCCCTACTTTCTACTTTTAGCCTCCTCATTCGGTGTAGCTTCATACTTTTTGTGCTTCCTTCACTCATTCTTCATCTAATTCATTGTTCTTATGATGAGCTCATCAACTTCATTCCTCTTCTTCTCATAATTTATACAATTTTGTTCCTTCTGTTCTCTTTTCCTCTCCTCTTCTCTCAACTACTCTTTGATTCTCTTTGTTCTACTACTGCAACTTCTCCTTGCATTCGAAACAACGTCCAAGCCACGACCTTGTAATGGAATTTTGGTTGATCTGTATTATCCTTATTCGAAGCTTGAAAGAGCGAAATTAAGTTTTTTTTTAAGTAAAGTTACGATTGAATAATGACTTTCACGAAAAATATTTTGATATGAAGTTGGCTGTGGAATTTTGAGTACTTGTTTTCTAGAGAAGCATTGATATCATCAACAATATTTCCATTCTAACTGACAGATATTTTAAATGTGTTATTAAGAAGAATGCTCTGTTCCAATATATCTCTTCCAACCACGGAGTTTTTTCGGAATATCGTTTCTTGGGGTGGAACCTTTGGGTGGAACAAAATGTTATACATAACATTAGAATTTGGACTATTTATTATGTGACTAAATCAGGAATTGAAGGAGTCATGGGCGATTGCGTGATGGAGCCGATTTTGAAACTAGATTGAGTCAAATTCCGCATAGTGTTTCTCAGTGATACTGGTAATTTCACTAAAAAATAATGCGAAACTGTTTCAAATTCACTAAACACCAATAATACAGGGAGTTGTTAATTTTATCATGAAATGATACTAACGTGTGTCAAATTCACTCTATGTAAACGGAGACATAACAATGTGTATAACACGAAGACAAATCGCAGAACAAAGCAATCAAAGTGGAGCACATTGGCAATTGGCGAATGTGGAAATTGATAGGCTCTTGCAGCCGAGTGCATTGCTACTTAATACAGCCATTGCCAGGGCAGGTCCAACTACAGAAACAACCATGTAATCAATTCGAACATCGATGGCCCATTCACGACCATTATGATTATTATTGCAAATGGAGGAGACCATAATTATTCGCTGGATTACGATTATTCCACTATCACATATACAAGCAAACATTATTGCTGGGGATAATCGTCGCCGCGTTTATTACCTATAGTCGGGTAAATGACGTCATCAATGCCTGAATACAAATCAGTGTGTTAATGAGGACACTAATTGAATATATTACTAATCAACGGCTGCCAGGTGTTAATTGCGTCACAATGCTCCCACTGTTATTATTCCATCACTATATCACTGCGTAATTGAATAAAAAATTAAGTGATGTGACTACCACTTCTCTGATTGAATCTGTCTTCATGTGTAGAAAGGGAACTGTTTAGTATTTAAAACCGCTCTGGAGAGTGAGGAAATTTCCGAAATACATTTTCGGGTGTGGAAGATTGATAAATGATTATTATAATGTTTAGTGGGGATATTGATTATTATTACAGGAGCACATTACATTACTTGTGAATCTCTTCTTGATCTTGTATGAAGAAATGAAGCAAGCCTAGATAAGATAATAAGATAGTAATATTATTTTTTATGCTAGGGAGTATTACAGTAGGAAAGTCGGAAAATACTTTCCTTCTTGTAATACTCTCTCTTCCAGCATAAAAACTGAATCATTGATTTTTGAAAAGTCAATTTCATTACAAACTTTTTCTCACTCACGAACTGAAAAGAAAAGTGTAAATGATAACAGACAAGAAGCAGGATTACGAAAACTAAAAATAACTATTGTAAAGTGGGAAGAAGAGAACCGAGAGATGAGTATAGCAGAATGTAGCCTGAGAGAAAGAATAGAAATTAAAAAAGAGAAGAATAAGAAAATTATAATGTCATCAAAGGAAACAAATCATGAGAACCAAGCTTTCATGGACACTATAGAAGATTAAGAAGAATATGAGAATGAAGGCAGAAGAAAAACAATGAATAACTAATGGGAGGCGTGAAAGAATAAGACAAGAAGGGAGAAATGATTAAAAGACGAGGTGAAAGGAAAAAAGAAAATGGAGAAGAAGGAAAAAATGAAGGAGAAGGAAAAGAAGAAAAAGTAGAAAAAGAAGAAAAAGAAGAAGAAGAAAAAAAGACGAAGAAGAAGAGACGAGAAATAATAAACAAGAAGTATTTGGCTGGGCAGAAAGGGTTCTGCGAAAACGAAGTTTCGGACGGAAACAGAGTGTCGCTTTTATTCAGAGAGCGGAACAGAACAAGTGATAGATAGATGGGAGGAGAAGGTCTAAGAATCGTAAGTTTGAGATCACAATAAATTGGAGTGGTTATTTCTTCAAGCAAGTGCCAATTATATTGCCCCTATTGAGACGAACAGCTTCTGCAAGCTCAATATTTAACCAACAATTCACTGCTGGGTTGGAGGGAGGCTCTGGGTTGGCGGGGGGAAGGGGTTGAAGAGGAGAGGGGCCAACTCTTGTCGAAAACGATTAGCAATTCGAGCCTCCCTTCATTATTACCAAGGCACCCGAACTCGATTCCCACTTCAAAATCGTTTCATTAGTCACCACAACTTTGCCGAAAATATATATATATTTCGCAACTTTGTCTATCGTCGAGGTTTTAATGAATTAATCGGTTTATTTTATCATTCTGTATATGATGGAAACGCTTTCTGCTAAGAGGAGCATTTCTGGTAGTTATCAATAAAAATAACACAGCTCGAAAAAATGACAATACTCTGAGGATCATACAATGCATTAATATTTCCAAATGATATGAGCTATGGTTGCATACAACTCTTCTTCGAGCTAATGAATAGTTCCATCTTCTTATTCATCAACTTGATTCTCAATTTCATCAAATTCATGGATGTTTTTTGATTGTTATGCCCACTTGTGCTTTTGATCATGTGCGTGAGTAATGATGATGGAGAGATGACGACTGGTTTCTAGGCAGTCGGGACCGACGGCTTCACGTTCCATCCGAAAGACGGGTTGGCCGTATCTGTGATTGCGCTGTGGTCAAAGAATGGTTTCTTGGTCAAGAATCAAACTCAGTACCTCTGATTATTAGACCTGAACGTTATCAATTACAACAACTCACCAATTGGAGTGATATGAGTACAGTGCCATCCAATTACCCAATGTTATTAAAAACTTTAGATGGTTTTCATTATTTGTCATCAAAGAAGCTCGAATAGCTATTATTTCCAATTCAATGTTTTTCCTTAACTTTTTCACTTATGTTTCCATCTCTCATAATCTTTTCCCTTATAATTTTTTATCTCTCATATATCTCAAATGATATTGAATCTTCTTTACTGAAGTTTCGGTCTATGAGATAGATAAGACAATTAGAGTTGTTTTTCTTGCAATGAACCTATGCAGAGCAGAGTGTCAACAACTGAAGCAGACTCAATCGAAACTGAAAGGTGGAAAATAAATGTTATGAATTCTCAGCTTTGTCAGGACAGTTGAAGAGCGATCTACGAGAAGATATCGAGTCGAAAGCAGCCTTAGATGAATCATTTCGCTCTTCCAGACCGTTTTTAAACTGTCCTGAGAGAGCTGAGAATTTACAAGTTCTGACATTCGTTAACCGTCAGTTTGATTGGCGACTGCAAACAAATCGGGGTCAGTTTGCAGCAAGCACGTGTGACGTCGACCACCAGACGATTCAAATTAGTGCAAGCGACGCATGAAAAACCTAGAACGTGTCCAATAAAGAAGTGCTACAGGGACTAGATTAATGAATTCCAAGAGATGGGGCGCAGCAAGCGAAATGAGCAGACACTGATCAACGGTGAGCGGTGCAAACAAGTAGTCCACTTGTCACTGCGTTGTTGGGTGACAAAAAGTGTGAATGGGTGTGAGAGAGAGGAATTGGAGAGGAAAAGAGGATGTGGGAAAACAGAAGTATGGACGAGAGAAATTGTTAGAAAAGTTGATTGGAATGTGAGAAAAGAGAAGAAAGATGTGGAAGAGGTGAAAGGGAAAATGTTTTGGGAAATGGGAATGAGAGGAAGGCAGGTTGGGAATGGGAAGGAGTTGGGTGATAGTGGGTAAGTGAGGCTGGGAAATTAGTGAGAAAAAGTAGGCTATCAAAAAGATATTCATAAAGGAAGAGGATAGGAAGGGAAAGTTGTAGAGATGAAGATGGAGGAAGTAAGAAAATGCATAGGAAGAGATGTGATAATTTAAGAGAAATGCGATAGAAGACTTGGATGAGGGAATGGAGATGATAATGAGAGAAACAAGGTTGGGAATTAGAGTTGATAATAGATGATTTTGGAATTTAAAAAAAATACTGGGAAAAAAGAATTGAGAAACTAGAGTGGAGAAACGAAGTCTGAGTGAAGATAAAAAAAGGAGAAGGTAACAGTGCATGAACGAATATTGTAAGAGAACTGCGTGAAATGAGGGTGAATAAAATATAATCCACTTAAACCTCTTAGAAAACACCCATCACACGAGGTTGGAATTGGTGAGTTGTTGGTGATTGAAGACAATAAAATTAATAAAAAGTATTTAGAACATGGAGAGAGAACAAGGATGAAATCATGAATGAATGAAAACAAGATAATGAATAAATAGTATTCAGAATAGATGAAATCAGAAAAAGAAAAAATGAGTAGATGAAAACAGAAAAATGTAAAAACAGCATCAAGGGAGACTGCGAAATTAAGAGTTCACCGAGAAAAGTAAAATAGTAAGAAGTGAGAATCACAAGCAAAAATAATGGGTTTTGATGACATGAATAAGACAAAAGAAAGAAAAAATCAACAAACTTATGCGAGGGAGGAGAGGGTAAAACTAGAATATTGCTGAGAGAAAGAATTGGTGGTTAGCCTATGTACCACCATCAACACCAAGCAACCAAACAAATCACACTATAAGAGAAGGAGAACAGAACACCTGAAAGATGAAAGACGAAAGAATATCTCAAAGATGCATAGGAAAGAGAAAATAACAACGATGGAAAAAAGAGAGAAACTCAGAGCTGTGAGCTTGAAAATTGCTAGAACAGATGCATGGCAAACGAAGGGTCGGCCAGTGACAGGCCAGGACAACTTAATTTCATGTCAACCAATGGCGAACAAGAGAGCCAGAAAGAAGTGTTTGATAAGAGCGCAAAAAACCGGACGGAAAAGGTGACTGAGAGAGGACATATTATTCATCCCTTTTACACCTTTGTTATCGAGTGCCTACCTACCCTCCTCTTAGCGGTGCTGGTGAGTTTTATTGCTTTTCCTTTTGTGAGCTGTTCCATCTCTCAATACGATAGTCATTGCCAACTCATTGTTTCAACAAGTGCCTGAGCTTGCTTGCTTGCTTTCACAAAATAACCGACAAGTTGTGCATTTCGGATCAGTCCACCTTTCAATACTCTTTTGTTCAACTCAATTCCAGGCAAATTGGGCTCATCCTTCTCTACTGTTAGTCAATATGTATAAACTTATAGGCCTACATTTGAAAGGACAGGCTTGTTACGATGATAACTCATATTACAACTTAGTGATGGATTAATAACAGAGCAATTCATTTTCCGTATGATATACTGTATTTAGCATGGCATCCATCATTTAGAACGATTGTTTCACAATCGCTACCAGTGATGTTGATCATCCTTGCATCTCGTTCAACATTCAAACGGGACTATAATCAAGGCAGATGAAGACTAGACTAGAAGTTTTTTGATTTGTTATTGCAACTCAACTACGATTGTGAAATTAAGAAAATCTAATAATCTAATGTGAAAGCCCGAAAACAATTGCTATTGAACAAAAATAGTAACTCAAAACTAGTGCAGTTTTCTTCTCGAGACGATTTTCTATTCCTTATTGAGAACCGTTTCTTAGTTACAGAGCAAATCGATGCGAAACGGAAATGATTGGAAGGGGTCGCCGTCAAAGTGTCTCCCCGACAACCGTTCCCCTCTTGGTTTTGACCACAGGCGTCAACCAGTACCCTGCTGAAAATATGCCAGTGCCGACAAAGTGTCTCCCGACATCCGTTCCCCTGCTAGAACGAAGGATACTCGCTGTTGGGATCGTGCCTGACAACCATTCCCCTTGAGCGCTGCCGACAAAGTGTCTCCCCGACATCCATTCCCCTGGTCGAATGAAGGAGACTGGCTGTCGGGCCGTGCCCGACAACCATTCCCCTGGAGCGCTGCCGACAAAGTGTCTCCCCGACATCCGTTCCCCTATTGGGCATCAACACCAGCTTGTATAGTCTGTCCAAGCAAAGAAGACCCTCTGGCAAGATGAGAAAATGACTCCAGCTCGGTCAATATTTTTTCAACAAATATCGATTTGGTCTCAAATTGTAGATCAGAATGTTTCCTACAATCGACACCAAATCGATCATTTTTTAACCAATATTGACCGAACTGGAGTCATTTTCTCACCTTACCAGAGGGTCTTCTTTGCTTGGACAGACTATAGCAGGCGGGAAAGTAGTAGGGCTACAATCACACTGCTCAACACATTCTATGAATTTGATTATTAGAAGAAAAGCTTGTTAATGTTGTGATTGATACGACTGCAAACATTAAAAGAAAGAGTATATTTCTCTTTCCAAATTCCTACACATGAATGAATGAAAGAATAATTTTCACCAGTAAAAAGGCAGGTAAGTTACAATCAAAACAATTTGATTCTAACTGTGAGAGTCACGACAAGAGAAAATGAATGAGACTTTAAAGCCTGTATGGAATGGCTATAAAGCCTAATTTGAAATATACTCTACCAAATTTGACCAAGAAATTTTGTCAACTTCATGCTTATATTTTCATCCTCTAATTTCGTAATTTCTTGATAGGCCTAATAAGGCCTATCCATAATTATGTTTATGGTTAGTATCACACGATAGTATTTCTATTATCTTAGTGAATCATAATGAATCGTATCACAGGATAGTATTTCTATTATCTTAGTGAATCATAAGAGATATAAATATGAAATCAATTATTCATCACTTATCATTATGATTAACCAAGATAATAGAAATATTATATTGTAATACTGGCCTAACGCTTTACATTGATTACCTTATTATAGGTTTAGGGTGCATTGTGATTGTCTTTCTTGAATCATAATATTTGGACACGGAGCTCTGAAGCGGCGGCCGCATTTCCAAACTAAAATCCACCTATGCCGATTTGTCAGTTTTTATCGGTTTAAAAATTCGGTTTATAAATAAATTTCCAATGTCATTTGTTCCTCTTAGCAAAAGTGTGACAAATGAGCAAATTATACAAATAATCTTTGTCTTAAGTGTTATATCACATTAGAATTTGAATGTTTGGCAAAGGTATGTCGACAGACAAGGAGATTTTACGTCTCAGCATACTGTTGTGAAGCGATTCTTACCAATGGTCATCCTGTGAGTATTAGGTCTCTGTAAGGGTTCTCATCCACTGATAAATTACAATCATCATTGATCGACATGCCGGTTTAGGCCGGCATTACACGGTAATATTTCTATTATGAAAATAATTATCTCGTAGTTCCATCTCTTCAAATATGATTTTAAGTGATTATAGGAATATTACCGTCTAATACCGGCCTTACAGCTGTTTTAACCGCCGGATCTCCATCCACTTGGGGTCCACATCCACTGTCAATTCAAACATCCATTTTTCACGTCTAGTTTTTTGTCGTATTTATAAACTTTACTAGACTTGATAAACACTGTGATGTGTCCTTGCGCAAAATGTATTTTTTATTGAAATTTATAGGGTTGACAAGAAACCTGACGTACCTACAAAAATCGTGGAGTCTGCAATATTGGCAACGGACACTACAGACTTTACACAGTCTCTATACGGATACTAGTAGCTAGTATCTAAATACTACAATTATAGTATCAGTCTCCGAGGTTTCAAGGAGTGAGAATATTAAATATTATTATATTGATAAAAAATACTTTATGGGTGATAGTGGGGGGGGGCTTCCGGGAATTTCCAGAAATTCATTTCACCAAAAATGGTGTCTTCATTTAACTGTGATTGGTGCGTTCCCCCATAGATTTGGCGTGACTTTCAAATATAGAGAAAATAAAAGCTACTCTATGAGGGTTCATGAGGGCCTAAAAATGTTACAATTACTTTTTCAAAGTTGGAACTTTACCGAAATCGTAGTTTTTTTTTCAATATTTTATCAAGTTATACATAAAAAGTTTCAAATAGAGCCTATAAAAATAGCTGGTTATCATGACAGTCAAACACAATTCACCCTTCTGCTCAAAGACTTAAATAAACTCATTTAATTATCCACATTATTTCTTTCTTGTCTATGCACGGCACACCTGGGTTCCTGGGTTTTATATCATCATCTCATGGGAAGTGTATTGGACAACAAAATCAATCGTAAGAATTTTTTTCATGGCTATCAATAAAAGCCTACATTATCCAAGCAGGCTTGATCGAAATAACATCTCACACCATATACCGAGAAACAGTCTATTTTTGTGTTCAATTGCGACTACCTCAGAAGCCATTGATGGAAAAAGTCGCATTTGGGCTCAAATTGTAGAAAATAGCCTTTTCTCTTTGGATACAGAGAAAATACAATTACCACTAAGGGTTTTCAACTCCCCTAAATTAAAAGGGGATCCGGGGGGCAAATTTTTGCATTTTTGAGTTTAATATAGCGTTTACCACTTTGCTAATTGAGGAGGGTGCGATTTTTTAATGATACCCATTGATGGTTTTGATCGTTGAAAGAGAATATTTTCAATTTTTCCATTGGTAGAATTATTCTATTTCTTCCGTCATAAATATAGATTATAGAGCGAAAAAATGTGCTTATTGATGTGCAGAAAAACGTTGGTAAAAGTAAAACTGGAAAGTATTGGTGTGTAAATCTTCAAAAACTTATTTCTGTAATTGTGGTGCACAGGGTATGATTAAAAAACCTCTCATTTTATCCTTGAGTGAATCATGAACACTATTTAACTTAATCGAAAGATCTTGTCCAACGCGGGTGCAAGGGATGTTAACGCCCTGCCAAGCCGCAAAGCGCAAGTTGAAATCTTAGTATTGGTAATTACATAATATGAGTCAAAAAACTTTTTTTATTCTCATTTAAATATAGTTACTCTGTCTTGCGAGAGAGCATGCCATATATTTTCGATTATATCTCGGTTCATAGGCCACATAGAGTTCTGGTTTTTACAAGTTGATTGGTAGCCTACTATCCGACACTACAATTTAAGCAAAGTTTTC
The DNA here is from genome assembly GCA_017141385.1 of Sogatella furcifera. Lineage (NCBI taxonomy): Eukaryota > Metazoa > Arthropoda > Insecta > Hemiptera > Delphacidae > Sogatella > Sogatella furcifera. Next base: position 39,770,908 of record CM029550.1, read on the forward strand.
ATTGGATTCGGTGTTAATTTTTGTTTTCCAATTGAATAAATGAAATTTGAAATGAGACAATTTATTTACCTGTGTATTGATTAGTGAATCAGGTGTTGAGCGAATTCCATCACTTTTAAGTTTCAAAAGTAAGTTATGTGTTTATCAGCTGTACACATCATAATTATGTTATTTTAATTTTTTGCCTTTCAACTCCAAAGTCTCTGTGTTCTAGGACTCGCTTCTGGTTTATTCCGCTCAAAATTTTATAATTCGGTCATAATTTAGAATGAAAAGTAAAAGATGAAAATAACAGTATAATAGTAGCCTAGTAGCCTAATTTTGAAAAAATATAAAAAAACTTTTTTAAATGCACTAAAAAGAAGAAAATAACTTTCTTGATGACACTATTGGTTAGTAGGCCTCTCTTATATTTCTGAAAAAAGTATTCAAATACAACTCAAACGAAAAAAGTGTGTCTCAAGACAAATTAAGCTTTAAAAAGTAGAAATATTTGCTCAATAAATACTTTCAAAATTCTAGTTTCGAGCCACAATTTTTTCCTTTGAGTTGTATTTGAATATATATATTTTTTTAATACAAGAGAGGGAATTCCTATTAACGTATATGAGTTGTATTTGAATACTTTTTAAAGAAATATAAGAGAAAGAATTCCTATTAACTAATAGTGTGATCAAGAAAGTTATTTTCTTATTTTTGGTTTGTTTAAAGAAGTATTTATATATTTTTTAAATTACTGTTATTTTACGTTCCCACTCTATAAGAATTCTGAATTCGCAAATCATTACTTTCGCTCAGCCAATTAAATACCTCTAATAAACTCGAACAATAGGTGACATTCCAGGGAGTAACTAGAAATTATTTAGTCATTAAAATCAACATAATATTCTACTGTGTACTATTATTCCTTTCAGCCCAAATAACCAATTAGAGTGAATGAGTTAGCTCGTAGTAACCTCAAGTTATTAATGAGATACTCAACATAAGCAGAATCTTGACACTCGTATACTGCTGCTACTAATAATTCAAAAAATAACACGTCCACTACCCTTGCACTAAACCAAACAATGTATAATTGGATAGATCAATGTACGGATCATTAAGTTTTGGATGTTCGTTTTGAGATTGAAGAATAGATGCTATTTTCGACAGGCCTCTACCTAGACCAGACTAGGGAGCTGTTCTCATCGCTAATTAGGGTTGTTGAGTTGGAAAACCCTATATTACTGCATCTGTGGAGCGTGGGAGTCCAGATAGATTGTTGAATTCAGTGAATGGGCAGGATGTATTATTTTTAGAAATGGAAGTAGTATCACAGTGTCAAGATTCTGCTTATTATGTCAATGTCTGCCTCCTTCAAAAATATTTCTTAATGAACATGTGATGATGGTCTACAGTCTACAGGGTAAGGGTAATGAACTTTACATGTACGGAACCTGATATGGACAGTGTTGACCTACAATCGATTTCGGGTACATAGGATGAGCAAATAGGTAGATTGATCGATAGTTGGTGTGGGGGGGATTTTTTGCACAGAAATTGTAATGAGAATATAAAAACTATAAATCTTATAAGGAATATCAAAAATAATTTATTAGTATTTCTTTATTTCGTATTTTAAAGGATGAAATAGGAAAACCTTACTTGACTGTACACAACATGTGATAGTATTTTTTCACAGTAGGAATTGCCTAAGTTACTCCTAGAAAATTTCATTTGCAAAATCGAGTATTCAATGCCTTCTGATATTATCGGATATTGTATCATTAAGCAGTAATAATTGCTTCTACTTTTTCCAAGCATTGATAACTTTCACTTGTTGAGTACCAGTAGTTGTGAATGTGACATGATAGTTTTTACATATTGATTTTTATAGTTAATACATATTGAATGAAAATATTGAATATTACATGAAGCACATATCACGTTATTCATCAAAACTATGTAGGTAGAAGTTGAGAATTGGATAGGATTCTGGTAAAACAATTCTCCACTACTGTTATTGAAACATCTATTGTGTTGAAGCTCTTTGTTATTGACACAAATGATTTCTGAGGCAGCCCTCAGAATGGGACAGAAGGTGAGATGGAAGTGATGGGACAGAAGGTGAGATGGAAGTGATCGGATAGCAAAGATTATAGAGGACCGTTGTTTATTTCACAACAACGGATGTTTTGACACCCACCCTAGAAAACAAAAATAGTATGCAACGAGCTGGAATAATTTGGTAAAGGGGTGCTTTCCAAAACTACCGGCGCCCAGAGTACAATAGAGCCTACGTGTTTAGAAATTTATGTCTGTGGTGGCCACTAGACATAGAAGTGTGAATTTGGTCTCAAATTTAAGAGAACTTAATTTCGCCTTGAGGGATTTTGAAGTACGAATGAAATAATTCACAATTCAAAGTTACAAACTTTCAAAGTAACGGAATAATTCTTGTAAAAAAATATGGTGTTTTCAAAATCTATAGTATTATATGTTGATATCACCAATCAATCGATTAATATCTAATGATTTATAGAAACTGAATGTATTTCAAACGCCAGTTCATGAAATTCTTTTTTTTTTCACAAGGACTCTCAATTACTCGAATAAGGATACAAAGAATCACAATACCTAAAAGATTGAATCTTCTCCAAACACTCGGTGGGTGGGTGGGTGTTTAGAATACAGATATAATTTAATCACCTTGCAAAGTTGTTCAACACAAATAATCTATCAACATTAAATTTCATTACTAGGAATGGCGTCTTAGCTCTGTATGATATTATTGCGAAATGTGTGTCTAGAGTGCAGAAAACCTGGATTCAAAATAATTATAGTTTTGATAACATTCCAGCACATCCAAAGTCCAAGGTAAATTCATAGGTTAATCAAGGTGAATTCCTAGGTTAATCAAGGTCACATAAAACATTTTAACTAAGTTTCAGTTGAATGATTTTTTTGAACTTATCCAATACTCTTTGGTCCTTCTTTTTAAATTCACCGGAATGTTTATAACATTAGTTTATATGATGATTTACATAATATATAAGTCTATATAATAATACATTATTCAAAAAAGTTATTAACTAATGTTATTAACAATCCGGTGTAAACGTGGCATTAGAATTTCCTTCAAGTCATCTATTTGCAAATTCTTATTAAAAAATAATTTACACCACAGCCCTAATTCCGCAATTAGAGCTTCTTTCAAATATATGGTATTTTGCAATAGTTCAGTAAATTCATTCGGATAAATCAAATGAATAAATTATTATTAATCCCCTTTAATAACATTTTTTAAATGCCGTAGTAAAGCACGGCTGACATTTTATCAGTTTGGATGATCAAAACATGGAAATCAAATGGAAATGGAACGACATAATATAGGCTACTCTTTTCAACAAAAATACTGTAAGAATTATTGTCAATGGTAGAATAATATTCAAATTTGTCGCCTATTGTCAGCTGTTAAAATAAAGACTTCTATCACATGTTCAAACTAGAGATCAATTTATGACTTCACATGAAAGTTCCCTTGATTTGAGAAAATTATTATTTCTCAAGATAATATCTTCAAATTTGCCGCTAATTTTTAATCAGCTTTTCTATTGAAATCAGAAGGATTTTCAAAATTTTCCATATGTCATTCTTTTCAGCCGTGATTATTGTGATGAAATATAATAGGTACGGAGTATCTATAGATATACCGTTGCTGAGAGCTTATTTTTCGCCTGAAAAAGGATGATAAGTCGGTCGATTTCATTGTCCAACGAACTTGACCTGTATAAAGGTTCGAAGAATATATGTTTTGAATTTGAAGCTGATTAAAGAAGGCGTTCGTGAATTATTGTCGAACACACAAACGAACGAACTTACGAAATGACAGACAACGAATTGATCGTTGAGTCAGAAGTAGAAACTCGCTTCGCTCGTTCAACAAATGCAATTTTATACATTGATAAAAACGAACATAGATCTACTATTCGTGTTCCACTTCATGAAATACGTCCAACTGTTATCTAATACTTATAAATATCGGGGCAACGAGCTTCGCTCTGCTGCTGCGACCGCACCGCCTCACGGATAGGATGCACAGATGCACCTTTTCTAATTTACTTTAGAATTCCAATAACTTGATTTCAAACCATTTCATAACTTTTGAAGTGATATTGATATTGTAAAAGAATATCAATAAGTATATTGACTAAAAAGTCATGAATATCAGCTAAATAAAAGATTACTAGTAAGCTAGTTATCTAGTATCTATCTAGTATTTGATGCTGGTTTGTTAGCATCATACGCATTCAAACTATTATTCGTTCTATTATTATTCCAATACTGCAAAGATGGTAAAGTACACAGGTAATAGAACACATCAGTTTCCTAGTATCTGTAGTAAAGTAGATCAGATTTTCGCTCGATGAAAATATGGGTTGATTTTCCAACTTCTGTATAAATTTCAACTTTCAATTTCTGAATGAATCCTAGTAGTTCTGTGAACTACTACTTAATGTACCGGTATAAAGTAATATTATTTTAGTACACAGGTAATTCCTTTTCCTTTCATATTATCCTTGAAATGACATATTTCAAATAACTTTATACATACATCGTCGCACAATCTCAACAGAACATTCCTGTCCAATTTCATCACAATGTATTGCCACCGTGAATGCAATGGATTTCGTCGTAAACGCGGAACAAACATAAAAAATTCAAAATCGTCGTTTTGAATCTAGACCTCACTTACGTTCGGTCAATTAATAGATTAAGGCGGTATTTAGGAGGTCCTGATGGAGCTAGGCAAACATATGATAATTGGGGCATTAAATAGAAATATCTGGTACCGAGCTTTGCTCTGAAGCTGCGGCCGAACTGTTGAATTACATGAATATTGTAAAAAATAAATTAAAAATTGATTTGATCACCTCTCACAATTTTTTGACATAAACATGTGTTATATTGAATGTAACTCCATTTACTCCAGCTGGATAGCGTTGGTCAGCTAACGATAACAACCATTATACGCAGTACTTCGGATTATGCCTGAATAAGGAATATTCAATTCTATTGAAATGAGAAGACATGGAACTTGGTGACTGTAACAATTCTATTCATTTGACTTCATTTCTAATTTTCAAACAAATTCTCTTCGGCAGCTGGCGGTCGGAAAGAGTGCATTTCAAATGCAATTCTATGGTGGCTTAAACCATATGACTTGTAATGAGCTATTCAGGGTATAAATTCAAAGGTGCCGTTTTCGAAAACCCATGAAAAATACCTTTTTTGGCATATTATTTGCCATTTTCTCCGCCATTTTTTATTGGATTTGTTTCGTTGATGGCTCAAATTGTAGGGCATAATAAGGGTATTATACACACCAATTTTCAAATCGAAAAACGATTTTGGTCGATTTGTAGTGATTTTTCAATTTTTCATCCCCTGATTTCACCCCCTACCCTTGGACCAATTTGACTGGTTAACGAACTTGACCGAGATATTAACACTGATAATTCCTGTGCAAAATTTGGTCGCTCTCCAACGAGCCCTTCGGGAGTTATCGACTTCATAGGAATCTGTACATATATAAATATATATATATATATAAATGTGATATATATATTTTATTATATATATAAATGTTATTATATGTATATATAAATGTAATAATATATATAGGAGACACTTGTAGAATTGTAGACACTTGTACATTTAGAAACTAGACTTAACTTACATTTTTGAGCCAGGGATATTTCGGCTGCTGAAGCATATAAGTACATAAATGAATTTGAACAGACATCAAATTTGTGTTCTAGGGACTCGAAAACGTGTAAAAAATATATCACACCATAAATTTTTGATTGTTAGGGCAAGACCAATAGTACATTTTTTTAAATGAAATGCCGGAATTGTGATTTCATGTGATGTTATGAGGGGACAGTTTGTCGGGATCGCAACCGACAACGGGACCCCTAGAGCGTTGCCGTCAAAGTGTATACCCGACATCTGTTCCCCTACTAGAAAGAAGGAGACTGGCTGTCGGGCCCGTGCCCGACAACCATTCCCCTGGAGCGCTGCCGTCAAAGTGTATCCGCGTCAGCGGAGCACCTTCTAAAATCTGCTTGGAAAGGAGACCAGTTGTCGCCGTCAACCGGTCTCCTAAAAACTGGCTTTAAAAGGGGAATGGCTGTCGGAGAGACACTTTGTCGGGGAGACACTTTGTCGCGTACCCATTGGAAGACATGCTTCCTGGAGGGTTGAGAATGAGTTGCGTTTTTTCTTTCTTGAGAGAGAGAGTGAGAGAGCGAGGTAGTGATAGTGAATAAGAAAGAGGAAGAAAACTACCAGCGCTGGGAAAAAGTGATGGCCGAATAAGGTGGTGTGCACGTGACCTTGTTATAGTTTGCGCAAATTGAGAAGACACGCCGTTACAGTACACTTTACATTGTGACAGCGTGTCTTCTCAGATCACGTGAACTAGAGATGTCGCATCAGAATAGGAACGAGTTCTCGATTGCGACGACAAAACGAAATTGGAAGGGAAAGAGTCATAATAGAATGATGGTACAGCATAGATGATGAGCGGGGAATTAAAAGGTCAGCAGAATCGAGATGGTCGAGTTCAGCTGCGAGGCTCGTTCATTTATGATCTAATTCTAACTTCGTTATCATGATGATGCAAATTTCGTCTTTTATTTCACGTTATAATCAAGTGTAGTTTTTTAAAAACTGAAAAACCTGTGACTTAACAGAACTTGTGAATGTTTTGCCAGCATATTACACTGAACAATTTTATAGTGAGTGTAGATATTCTTCATAATTTTGAAAGAAAGTTTCATGAATCTTGTAGTTCTCTGACTTATGTACTCTAGTTATAGTTATAAGTTATGAGACTATAGCTATAGTTATACGACTAGTTCAACATAGTTTGTATAGTTTGAGTTGTGCTAGCTCCTTAGTTGAGCTTCTATGTCTATACTGTATTCCGTTCATTGCTCATTGTATGCATAACTATAACCTGTGTGTGTGTGGATGATCAATATATTAATGCACAAAAAGAGGAGATTGTCATAAAGCCTAGTGATAGGCCTAGTAGTTTAAATTTGAGGCACAACTTTGCTCCCTATTGATGAAATAAAACGTAGATGAACGGCAATAATGATTATGCTTGTTCGATTTCCTGCATTTTAATATTCTCACGTATGAATCTTTCGATTCCTCCTTAATCTTATCATAATGTATCAATATTTGTTACAGGTATGGAGTAGTTCGTACATATTGTAGATTAATCTACACTCCATTATTGAAGAATCTGTGAGTATCATGTTTGTATTCAAATGTATTTCGATTGGGATAATATCTGAATAATGAGGTTGGTTCGATATTCGTTACCCATTATAGCTCTGATATCAAATCATATTTTATTCATATGATTTCAATCAGAACTATCTAAGCTGGGGTCACATACAAAGGTCAAATATTTGAATAGAAAATTTAATTTCCGATCCCAATATCTCTTCGCCAATCAGTCTCAAAGTGGTTAATGGATTTCATCCAATATTCTTTCTAATTGATAAAGTTTGTATAATTTTTCAAGGAATTAAAACTAGAAATAGCCATTGTTATCTTCTCAATTGCGTGAGAGGTACCAAAATAAATTATCCAAAATAGTGATCGCATGCTGCAATTATTACTAGTTAGTCCTATAACATAATTAAGTGCAAAACGTTTGTAAAAAGAATTCAAAAATTATTGAATAATTGGCGAGTTTGTCTACTATCTAGGCCTAACCATCATTTTGGAGATTAAATTTACGTCTTACCGGTGGCGGCTCGTGTCCACGAAACAGGTAAAGTGCTCGTATCTTTTATTGTACAGCACTTCACCTCTTTCATGGGCACGAGCCGCCAGTGCGTCCCACCTCCTTTTTAAGCACTGTGCTCTGAACATCGACTGTACTTCGAAAATAGACGTTATCTTTTTTATGAGGCAGTGATAATTAAGTGCGAAGTCTACGCTTTAGTCTTGTTGGCAATTGTTCAGTTCAAGAAGTTTTATGGGTAGTGGGGAGGGGGGTAGAGGTGCTGCATGAAGTGATGATATATTCAGGGGGTTTGTAGCGGGGGTGCAGCAATCAAGTATGGGAATTATCTATTCACCCTTCCTTCAGAGCGTGCATTCAGTTTCACGTTAATTACATCCTCGCATTAGGTATTTATTGCATGGCTCTAACAACCCCTAGTCGGGTGCAAAGTGTTTTTCTAGACAGACCTTTCTGTGCTTGCTTTTCGAGGGAAGGTATGAATTTTAACAACCCAACAACCCTTCATTAATCGTTTCCAGTTTGGAAGTATGCTCGTTCGCATGTATCCGGACTCCTTCATTTTAACCATAGTCTGTTAGTGAATAATTACCTTTGATAGTCTCCCGGGAACTGCAGATCCGGAAAATATTATAATTGAAAGTTTGACAGAGCGCTGACCTAAATGGCGCTCTAATTTTCATTACATTGCTGCAACTGATTCCCTATGTGTTTGCAGAAGAATTTGCAGTACTTTCCAGGTGGGTTGTGTACGTTGCGGATAAAATGCAGCTCAGGTGGGATGGTTTTTTTGCTTTCTTTTGATGCTTTTGCAAAATACTGTTTGCTGTCAACAAGTTCCAGTTCTACTATTTCAATGTAAATAGTGGAGCATGTCATATTTCCAAAGTGAGTTTATAATCATGATTCAGGTTCCAAGTTTAAAAATATTTTTTCTCAGATTTCATTCTGTACTCACGAGGTCAGGCCAATTTTGAACCAAATCGAGAAAATATTCTCAAATATCTCCGCTTTTCTTCATTTATTTATTGAGTTTGTCACAGATATCATACTTGTCAGACTATATACATCAGGAACATTAAAATGTGGTGTTCAATTCCCGATCAAATAACTCATTTTGGTAATATTTTAACATTATCTGTGGATTTACTTTTTGGATCATTTTGATCATCCCATCCCAAAATCTCAATCAATATTTCTGTCAAACCTACTCAACAGTGAATATAATTACAGTTCATGTGGACGTTACGGTCTTGGTCCTGGTCCCGAAGCCCGAAGGTGACACTTAACTAGGATTGAATCATCCTAATCTTCATTTTAATACTGATCTTTTAACCCTCTATGAATACACAATAGTAGTACAATATTACCATATTTATGGGTGAGACGATAATTCCCAATAATATGATAATAACGGATACTAGAACACATGTAATTATAGTATACGTGTCAATAACTATTGAGTTTAAGTACAATATTACCATACTTATGGGTGAGACACTAATTCCCAATATAATAACCACGGATAGGCCTACTTAACTAGAACACATGCAATTATAGTGTCAATAAGTAGTATTGAGGTTAAGAAAAATAATTCAAGTAACAATCATCGCTTGAGAAACAATCTTATCCTCAGTTAGAATATATTCTAGAAACGTTTCACGTTTCCTAATGAATACCCTACAGCGTTGTAAGATTTCGAAAACATCCGAGTTATCCATATATCATTATATCAATATATCCATATTGAGGTTTCACTTGAGGTTAATAATTTGAACAATTTGTCACAAAGTGACATTTATCACTTTGAATAAATTCATCCTATCATAAGTTGAAGATAGTTCAGATTGATAAATAAACGTTCCCTAAAGCACAACAAACTTCCCCTACGGCTACATTGTTGTAAAATTTCGAAAACATACGAGTTGTCTGGAGTAGGCCCGAGAATTGGCGAATGTTGGCAGCTATAGCTCACAGCATTTCATGTTGGTTGTAGTGTGTCAGTCGCGTCCTGCAAACAGACCAATGGGAGCCGTTCTATTCGAGTATTTATCGTGTGTTTATTGGTAGAAAATTAACAGAACCGCGACTCCACCATGTTCGCTTGTTAATTGAACGATTGCGATAAACGATTGGAACATGTTTTGTTGGTGAGGGGGCGTAACCAGTGACCGAGAGCACCCTAAAAAGACACACTAGCTTCGATTCCAACCCAAATGTGTTCAGTTTGAATCCGACATCGTTTACTATCGTTGCCGTAACTCATTCGCTTGGTCGATTTCGTGTGCTGTGCAGCCTGTTAGCAATGCTGAAGCGTATACGGTGGGGCACGCGGCAATGCCTGTACAATGTGTACATATGCAGCAAATGATGCCGCATGCGGCAAATTTAACAACTTTATCCAGCATGCCGCAAAGCTGAAGCATAAGCTGCATGCTGTGTTACACATGAAAGTCGAACAAGTAAGGACTGGGGACAAGGGGATTGGGGCTCACGCATGCTACGCTTCAAAGATTTCATCTCGTTTGGCATGTTGCATTATTCCATTACACTCACAAGTGACAAACCGACGGTGGTTGATATTTATTTTGGGCACGTGTCATTAGATTGAATAGTGCATTAGGTGTAAGTGCTGCTAAATCGGATCTGTGTTATGTAACTTGAGTGGAAATGGTAGGTTTTTGGTGGTTATTATGAAATTACGATTGAAGGATTTGAAATAATTTATTGGTTTTATTGTGAGAGCGTTATTATCATTTTTATTCGCATCTAGTCACCAACACTTTCCAATTCCTTTATCATTTCTAATATTATAATAAGGTATCATTTTTTGGAATTAACAATTTGAAAAATTTCTTCAATCAATGATTTATGAGTCCATTTATATTGCACTGGTGGCTCGTGCCCACTGAACAGGTTAAATGCCCGTATCTTTCAATGTACAGCACTTCAACTTTTTCGTGGGTACGACCCGCCAATGGTATTTTCTCTCAATAAACTATAACAATTATTCAATCAATTACTTCCATGATAACTGCCATCATAATCTATTCACAAAATATCCATTGACCCGTTTTGTTGTTAATGCATGCTAATAGACCTGAATAGACGTGTGACAGTCGCTTACAATGTCAGGATGAAATAGCAATAATAAACAGGGCAGGCCGACTTTCAAAACAAACATTACGCCTAGGGTGGCATGACTGCTGGCTGACAACTTGTTTAAATCAGCGGCTCGTGACTGGCCGACATTTCTCACTAGTAATATAGCAGACGCCAAACAAGCTGGCGGTTGGGGATTGATTGTTATTAATCGTCAGCTCTGTCAGAATAGTAGGTTAGCGGTCTCAAAAAGCATATCGAGTTGAATATTACCTTAACTGAACAATTTTATTCATGTAGACCGTTTTTAGGCTGTCCGAAAAGAGCTATCATGAATAAAATTCATTTGCCAAACGCCAGTTTCATTTTGGTATCTACTGTACACGCCCGGCCTCAACTCCTCTTGACAAATAGTTTTCCAGCAACACGAGCTAAAATTGTCTCCGTTGAAAATAGCCCTGTTCAATTTCGCTTGGTTATAGGCTAATTATTCTGCATCAGTTATTGAGTCTTATAGCAGAAACGTTTTTGACTGTTGAACTTTTAAATTTTAATGATTCATCCATAAAACATGAACCTGGTTCACCATCGGTTAAATGTGAATTACGTAGTATTCCAGTCATTCTCGACAAATTTAATGTTGGTTTAGATTATTCAAATATTTTTGAACAACTCAATTCAACCAACTACTTGATAATTTTCAACATGCCATTCAATATTGGCATTCAGTGCAAATGTCAAGTCCACATTGTGGGTTGTTGGAAAGTTTAGTCAAATCTTTCATCAATATACAACTATTAACTCTTTAACTATTTCTCATCAATATACAACTATTAATCAAAATTATCATTTCTCACAATTTTATGATAACTGTTATCGAAATCGATATACAGAGATCTCTGTTCTGATCCAGATATGAAATATACAATATACATAAGTGCATGAACTTCTTAATAAAAATAAAATATTTACAATATTTCTGAATGAGGAAGAATGAAAGGGTTTCCGGGTGGTTTCATTTTTGTATGTCACAGTTGAGGGTCAAGGGTTCTGTGTAGATGTAGGTCACTGACCGTGAGTATATGTAATACATGTATTACATATGATGATGATGATACATAGGATTAATTTTCATAAAAGATACGTGATCTTTCAAGTACCTCCATAGATTCCTATGAAAAGTGTAATTACATACTTCGTAATTACTTCGAAACAATTGTAGGTATAATAATATGTCACTTATGTAGGTCTAACACATGGGCGTTTGAGTGAACATGGTTTCTCTTGGAGATTATAAACCATGAGAATTAAATAGATTTCTTCGTATAATTTTTGCCAAAGTTTCACAGTAAGGGAAGTTCTCCAATCACACTGATCCCCTGCATCCATTGTACAACAGTATTATCATCAGTGCTGTAGTCGTAGAGTGAAGGACTCGTTCGAAGTATTTTAAACTGAATTTATACCGTTATTATCAGGATAAAATAAAAAGTTCTGTTCCACGTAGGCTACCTACTCACTATTTAGTAGAGATCGTCATCTGAATATAATACAGATTTCGCTCATACTTATCATAATAACAAAATTCAACTATCTATCGGAGTCAGAAATATGATACAATATTCTGTTGTTTGTCACTCCAAATGACAAATCCCTGATTACCAGAGAATGAATGATTGCGTAATGTTAATAACTGAGCCTCAAAATCATCAGAGCTCACCGATTTAATATGTAAATGTCAATCACAGACATGAATGAATCACGGAAAATGTTGATCAAGTAGCAGGAAAAATCGAGCTTGTTTGGATCGGGCTGCATATCCACGTTAAATGAACTGTTTTCCAGTATGCGTTTTAGCTAGGTTTTTAACATTATTTTTGGAGGAAGTGGGATAATTTGCACATCATCAATCATTTGCAATGCATGCAGCTGAGCTCTGCTTGTTTAATTAACTGTCGAATTCAACTCGTTCAAACAGTGCAATTGAAATATGCGTATTTGTTAAAACAGAGCTCCAATCCATTCGGAATGAAATTTAACTTCGCGATTTTTCAGAATCCATGATGAAGAATATTATTTGGAAATGTATTCTGTGGATTTATTCGTATTCTAATATTTTTTATGATTAACGTTGAATTTTTCCTACAGCAGAGTATTCACAGAGTTATTTTGTTTATAGTTCGTAACAAAAAAGATTTTTAGCGTACGTAAAATAAAATCATTTTCTCTAACAGTATCATACTAATGGATGTGTAATATATTAACATGGAATTCTTGTGAATTTCACAAATTCTGACGATTCTACTAATAATTTAATGTATGAAGCTGATCAAAGATGCCAGTAGCCAAATTAGTGATATGTATCCTTCCTGGAATTCCATGTGAAGATGTAATGAAAGATGTATTCATAGAGGAATTTGGTTGCCAACAATGAATTTAATTAGCATCTGCAGATAAACAGACTGCACTGTGTTGATCATAATTATGTCCAGTAGTCTATCCATTCAATATGGATAATACAGCAAAAAATGACAGTTTGTATTAACATACTTTTGTCATTGGAAAACCCGGCAGATGATAGGAAAAGTTTTCTCAGAATGATTTGAATTATATTAGGCTATTTATTGAATTTCTCTCTTGAAGGTTTCTCTTTATCTATTTTTTGTCCTTTGCATGCTGGACTTGAATTGAATTTTAAATAACAACTTTCACAGATTCTATAACTTATGAGATATACTTATGGAATATGAATGATATTTTCAAAATATGTATAGACTTATTGAAAGTAAGTATTTCTTACTTTGATGTTTGATATTTCTTATTTTATATGAATATATATATTTATTCTTATACAATTTTTATATTCAATTATAGGACATTATTCTATCACACTTTTCGCTTTGTGTGGACAGTATCTCAGTTACTATGACATCAAATCTCAACAATTTTACATTGGAAATGCGTTTGTTTAACGGCGGTAATTCAACAATCGGGTCTTAGCAAGTCTCAAAAGAGTCGAGGGAGAAAAAGAAAGATAAGTAATCGCTCAGTGCCATTCATCAATCTTTGCTGATGTGGTGGAGTGGGAGGGGTGAGGGGATTGAAAGGCAGATTCTGAAGGAAAATGACTCAGCACAGCATAGAAATGGAACAAAAGGTTTTCGTCGTTCGCTTTTCATAAGGCCGTTCGCAGTAACGGGGGACCGAACCGCTTCTCCCTTTTCAAAAGAATAAAAGCAATCTTATTAACATAATTTTAAAAGTTCTTAAATCTCACCTGACTGCTCAGATTACGGAAAAGTTCATGAATTATGCATAAGATACACAGCCTTACCCTATGAATAATTTTTTTATTAAGTTCTGTTTGCTTGTCCCACTGATTTGTGGCGGGTTTGGAGGGTCAAAAGGAGGAAAATATTATTATTAGATTGTGATTCCTACAACTGAATTCATAATTACATTAAGAGGATGTTCTTTCTCTCTCACTCTTCTCTTCCTCAGCAAGAAATTATAGTGAATTATACCGCTGAGAGTTTTATTTTTCGCACCTAATAGCGGTGTACTGTTTCAACCGCACTTCACTGAACGAAACTTGCCATTTCAACTTTTTAAAATGTCTCTCGACATGAACGAAGTTTACATTCTATTTTAATGAAAGTTTATAACCGGGATTACAGTGCTCAACTGCTTAGTGGTATCATAATGCATAGTGAATAGCACTTGCACATTTTCATTTTGCACAATAAATGAAGAAATAAACAATGTGCTGTCACTATCAATTTGGAAAGGAGCTTGAATCAGGTTTTGATTTACTTTGTCTTCACCATAAAACTCCCAGCCCTCAACACTTATCATTGTTCGCTGGATAGCTATTGAATTTCTACTAAATAACTCTTTTGAAACACTTAATTTCTCTTTTGGAACATTCGTATTGTCTTGCCTCAAGACTCTGATCTACAAGCTGTGATGAATAAATCAAAGTATTAATTATAGTAACGAGTTTAACATTTATTTGGACGATTTATGTACTTCGGGATTGAAATCTTGCAATCATAGACAGTTGCGTCTATAACCATGATAATAAATTGCCCAAAATGAACTTAATTTTTCGAATATTCCATCTATATCGCAAGTACTATAAATTCATGATCATCATAATTAGTCATGCTGTATCTTGAAGTGATTAATAGTTCCTGTTGTATGTAACAATCAATTGATAAAGCTATTTAAGTGATCTCTAATATAATGCTTTAGGTGATAACATAGCATTGTTATCACAGTCATGCCAGAGGTGGGATTGATGTTATTCTATCTGATATGATCAGCTTTAGAAACTTGATCATACTGTCATAACATTCCAGTATCGGTTTTGTGTGATGGGCGTATAGTTTCTACAGCATCTAAATATGTTATAATAATCATGATAATAAATCAGCACAGTACACTGAAGCGTTACTCTGGTAAGCAATCAACTGTATTAATTATCATAGTTGATAGTTACTACATTATCATGATAATAATTATTATTATCACAAATATGCATTATCACCCTATAATATTATAGTGACTGTGTTTTAGTTACGCTCAGCCACTTTCTTCTGTCAATTGAATGCGATAAGTATAGAATAACTTTTTCTTGCCTTTTTCCAGGATAAAACATGTTTTTACAGGGTTCTCTCATACATCATTGAAAAGCTCAATTTTCCCTTCACTCTCTTCTACATAATTATTGTCATTTTGATCAATGCATTTCAATGCGATCTCGATTCGTTTCTCTTCTACCGCATTCCATTAAATATTTTTTATGGCCTCCAGTAATCGTGTTGGTCTATGTTTGGTAACTTTCGTCATTTCAACCACTTGGAGAATTTTTTCGCGATTTATCAGGAGATTATAGGAGATACTGGAGTGATATGGGATTTGGAGTTTAAAATTTGTATGAAACTCATGAGATTTACAGTAATAGAAGATGCTAAGGTGATAATAGTTACGCAATATGAAAAAATATAGTAAACGAGCTTTATGTAAAGCAAGTGAAGTTTGACTATGACTAAGTTACCGTGTTCAGTTGAATTCAGTTTCCATCTGAAGTGATAAAAAATGCTGAGATGATTTTTTTATAATATATTTCAAACACGAATCAAGATCTCATCTTCACTTGAGTTTTCCCCGTATTTGACCTTTTATAGTACTCCCTTCCTAAATATTTTGAGGATATTTGAGCGGTTAAGGTCAAATAGTCAAGCTAGAATGAAAATGAGTTTGAATACATTTCGTTCATGTATTTGTTCATATTCATGAGAAAATTATTTTTTCCGAATTGAACTATGAATTTCATACATCATTCATCCAAAAACATTCTACTCATCCACAATTTTTATCCAAAATCACGTCTTCCTCATAATTGAGTTAATGCCTTTCTCATAAAAAGAAATGCTGACAGATATTGTAAATTGACAGTTTCAATTTCTGTACTATAACGTATTATTACATAGCTATCAATCGCAGGCTGCAAGAGGTTATCATCAGTCTTATGTCAATATCTGCGAGCTTCGAATCACGAGGGCGTCTCGAGTATAATGAAGTTTCGGACAATGGCTGTCTGCTTGCGTTGGCGTGCGAAGCGAGCCTGATGGGTGGGTTGTGGATGGAGGGGAAGCTGTTGTGTTTGTGTCATATGCTAATTGCCCTGATGAACCTGGACTCCTCAATAGACAGCCGATGATTAATTGGATTGACTACTATAGTGGCCGATACTCGCCCAGAAAATCATTTATCATCTTCAACATGGTCACTTACAACCACACTCTCTCACACACACACACACACACACACACACACACACACACACCGCTAGATTGACTCTCAGGTGGAGATTAAAAGATAGAGGCAAATAGTGGAGGAAAAAAAATGAGAAGTGATGGAGAGAGCATTGAAGATCAATTTGGAGAGAAAGAGTTGTTGAAGGAGCTGGAGTTAGAAGAATTGATAGGAAAGTGGATGAGAGAGTAAGAGAAAGTCCTAGAGATTGATAGGGTTCAAGTTGGGAAAAGAGAGGAACACAGTCCAGAAAGAGTTGAAAATATTGAGTTACTGATCGATGGATCGGTTGATTAACTTTTTTTTTCTAGGTAAGATTGAACCGACTAGAATTAACGAAGACCCAATATAAGAGCTAAGATCCTCTCACTTATGACAAGACGACAAGTACCAATGATAACGCATCATTTAAAATACTTTTCATTAATTATTTATAAAATATGAAAATGTGTTTCTTTTATCTCAGGGCTACTTTTATCACTGTTTTTAAAGTTCAAATAATAATAACAGTACCCTTTTTCAATAATTTTTTAGTGCATTATATGTTTCGACTATTTATAGTCATTTTCAAATGCACTAAAAATTATTGAAAAAGGGTAATGTGATTATTATTTGAATTAAAAAAAAATTATATGATATAATTATGAAGAATAAGATTAAAGGTTATATTTTACACTTTATATAGGCTATATCTATTGGATGACCATTCATAATCTATCAAGAATAGATAGATAGATAAATTGCCTTTATTAAGGGCGGAGTTAGGACTCTTGGTCCTCTCTACACACAACCCTTTACATTATGCTTTGTACATATACAATAATTTGTGGTAAAAACAATGATATGCGGTACAATTCTTCTACAAAAATAATAAAGAATAATCATAATAAATGAACACAATCAAAAATATTAATAACAATAGAAAATAAAAAACTTAATTCTTCTATCATGGATATTCTGGAAAAAATATTTCTATGAGCCCAACAACTCATTTACTCACACATGCACACAAGCTAGATAAAATAGCTAATAATTTTAAGATGGATAAAATAATTTATTTCTAAATAGATTTAATTTAAAAATAAAGAAACTCATAGTATTAGCTGAAATTTTATATAATGAGAAAGTAAATATAGAAAGTTTAATCCTTCCAGATAAGCCTTATTTAGATATTTGATAGAAATATTCATCAGCCTGATCTCGGTCCACACCTAAGCCACCCCCCCCTCAGCCAGTTCAATACTGCCACGCCAAAAAAGAGTAGTTGATATAAAATAATAAAATTTATTCGGTACATAGAATCCATGATTCATACTCAATATCTCTGTTATACACTATGAAAATCGAAACTTTCTCTATGATAAGCCTAACCAAAATGATTGTGTAAAGTTGATTGAAGAACTGAGATAGGTTGAGAGAGTGAAATAGATGGTATATGGCATAGAGAAGAGGGAGCGAGAGAGAGTGGAATTGAATTTGTGATAAGGAGAGAGATTGCGTTGAACATACGGCCCACACACTTGTGCGTTGGTCCAAGTGCATGCGACTCTACTTATCGGTGCATGGCCTGAATAATTATGTTGAACGTCCAAATTGAAATTAAATAACAGTGTTTACGTTGACGTGTTGCCGGTTAATTCGATTTGTTACTCCCCATCACTAACCCACTACCACTATACGATATCCAACCGGCGTGTTAGTGGTATCTATATTCCATAATAATACGTGCAGAAATTTGCAGAAATGATTGATTATTACACGTCACAGTTGATTGAGCTAGTTGGATGTGTTTGCAGTAATTATCTGCGTACGTTTGGATACGATTGCCGGTTCGGATAGTCTAATGATGGAGTGTGGAACGAAGTGGAAGCTGAGATTCGATCTACGTGTAATCCACGGATACTAGAATATGTATTCTAATATCCGTGGAGTATTCTACTTCACCAATATTTTGTTACTGTCCCAATCCGTCTCAAATCTAGTTAGTTATTAGTACAGTTCTTTAGAAATCGAGCTGTACCATAGATGAGAAATAAGAGGAGGAAGAATCCTGCTTCGAATTTACGTATCTATGATTGTGGTAAATCAGAATGAAAACTGCTCCTCAACAAAGAGAAGGAAAAATTCTTTCAGTGTCTTGAACTAATCTTTACTAAATATCCAAATCAAGGTTACGTCATATCATAATATTGTTTAATAATGGCTTATACTTTTATTTATTCTAGTGTAAGTTTCACATCCACTCTTCTTACAATTGATAAATAAAATGAAAAAATCAAATACATTTTTTACAACTTTAAAAGTATTATTTTTCACATGAAAAATAATAATTCCCAAGGTTACAAATTAAATTAGGTTCAATTCTTTCATTTTATTTATCAATTATTTTAAATAGCCCTAAGTTTAAAGTTCAACCTTCTCACAATCTCTATCATTATCATGTTACTGATGTTCATTGATTCACATTTCTATGTTCATCTTATCAACAATAAGATGTAACTCTGCTGAGCCGTTTATATTATGGACTAACCAGTGAGCCAAATGGAGCTCTTCTTCCATTTGATAATGATATTCATTCATTTTTCAATTCATTGATATAATTACACAAATAATAATAATAATATTATATTATAGCCAGGCAAGAAAAACTAGGCTGAGCATGTACTATTTCTTTCCTGAATTTTGATAAATATTATATGTCCGAAACAAGGTTATGTACAATATCGTAACACTTTACAAAATTTACGAAAATTTTCGTCCAAGAAAATGTCACAAAAAATTTGGAATAGAAGGATAAGAAATCAAATAAATTAATTCACTGAAAATATTACTTTGAAATTCATAACAGTATAGAATGAATTTGAAAGTTCATGCCACAATTAAAACACTATAGTTTACTCGTCGCTATGACTACTCTGATTATTCATTCATTTATCTATTGGCAAAAGCACATTGGTAAGAAAGAACACGCATAGCCCTTGGTATTTCCAACACTATTTTATTTTAAATATAGTACAAAATTTTAGGTCATAAGTCCAAATTTCTTATGCAGCCAAAGGTTTCTCACTCAAAGAATTGATCCGAAAGTGATAATAATTGAAAATTTTCAAGCTTGAGGATCAAGCTTCTCAAGCTTCTCATATCAAGCTTGAGAATTTATTCAGAACCGGTTGGAGCTGGTATCTTGACATAACTTTCAGTCTTTTCATAATACTTTTATTTATTTAATTGATTTTTAGACAAAGATGAGTACATCTGCTGCTAAACCAATCCTGCCAACGCTGCTTAACAAGTCAATTCCTTAACCAATCTATACTAGTATCCAATTCAGGGTGACGTTATACCATGCCCTTCATTTTTTTTTTTTAATATGGATGATCACCAAAATTATCACCGCATATCACTTCCAGCGTCACCAAAAGTTCTAATCATATCAGATACTCTTCGTATATTGAATCATAATCATAATCACAATATATTGAATCATAAAATGAATGTTGATATAAATAATGATAGTATTGCAATTCTATACTAATATTGATTTGGGTTTACGGTAATTAATAACATTATTGCATTCAAACCAGTTTTCCAATATTATGAATAAGGGACTACGTATGAGGAAGGACTGGTAGGAGTTCCTTGTTCAAGTGGTACTCATTCACGAATTGTTGAGTAGGATGCCCAATTTCCATCATAGTACAAAACCTGAAATAACAAGTAATATAAAATCCATCCAATTTCGACAGCAAATGGATTTTATCTTAATAATTTATCAAATAATAAGTTGGAATTGTGCATAGGGCTAATGGATACCCATTTTAATCCATTAGGTCCATTTGATTCACAACAACTGCTTCAGTAAAGTTTCTGGAAGCCATTAACAAAGCTCCCTCCGCAATTGTTGGAGGAGGATTTCTGTTAGTAGTGGTACCATTCTGGGAGCAGTTTTGGACTGCAACATTTTTTTTCCTCTGATCGATCAGCAAAGGTAGTTTGCCCCAAATGGAATACGGAACAATTTTATCGTTAGCCACTATACGGTATTGTCACGCAATATGGTTTTGTGAACTATGACGGTACTAAGTAGAGCTGCAAAGACTGATTCTTTCCTGTCGTGTGTATTGTTCGCCGAATGTTATTTTTCATTCACTCAATTGTCGCTGACTGCGGTTTCATTTACTCAAGAGCTCTGTTATTTGAAACTTGATCTGCATGCAACTCTTCAGTGGATGATTTTGGCAATACAAGTTTCATCAAACAGAATGAAATTTGAGTTGTTTCAATATCATGGAAGATACTTCTACTACTTGCTTTCCAATTCACCCACGATTCAAGTTACGTAAGTTGTGTCAATATGTTGTTTCCTATGAGAAGAACACATCTCGAAGACAATTTGAAAGTTGATGTTGATTGACATGATGAATCCAAGATGACGATGACTATAGGTTGAAGATATTTTAAATTTACGTTTGAAAATTTTATGTTATGAGTTGGTGTGGATCTTTTTAGTGCATTTCATTTGAAATAATGCACTATTGGTCTTGACCGGATAATCGCAAATATATGATGCGATATATTTTTTACACGTTTCCGAGCCCCGAGAACACGAATCTGATGTCCGTTCAAATTCATATATATATGATAATATCATATATTTATATATGTACAGATTCTTGTTAACACGATAACTCCCGAAGGGCTTGTCGGAGAGCGACCAAATTTTGCACAAAATTCATTAGTGTTAATATTTCGGTCAAGTTCGTTAACCAGCCAAATTGATCCAAGGGAAGGGGGAGAGATTATGAAAAATCACTACAAATCGACCAAAGACTTGATCGTTTTGAAAATTTGTGTGTATTATGCCCTTATTATGCCCTACAATATTTGAGCCATCAACGAAAAAAATCCAATCGAAAATGGCGAATAATATGCCGAAAATTGTGTTCTTCATGGGTTTTTGGAAAACGGCACCTTTGAATTCATACCCTGAATAGCTCATTATAAGTCATATGATTCGAGCCATCATAGAATTGCATTTGAAATGCACTCTTTCCGACAGCCAGCTGCCGGAACGATTTTTTTTTATCATACAATAGGGTTCTACGTACAAAAATGTTGTTTAGTATAAAAGGGTAAGTTCTCTCAAAATATATCACTGAGGTATTCAAAATCAGAGAACTTAAGCATTGACCTCTAATTCGAGAATAAAACTGAATCAGGCGTATTTATTAATAATTATGTGATGAACAGTACTATAACAGTACTATAACATCAACCTGCATTCTCTTACACCCTAACAATGTCTTCTTTTTCTGGTCTGATGGATGTTTGGGTCCCGACCAAGTAAAAGAGTTAGCGTGCTAGTGGTGTTCTTTGTTTCCTCCGGTGGTAATAATTCTTTTATCTGGGACGCTTCAAAATTCATGAGCCGTCTGAAGGTTGAAAAACTAAGCAGATGATAGTTGCGAATTAACACGCGAACAAATTCACGTGATTAATACCCATCTTTATTGCTGCCAAATGATGTACTAAATCATACAACATGCTTCATAGTTCAAAGCGGTAGCACTCCATGCCAATTCTCCAATATAGCGCTAGTTCAATGACAACAATAATTATTAATAGTATGAATATCTAAAAATATCGCTCAATCTAAATAAGATTCAAATTTGCCTGATGATTGTTGAGTATCGAAGTTCGCACTACTACAGGACTCTTAGGCTGAGGCCGCACTGAATAGTATGTGTTCAGCCGCCATCTTGAAATTCTTAAACATGGACAACATAACCTCAAAAAACAGTATGACGTCATAGCATTCATACGATGTATTACTGTGGATGGTGTGTATGTTCTATAGATTTACCAACTACCCTCCACCCTCCACGCTCTACCCACCGGCAGTGCGGCCTCAGCCTTAGAGATGAATTTGTTGAATTTTAATTAGCTATTATTATTTTACTTCTTCAGTGAAGAAAAAGTAGCTTGAGCGGTCAGGTTTCAAAGAAATTAGAAGAAGTAGTCAAACGTTTTTGAAGAAGAAATATGCCTGAAACTATGCCTTCCTGCACAAAAATCGTATTTAATTACCGTTAAATTGACGTCATATTCGTTATTGATCCTAGTAGTATTGCTCGCATCCATTTAAAAGTCATTCCTGTTGTCAGATGATATTATTTAATTTATGGCATTTGGTTTGTCTACCTCTGAAGAATGAATATTAGCCTACTCAGTACAGATATTAATATTCTTAGTACATCGCAGGTGATAATATTAATCCTTTATTTAAAATTGCTGAAAATAATTCATAAGCCTTACACACACAATGGTAATATTTGAGGCATATTGTATTCCTGCTTAATCTTGTAATCTTGAGTTGGTTTTTATGTAGCCTTACTATCATACAGCACGAATTTTAAAGTTTGCAAAAAACTTTTTACAGTCTCTTTTAGAAAAATTATGTTAATCTACGAGGCGGGAAATATTTTAAAACTGAATGAATCATTATAGTTTCAAAGAAAATTACATAATTCCTTTGACTCGGCAGAAAAATGTTCGTGACCTCTTTTAATTAATTTTCAGTCATTTCCATTGCACATAGAAGTAATGAAATATAAATATTTCTCCAAAAGTTATTAGCTGAGTCAAGGAATAATGTGTGCTTTCTAGTTCTGTTAAACTCTTCCCAACATTTAATATTCTTATACACTCGACAATGATTTCAGCTATAGTCTGTCTAAGCAGAGAAGACCCTCTGGCAAGATGGGGAAATGACTCCAGCTTGGTAAGTTCATTTGTTCAAAAATTATAAATGTTATCGAATAGTAGATCTATAATTGTAGATTTTTCAACCAAAATTGACTGAGCTTGAGCCATTTTCCTATCTTGCCAGAGGGTCTTCCTTGTTTAGACGGAATATACAGACTAACACCTTATCACGAATAATTCTAATGCACAGAAAAATGCGTGTAATAGTTAATTTGAGTTAGAAGTTGGCAAAATTCCTTATTCGCCAGCACGAATTAGCCAATGCAGAGGTTTCTCCAGTGTGAACTAATCGTAATGAAACGAGTCACAAAGCTGCAACAAAAAAGAGAAGAAATACCAGGATTCCAGCCGTGGTTTGAACGTGAGCTATCTCGAAGGAATTTCACAGTAGGCTATGCTGTTATGGTATTTGTTTTTTGCCGCCCGACTGTGAGAGGTGGTTTTCGCGCCAGTATCGCAGGTTTCTGGCGGCAACTGCTACTGTTGGTGGCGCTTGGTGACATCAGCAGCATAGGGAATAGCAGCAGTGGCGTCGGACACATGTTAATGAGCATCTCGACCTTCCAACCCCACCACCACCCTTCGTATTCAACGTAGATTCACCACCCAAGTTGCACCCTAATGAACATCGGCTTTTTCTTGTTCTCTCCATATCTCCATCGCATCAATCTATCTCTCTCTATTTCCCAGAACTCTCTTTCTAGTCCGAACTCTCTTCTAGAACTATCTTCTATCTTCTAGAACTCTCTTTGGGGAGTCCGATCCCACTAGACGTCAAACCTGCAATCATAAGATAGTAGAACTCCGAAAAAGCAGAACAATTCTAGTAAATTTTGTTCATCATATTTTTATCGAATACCCTAAGTTATTACTTATCAGTCAGTGCTTTGATGAAATTAAACAAATAGGCCTATAAGCTCCAATATTATCACTTTTTTCTTCACATCATTGATTGAAATCAGGCTCACGAAATTATTCCATTATTGAGTAATGCCAGTTTTAAATATTATTTAGTACAATATTAAAATTGAGACTTTTTATTTTTCCCAATTCATATTTTATTTCGAATTGATTTTTAAATCATCACAGTCATAATAATTCATATTGTTTCCATTATACCTCTTAATTTTCAATGTATTCGGTCCTACAGAATTTCATTACATTTAATTCTCATTCCAATACCTTCCTCATATACGCTATAGACAAATGTATCGCAGACGTAGGCCTGCTGTGTATAAATTCATACTAGAAACTAGTATTTGGGTTCAACATTTCCAATCACCAAAAATAATAATCCATTTTTGCACTGAATCCATTTGCACTAATCCATTTTTGCACGGACATCTTTTATCTATATCTATGTGAGCGAAATGGCACTGACTGACTGATTCATTCACTGACTGATTCATTGATCACCAGAACTAAAAATCCACGAATGCGTTCAAATTTGGCAGGCGTGTTCAGTTGGACGTTTAGACTCGCGCTAAGAAAGGATTTTAAAAACTCTTCAAGGATACGCTAAATATTTTAGGTTTTCTAGAGTTTTTCGCCGTTTTCCTCATTTTTTCGAGAACCAATCGGTAGAAAATGTTGATATTTTTAGTGGGCAGGTTCAAATAAGGTCTAGAAATTTTGTGTTAAAATATTTTTGCAATCTGTTCAAGATTACGCCAGTAATCAGGTTTTCAAAATTGTAGATGTGTTGCGGGTTGCATATCTTCCGACGACCAATCCCTACTGTAAATTCAATGGTTCTGCGAGATTATAGATAAACTAATTTGGAAGATATTGAATCAAGTTTCAAACTATGTCCGATATAGTTCCCAAGGTTACGCTCAATATTAGTGTTTTACTATTTTTTGGAATTTTCAGAGTTTTTCTTGGATTTTTCGAGAATAAATTGTTAGAAAATGTCGAAATTTGGTGAACAGGTCCAGATTAGGTCTGGAAATGCTGTGTTCAATAAGTTTTTAATCCCTTCTGAACGGAATTTTCAGGCGAGCGAAGCGAGCCTGTTTGTCTCAACTTACACTGACAAAGGTTATGCTGGCGAGCGAAGCGAGCCTGTTTGACTCACTGACACTGCTGATACTGTCGGGGGTCCAGAGGGTGGAGCTCCCTGGCTAGGCGGAGAAGGCGAGCGAAGCGAGCCTGCCGGCTAGTAGGAGAATAAAGTAAAGCTTTCTTCTCCTACAGTGTATGAATATACTCGCTCAGATTAGAAATTGGGCCTAAAAGGATCCTGAAGCCTCACTTGACCTGTACAAATTCAATTCGCTCTCAACTGAACAGTTTGGGTAACGCATCAATCAATGGATTGTCAAACAATGAAGGAAGCTTTGTTTTTGCCGGCGGGGGTTTTTGATGAACGAGGCTCTAATTTCTGATTTGAGCAGGCGTCGAACTGTGAATATTCTGCAGTGCGAAAACTCTTGTCGAAGGTGAAACAGACGAAATGCAAATGAAGAGTGTAAACAGCGAACGATTTAGGAGGCGCCATTTCTGTAGATATTCAATGTAAATTTGAATAAGAGTAAAAAGCAGGAGTGAGTCTTTTGGGAGTGTGTCGGTGTCGCTTTGGACTGATCCTGGCTTAGTGACCAAGGCGAATGAAAAACGGTGTTGGGGCTCAGCCGGCAATCAATACGTTCGCTAGACAATCTGGCTTGGCCAACTTTTCTCTCATCCTTTAACTTCTTCTAACTTGAATCGGTTTTACTGAATTCTATCTTTTTTGTTTTAAATAGAACGTGAGAGTATAGCTGTATTATTGTTATAGGAATGTGGAATTCCAGGTTGTAAATATCTATTAATAATATCGTTTTGTTTATCCCTTGTATTTATACGATTGAAATTATCATGTATAGTCTGTCTAAGCAAAGAAGGCCTTCTGGAAAGATGTATCAATGACTCCGGGTCAATCAATATTGTTTCAAAAAATTATAAATTCGATCTCAAATTGTAGAACAGAATGTTGTCTACAATTTGAGACCACATTCATCATTTTTGAGCCAATATTGACCGACCTGGAGTCATTCTCCCATCTTCACAGAATATATTATTTGCTTGGACAGACTACCAATTTTTCATTCTGGATTGATCAATGAATCTCGTCTCATTTCCAGGTTTGACGTGAGAGGTCGTCCCTTCAACAAGGCGCTGCTCTGGTCAGACACGAATGCCTTTGGACCGAGAGCCTACTTCGTGACGGGCAAGAGGCCGTCGGCTGCCCTTCAGCTGGAGGCAGTCGAGCTGAAAGACGCCGGCATCTATCGGTGTCGAGTCGACTTTCGCAACTCGCCCACTCGCAACTTCCAAGTCAACTTGTCTGTTATTGGTGAGTTGAAAGTAATCCACTCTTTTAAACCGAACTTATTCAAAATTCGACTACTAATTTATAATAAATCGATCAATAACCCACTCTTTTAAACTGAACACGTTTAAAATACGGCTACTAATTTATAAGTACATCGAGAACTCTGAGAACAGTTTAGTGGTTTTGAAATAGTTCATGTGAATTCAATAACTCAAATTATTCTTGTAAAATGGAGACTGAATTGATACCAATCTACGAGTATAACATATTTTGAAAAAACCAATAATCAATCGAAGTACATGCTTGATAAACTTATTTTAAGGGTACTCTGATTAAATATTGATTTTTTTCAAAATAGAATATAGTCGTAGATTGGAATGTAGTTTTCATTTTACATGAATAATTTGAGTAATTAAATTATTTTTTCTTTGATTTACATGAACTAGTTCAAAACCTGTAAATTGTTCTGTAAGTGTCAATTTCAAGCTCTTCATAATATAATAATCTCATTAACTCAAATTCTTTCGAAACAATAGATGTATAATAGAGGTAATTCATGGGTTTCAATTTTTTTATTGTCACCTCATAAATATTCGTAGTTATAAAATAGGAAAAGATTGTATTTTAAGTTATGAAATACTCATTCATCTAGTGGTCCTGTTCAAGATTACCTGCATATCTTCAATAGTAATGGTTATAAATCCTTCATAAATGGCGATACCAGAGTATCATCAACAAATAAATCCTGCATTGATCACATTTTTTACACGAAGTCAAGCAATAATTTTATATTCATGAAAGGTGCTATATTTAAGACAACCATAACTGACCACTACTCTGTTGTGTTGAACTTGGCAAAGACTCCTTACAACAATGGAGAAAGATACGTATTAGTCAACACAATAACTAGAATTAACTATAATGCACTGTTGGAAAGTATTAGGAATGAGGATTGGGAGGGTATCTATCCCGTAGGTGATAGCATTGATACTATTATGGATAGATTTGTTGATCGTTTGACCAGTCTCATCGATCAATGCAAGAAAGTAAAAAAGATACCTAACAGACTTCGTCCACTGAAGCCCTGGATAACTGAGGGCATTATAAGATCAATAATTGCGCGGGATAAAATGCATTCCAGACAAAGAAGAGATCCTAATAACAATATTCTTAAGAATGAGTATAAGGCTTATCGTAATGGTTTAAACAGGATCATAAATCATGCTAAGGAAGTATATTATAAAGGGAAAATTGAAGATTGCAATAACAACAGCATGAAGTTGTGGAAGTGTATAAACGAAATTATAGGTGAGAACAGAAAGGAGGAAAAGAGTACAGAACTTGATGCTCACTCTCTTAATGATTTTTTTACAAATGTGGGTAAACTACAAGCTCAAACTTATAATACACTACTATTCCACATAATACAGGCGATACTTTTCCTCCACAAGATGGAGATATAATCAGGATAAATCCCACTTTTTTCATGAGACCGACATGCTCAATTGAGGTTGAGGCTACTATTAAGAGTCTCAAGAATAACTGTAGTCCTGGTATTGATGGTTTGAATAATGTTGTTTTAAAGAAAATTGGCAATTCCATATCTCAACCTCTCTCTTTCATATTTAATAGATGTTTTGAAGAAGGCTATTTTCCCAAGCATCTCAAATCTGCCAAAATCAAACCTCTATTCAAACAAGGTGATCCAACTAATCCCTGTAATTATAGACCAATTAGTCTTATCAGCAACCTAGCTAAAATTATTGAGAAACTAATTAAGTCAAGAGTTGTGTCTTTCTTGAATAAAAACAATATAATCAATAAGAACCAATTTGGTTTCCAAAATGGTAAAAGTACATCTGACGCTTTAATAAAATTCATCAATACCCTTTCCGAAAGTATAAATTCCAATATGAAAAATATTGCTGTTTTTCTGGATATACGCAAAGCTTTTGATACAATACCTCACAATTCTTTGTTTGATAAGCTTCAGTCCTATGGTTTCAGGGGAGTCTCACTTGAATTGTTTAAAAGCTACCTGAGTAATAGAACCCAGTCCCTGGCCATAAATGATCAATTTAGTGTCACTAACTTAACGGAATTTGGTCTGCCTCAAGGAACTGTGCTATCTCCCATACTTTTCATACTCTATGTTAATGATTTTTTAAATTTAAGACTTCTGAACTCAACTATGGTATCTTTCGCAGATGATACTGCAGCTATTTTTCACGGTAAATCTTGGGATGAAGTTCATACAATAGCTGAAAAAACTTGGTTTGCATTAAGAATTGGCTTGACAGAAATACCTTATGTTTAAATATAGACAAGACTAATTACATGACTTTCTCTGTAAATAGAATAGGGCAGCCTATCAATAATCAGGACTTGAGACTCCACTCAAGATGCAATTTAAACATAGATAATTGTGATTGTCCCACCATAAAAAAAGTATAAATATTAAATATTTGGGAATTATAATTGATGATAACCTTAAATGGGATGTACATATTAAATCCATCTGTAGAAGAATTAGATATCTATCTTTCAAATTCCACCATGTAAACAAAATTCTAAATAGGAACCATCTGAAAATGATATATCATGCTTTGGTTAAATCAATTCTACAGTATGGCATAGTTGTATGGGGTGGCTGTTTCAACTGTCATATTAATGAATTATTTGTAGCACAGAAACTGATTATCAAAATTATTCTTTGCAAACCTAGGTTGTACCCAACTGATATGGTTTTTAGTGATTTTGGGGTCATGACAATAAGACAATTATACATAAAAACCGTGATAGAATACTTAATAAAATATAAATCTGATTTTCCTCTAACATTGAACTCTTTACTCGATAATTATAATCTGAGGAATACTGCTAACAAATATGTAACATATAATACTAATATTGAATGTATAAGGAGGCAGTTGATTTACATAAGTACTAAAGTATTAAACCTTATTCCAGATCACTTTCTCATACACTCTAAGATCAGTGGAAAAACTAAACTAGAGTTCTAACTAAACTAGAAGAAAACTAAAAACTTTTTTTTTAGTTATGATTTTTTTCCTCTCGGTTAAAAGTGGGCTCGCTCACCATTCTTTTTGCTTGTTCTTCCTTCTGTATTCTTTCTTCCTTACTTTTTTTCTCAACGTCTTACCCCTTCCCATTCCTTCCTATCTCTTCATCCTACCTGCCTATTACATGGGAAACCATAGTTGGTTAGGTATTATTTCTTCTCTCTTTTCTTCCCAGCACACCCAACCATGAAGCCTGTGTTTTTGTTTAATGTGTCATTGTTATGTATATTTGTTTTTGAAATTTATTGTATTTATTATGTCTTTTGTTTGTTTTAATAAATTGAAATTGAAAATTGAAATTGAAGTTGTTGGTCCTAGAAATTCTTGCTCCAGAAGAGACACCAAAAGGATTTGGGTACAACAGTTTTCGGATCCGTTGCTCTGAAAGCTCGATTTAAGGTTGGCAAATAGAAATTAGTTCTGCAATTTTTTTTTTTTTTTAATGGACGTCCCTGTCCATATTATACTTTGCAAGATTGTAAGATATAAACTCAACTCCAAAGAATCATACTCCTCCCAAAAAAAAATTTATAGAACATGCTATTCTATCTAGAAATGAATAAAGGTTTTAAGGAACTAATCAGCCAAACAGTGAGTCCTAAAAAAAACTTTGGTAACTAATTTTTTGTATTATCCAAGGTCAAGCCGTCTGGGAAGTGGATGAAATTTGAGAGGAGAGGAAATAAGTGTCGGAAACCCCGTAAAAATTCATGAAATATGAAAATTTATCTTGAAAACAAGTTGTTCGTATAGTAGATGTAACACGAGACCTTTCCGATTGAGCGCCCGATTCTTCTGTTGTTCGATATTTTCTCATAATCGGATGAAAATACACGAGCTGACTGGAAAGTTTTCAGTTTTTCAATATTGTTTGAGGAAAAATGATCGTGTACTTGTGCTGCATCTTGAGTGAGTGGGTAAGCGGAGCGAGTTAATTGAATTTTATGGGCAACTTTACCTGTAGGTTTCTTCCGGCCGTGTTTCAATCTGTTGAGATAGGGATTTTTAATGGTGGAAGGGGGGAATTTAACTG
Source organism: Sogatella furcifera (assembly GCA_017141385.1). Classification (NCBI taxonomy): domain Eukaryota; kingdom Metazoa; phylum Arthropoda; class Insecta; order Hemiptera; family Delphacidae; genus Sogatella; species Sogatella furcifera. The sequence goes on from CM029550.1 coordinate 39,801,834, forward strand.
TTGGAACAGTGTGTGGTTATTTCATTCACCATGGGGAGCATGAAAGTATCATGGGGAGTTTCAAGTTTCATGGGGAGTTTCAAGAATCATGGGGAGAAATTGTTCTAAGGAATCTACATACTCAGAATAATTATGTTTCATCATGAACTTCATCTTCTACAGAATCTTTAGTTCTTCATTGTCCTCTTTGAATTCTATTATTCTACTTACTAATTTCTGGCCATTCTTTCTATTTGGACATTTCTCCCCCTTTCTGTTTTATAACTTCTTTGCCTCATTTTCTATCTTCCACTTCCTACTAGTACATAATTTTGTTCGGCTTCTTCCATTTTGTCCTCTTTCAAATTTCCTCTTGCACCTTCTCTTTTTGCGATTCTCATTTTTTGTCTCGAAATTCTATTAAATCGTGAAACGTTTTTTCTATTTTTTACTCTCCTCCTAGGGTGAATAAGTATAATTTTTGTCGTGGACACCTCTCTCCTGCGTTGTCTTCCTGCGTATCAATCTTCTCAATCATCCTTCTATCCAAATCCCGTTTTTCCTCCTTTTCATAATAAACTACTAAATCTGCTTCTTCGGTACGTGACTTTTTCAAATACTATCTCCTGTTTACTATATTCTTGTGTTTCATCTTCGTTCTTGTTGCTGCTCTTCTCCCTCCACATATTATTTATCTCTGTTCTTTCCTTATTCTCTCACAGTATGATCCTTGCTGTTCCTGTTCCTCTAGATTTTTATTCCTATCGTTCTCCATTTTAATCAATTCCTCTCTTTCTCCCTTAATCAATTTTCTCGTTCATCTTTGTATTCTCTCTCTCTCTCCTTCTGTCTCTTTGTTATCATTTTCCATGAAATCCTCGTTCGTTTTTCTCCATTTTCTTCTCCGTTCGTCTTGATATTCATCCATTCCACTTTCCCCCTCGTTTCCTCCCTTCTACATCCCTCTCCACCTTTTTATCCGTTCGCCTTCGTCTCCTTCTCCTCTGTGAGGCGGCCAGGACAGACAAAAAGTCGCCTTCCTTCCTCTTGTGTGATTAAGACTAGTGTAACGGTTGAAATTTAGTGCCTAAACTTCCTTCCACCACAAGCACGGAGCTCCTTAGAATGGAACTGCTCGCATTATATTTTCTATAGTATAATTCCCCACTTTTATGTTTAAAGTTTCTTTCTGTTATGAAGGCTCACTTCCGGCTTTCATATCCCGCCACCGCTCAAAAACACTCTCTATCTTTATCCTACTTTCTCACAAACAGTTGCTCTCTTCCTGTTTCCCCCTCAAAATTACATTCTATCTTTCTCTTATTCCTTGTTGTCATCTCCTTTTCATCTGGATTTTCCCAGTGCTACCTGTACTCTTGAGAGTTGGCTCCAATAATAACGCTTCTCTTAAACGATTCAAAGTTAAGAGAAGGCGATGAAGAGGCAATTCAAAGTTGAGTAGATGAGCCTTAACCCTGAATCCCTTTCAATTACACAAGTCCTCACTTATGGTGATAATAGCATATTGTGTGTGATATTCATATTGTCAAATAATATTTGAAATCATCATTATTTCTATTTTCTTCAAAATTGAACGTTTTTAGAATTCATGTTGGCATTCATGCTGCTGGATAAAGTAATATTATCTATACTCTATTCACGATCACTTGAGACTGAATAAAGAAACTTTTTGAGTGTGTATGCGTGTATTGGAAGGTCTTCTCCTATGCGAAACTTTCGGCCACAGACAACAGTCTTGAGACAATACATGTCGGACTGTAGCCAAACACAGCTCCAGAAAAGAGTCAGCTGTTTGACTGCAGCCAATTTTTTCGCATAAAAGAAGACAACGCACACACATGCAAAAGGTTTGTTTATTTTGTCTCAAGTGATCGTGAATGGACTATAGACATTTTTATGTATTATTAGTGTTGATATTGTAGAACTGTTCGAGGATAAAATGAATTTTTTTATAAATGTAGTAGAATCGATTTTTTTTTCTTATAGATGACAAAATATATGTTTCTATCACATTTCAACATGTTTTATTGTAACGGCACAAATTCAAGTCCCGTTCAACAATTTGTTTGCCAATTGTTTCTCATTCGAACCAAGAAATTTACATAAAATAACTGAAAATACGAGTATATACCGTGAGGGAATATAAAGAAATCACTATTCTTATAAATTCTAATATGAAACACTCTTTCATAAGGGATTTTTTTTATCACAATCCACTGTAATGTTATTCCAAGCTACTGGATAATGGATAATGAATAAAATGGGGAAGCTGAGGATGGATAATGTTATTCCATTATACATTCGGTCTCTCAATTTACACAATTACAGTATTCTTATTTTGCTTAGTACTCTCCAATTATAGAAAATGTTTCTCAGTGGATGGAATAGTTTGAATAACAATATTCTGTTCTTTTAAGTCCTGATTGATAAAATTTTTATCAGTTTTGTTTTCAATTTCACTTCCAGGCTAGCGATGATTCACTGACATTATTTTTGCCATTTCACATCTTCCTCATCTGCTTTGCTCACTTCACGACAATTCCATTTACTCTTCCACATATCGGCCTTCTTATCGATATTTTCACTCTCTCTTCTTTCATCTCTCTTTCAGCGCAATAATCCTCTCTCTTTCCCTTCATTGACTGGAGCTCACTCTTTCAACTTGGCGAATGCTTAACCGCAGCCGAGTGCAGTGAAGTAGACTATCCACTCCGGCCATTGAGTTTGAAAGCAGTAAGGTGTTTGTGCGCCAAGCCAACTAGTGAAAACAAAAAAAACTTTGGATCGTTAAGCTCTATACAGATTGTCTCTGAAGCATTTCCTGGTTAGTCCGAGCAACCCCCCACCCACCCCACTTTACCCTTGTTTGACTTGACTTGTTTTCCAGGAAACTTTTGAATCGCTCGCTCGCTCAGTCTAATTATTTTCAAATTCATACAACCTTCCGACAAACTTTTACCTTGATTCTCAAAGCACTTTCCCAAAAATAGGAGGCTCGTGCTCACAAGCAGCCCACATTGAAAGCAGCGGCCACGACAAAACACTAACCGTGTGACCTGTCCTTAGCGGTAACTCTTTCAGAGGCGTAACGAATTGCTGTAAGTTTGCTGTGGTAGAATAGGCAGTGTGTGTTTTTCTATCCAACTATACAAACCAAGTTTGTGAATACGGAAACTCGTTACTGAAAAGCTGCTGTTCAAACTTGTAGTTTACATACTCGAGTTTAGGACTCACGCTTTGTGTAAGATGTGGCTGAGCTTTAGCTGAGTGGATGGATGGAAAGGATGTATGAATATAGTCTTTTATGGGGTAGAATATTTATCCTGTATGTGCTTTTGTATGTCCTGTATGTGCTAATTGATTGTCCTTGGAATAATGTTGTGAGATTATGTTGATACTTTCTGTGTCGTGTCATAGTTTTCGTTGCATTGAATATGAAGATGACTTATTACAGACAATTTATAAATGTGTTGAACTGAATAGGATTCTACCATGAATATGTTTGTGAGCTAGGTTTTGTTGTCTTATCTCACTTTATTGAGTTTCCATAGTATCTCCGTGATTAAAGAAGACTTAGGGCTGGTTGCAAAGTATTCCCACAATTCTTTGCTTTCTGATTAGTTATTTCTGTTAGTTTTCAAGAACCAATACTATAAATTAAAATCGTTGTAACTTTTTACACAGATTCTTCTCAGGAATTGGTTCATATTTAGATGTTTTTATCTAAGTTCTACATTTCGAAACAACAAAGCGAGTGAAGTGAGCCCTAAAGAACCTGTTGAGTGATATGATGAACGAAGAAAATCTATTTGAATGGAATTTTCAGGCAAGCGGAGTGAGTTATGTCATCGAGACTTCTGAAATTTCCGGGGGATAGGTTGAGAGAAGCGAGACTGCCAGCTAGTCAATGATGAAGAGATAGAAAATAAAAGATTAAAAAAAATGTACCGGAATTCAAAATATGAATTTATTGCATTATGCTCCAATTCTTGAAGAATAAAAATTATTTTTAAAAATTTCATTTTCAAATCGATTGATTCACGTTTTTTGAGGATAACAATATTATGTAAGAAGTGTAGTTGGAGAGGTCATGATGGAAAAGAGAGGGTAAACTGTGATGGTGTAAGAGTAGGAGGGAAGGGTAGGTGATAGCAGTGACATGCTGAAAGTTTTCTTATATTATTGTGAGTGCCGATGGTAGAGGGGGGCAGGAGCAGACCTCACCAAGTAAAATCAATTTACGCAGATGTTGTCGACAACTGGAGGACACTGACTGTGACGAAAAAGACCTCTCTGAAGGATCCTCTCACACTCATTCGTATTTTGCTACTTCCTCTAATTCTTTCCTCTCCACCATGTCGTCGTCTTCCTCTTGCAAACGCCTTTTTTGTACAATTCTACGTCGTTTTGATCAATCTTTTCCTTTTGCATGTCTTCTTCTTTCGTATTCTTTTCATATTTTCTTCATGCTTGTTTGTCTTCTAGTTTCGTATTTTTGTATTTCTCTCTCGCTTGTTTTCTGCATTATCTTCTTCTTTCTTCCCTTTCTTTCATTCCTTGTCCATCTCTATTTCCTTGAGTAATGATGGCTAAGTTATTTTCAATCTTGGTCTATTTTTTCAATAGTATTTCATTCTTTTCAGTATAGTTTCCATCCTTCTTCGATTGTCGTTTAAATCTCCTCTCTTAAAAATTTCAAACTGTCATCGTAGATGAAACAGAACTTCGCGAATACACATTTAATCCATCAATATTCATAAAGAAAACAAAAAACCATGGTGTGTGAAACGGGGTTGGCCGTTTATGAATTTTGTAGGTAGCAGAGGCTCGAATAACAGTACTGCAATCAAGGAATGTAGTTGAAAAATTCAGATAGATTCATTTTTACAATTACAATTAGGATCAAAAACCTTGGTTTGGATAAATGTGGGTATCAAAATCATTGGCTCATGAATTAATCATTATCAAATGAACGCAGAGTACATAAAGTGGAATCACTCCATAACAATGTATAAATTCACTATCTCTTCCCTCATGATTTAACGAACCGATATTCTCATCAATCTCGTTCTGTCTTTTCCCTTTTTCAGCCTCTCTTCAGATAAGTATTTTTTTAATGTCACTGTAATCTAATGTTTTCCTCCAGCTCATTTATTCTGTCTTTCTATTTTTTCTCTTATTTAGCTTATTATGCCAATTCATATCCTACCAGTGAGAATGGAGTTTGTTTGTTTGTTTGTTTATGAGGGTGAAGCCCACATAAGCTCATAGGCTTGTGCGTGGGTAATGAAATGGATGATAGATGACGAATACTTTTTAGGTAGTCGGGACCGACGGCTTATCGTCTCCTCCGAAAGACGGGGTGGTCGTATCTATGTGATTGTGCTGTGGTCAAAAATTGTTCTCCGCTTGGGATTCGAACCAGGGTCCACCTGGTTATCAGACCGGCGCTTTATCACTCCTCCAACGAGCCACCCAAGTTAGAGTGGAATGGAATGGATTTGAAAATATTATATTCTCACTATCTCTAACTCCCTTTGACTCTCTCATTCGATCCTGTATTTTCATCATTATTTCTCTCTCTTCTACATTTTCTTCCGTCTACCAATACTCTGAAATTTTTTACCGCCACGTCTGGTACTCAATAGAATATTGAATTCATAAACGCCTGACACATACTTAGCGGTTCTCCATGCGCACACTTTTCATTCATATGTCGCCACTTATTCACACTTTTCCCTTCCCTCCCTCTCCTCTTCTACCCTTCTTTCCCTTATCCTCTCCTTCTTTCCCACCTGGTACTAAAGGCAATAATTTTTCTTTGCAGCTGTCGTTCACTGTATTTATGCTTTTCTTCCCATCCCCAACCCTTCACCTATTTGCCACCTTCTCTTCTTCTTCTTTTTTATCAGATTGATAGGAAATTCTATTCTCCGTGGTTTCTCCCCTCCTCGTACTTACTCCTCTCACCATTTCAACAATAGTGTCTAAGACCTTCAGCAGAGTCAGAATCATCTTGAATGCTTTTCAATTACACATACTGTCATACGTTCCACATACTATATGTGATTTAATTTCCCATATAATTCATGAATATGGTAATATTGAAAAACTGGTATTATTCCATTTCAAACCCAGTTGTTGAATATCACTTTGGACTGGTATGAATAATTTAGAATACTATTTAGAAATAGTTACTTTGGAGAACAATTTCAAATTTTTTATTGTCTCACATTCAAAAAATCTGTTCCCTAAAAAAGTAAACTACTTTCCTTCTATGAAAATTCAAGCCCTGTTCTATAAATATTGAGAAAACTTTCATTTCCAGAAAATTTAAGGCTATATTAATAAAACTACCCTGATTTAATATCTATTATACACATTCACATTCCAAGAATGTGAGCAAATTAGTAAAAAGAAAATATCGATATAATGTCATGAGATTATTTTAATTGAAATTGGTTGAGACTTCAACTAGCAGTTATTCATAAGATTCTCAGTATTTTAGAATTTTAATTTTACCGTTCAAAGGGTAGAATGAGAAAAACTATTTTGATATGATGCCATCAATTACATTATTATTATGGGAAAGTAGAACTAGTTGGGAAAAGAATCCTATTCAGATACTGTTGAGTGGTCTAAGATAGGCCTAGATGGTCACATATAGGCCTATATGTAATTTCAATAAAATTTTTGAACAATGGAATTTAATTTTAGTATTTTAAAAGAATAATTGAACTGAATATATTGTGCAGAAAATATTATTCTAACTTCATAAGGGACAATTTATTTAATTGTGGGGAGATAAACTAGTTGAGTACTCTTACAGCTACAACTCTACTCTACAGCTACTCTTACAGTACTAGTTGAGTGAACCTTGCATTGTGGCTGAGACTTGAGCTGGCCAATACTGTTGATCTGAAAAAGAAACAATCCAAAAAAGGGTTGTGAAGTAGGCAGCTCGTTCAGATATAGTCTGTCAAATCAAAGACATTCTGGTAAGATGAGGAAATGACTCCAGCTCAGTCAATATTGGTTCAAAATTTTTGAATCTAGTCTTGAATTATAGATCAGAATGTTTTATAAAATTTGACACCAAATTTATAAGTTTTGATCTGATATTTACCGAGCTGGAGTCATTTTCCCATCTTGCCAGAGTTTCTTCTTTGCTTTGACAGACTATAGACGTATTTGCGTGGTGGCTCGTTATTTATCTAGTCACGTAGACCGAGTCGGACATAGGCGGGAAATCAATGTGATTCCGACGCATTTCCTTTGTTTTTCCCTGGCAACAAATATCAATGAAACGTAGCCTTGTTACACTATAAACAGAGCGACGGCTCGAATACTGATCGCATTGCTAGAGTACTAAATATATGACGGTTATTTTTTTGATCGATTTTGTCAGTTTTGACTAGTACACCATCAATCATACCAGATTAATTCATAGAGGAAAATTTATGATGGATGATTTTGACAGTAGATAACTTTGTAAGGTTCTATCATTCTCTATTCTTGAAAATTCAATGTAAAATTCCTTCTAATGAATGTCATTGAAACTTGTCTTAGAGACAAACCATCAATTTTCCGTTCACTTTTTTTAACTATAACAAGACAAAAAACTTCAGTTCATCCAACGATGACTAAAGCAGTTCTGAGAGCAGCACTGAAACTGTATGCACACACTATCACCAGTAGGTTTTAAACTAATTCAAAAGGCTTCGTTCTCTTAAGCCTCCTGATAATATCTTGATTTTGGAGTAGTAGGCCTGCCTCGGGGTTGACATGATGATGGAGTCTGGACTCATGGCGCATAGCAAATTGTCTTATCTCACTAGAAACAAACGGTATACGTAGATCTCTGTGCAAATCACTGTTTCTAATGTACCAAGGAGCGTTGACCATATTCCTTAATACTTTATTTTGAAATTTCTGTATCAAATTGACATTACTCTTACAGGCACAACCCCTGAGGTGAATCCCATACACCCAAATTGGTTTTAATATCTGGTTGTATAGAATTATCTTGTTCTTTAGAGATAAGCTGGATTGACGACCAAGCAACCAATACATTTGTCCATATTTGATATCAAGCTGTTTCCTTTTTATTTTTATATGTTCCTTCCACTTCAATTTGACATCTAATGTCATTCCTAGATATTTAGCAGTATTTTCACATGGAATTCTATGGCCATTCAGGCTGATGTCAATTGTTTCTATTACTTTTTTGTTTGCGAAGTTTATTATTGATGATTTCGATTCATTTAGCTTTATCTTCAATGTGTAATTGAGTAAAGTATTTGTATTTTATTTGACAGATTTCATTCATCACTTCAATAGGAGTAGAATGATTGATATTAATTTTTCATTTTCAGGATTGTTTGTTGTTGGTCGTCTGTGACAGTGTTCGAAGAACATACAGCATTTTGTCATTACATTTATCAATGGATCAATGATAGGCCTATAGAAATGTGATACTTCAAAGGAAAAAGCATGATATTCAGCTCCTGTGCCTGTGAAATGAATATTACTCATCGGAATAAATAATAAAAAATACTATTGTCCTGGTTTCATCTTACATCGAGATATTACATTACGAGATATTACCGTATGAATAGATGAATAGATGATCGACTGACCACATGAAGAACCAGCTGGTTGGACAGGAAAGGATAAGATACTCCACCAATATCAATGAAACCCTCTAGTAGGTAGCAATTAGTCATTTTAATAAAGAATCAACGTACCAAACAAGAACAGAGGAGAGATGAGAGATATTTATAGTTTGTTGATTATGAAGAATTCCTGCCAGTGAGCAATTTATTTTTAATTAATCTGCAGACAAATGTACTCTGTTATTTCCGACATATTCATGTTCTCAATTAGATTGGAATTGATTTATTATTTCAGTGGAAATATTCTATGGAGAATTGATATGCAAAGAAATATGAATTTCAAGAAAACACTTTGATTGATGTAATTTGATAATAGCTATTTATGTATTAAGAGCGTAATGCGCGACTTTATCGCTCGCGCAAAACAGTTATCACGCGACGCGTAGTGGAGCGTGATAATTTTGCAAGAGCGATAAAGAAGCATTACGCGCGAATTACATACAATATTTTTTCTACAACTGCACGAGCCTGTCAGTTTTTTCAGTCCTCAAATACTGCGAACTATTAAATTACACTTGTGTAATTAGTCCAGTCAATAAATCATTATAGAGTGCTTGAAATATGCCCCAATTTTTGACCGCGGGGATTTGTTTAGACTACTTTGGAGGTTAACATACTAAAAGTCCCCGGACCTGGGGGGTGAGCATAAGGTGGGAGGGGGGGTAGAAGGTACAATTTTTCAGTTTTTCGCATATTACCCGAAAACGGTTGATCCTAGAGAAAAGTGCTCTAAATAGAAATTGAAGAGGACTAAAATCTGCGTCGATTGAAAAAAAGAAAACGAAAATCAGCCAAATAGAAAATTTTTTACATTTGATCAAAACTCACTTTTTTTTTAATCCCCAAAAAAAACTTTATGGTGAGGGGGTAGTGGATTTATTGTTATTTTATGAGTTACATCACATTTAAAAGCAGTTAAGACCATTTTTGGGGGATTTTTTAAAAAAAGTTCTGATCAAATGTATAAAATTTTCTATTTGGCCAATTTTCGTTTTCTTTTTTTCAATCAGATTTTAGTCCTCTTTAATTTCTATTCAGAGCACTTTTCTCTAGGATCAACCGTTTTCGGGTAATATGCAACAAACTAAAAAATTGTACCTTCTACACCCCCTCCCGCCCTATGCTCACCCCCCAGGTCCGGGGACTTTTAGTATGTTAACCTCCCAACTAGTCTTAACAAATCCCCGCGGTCAAAAATTGGGGCATATTTCATGCACTCAATACCCGTGTGGACAGGCTTTATTGACTGGACTAAATTACCGGTACAGGTGCAATCAGACATTGTCGACTTTTGTTAGGTTATGTTATGACTCCACCTGACCTACTTTTGGCGAGCCATGATCAGCTGATTAGCGAGCGTAAAGTAACTTTTGTGCTCATGCGCAGTTGCTTAGCGAGCGTAAAGTAATTCTACTGCGCATGCGCAGATGGTTAGCAAGCGTAATGAAGTTTCTCCTCAGAAATGGGCTTCTTTACGAGGAGAATTCAGCTCGTAAAATCTTGTTTTACGCTCAGTTGTAGAAAAATTCTTACTCATTGTCAATAAGTAGCCTGAATCGACATTTTAAAATCTCAATACGTCTTAATTTCTCTTGAATTATTGTATTCAAAATATAAATAATATTCCAATCGAGCAGCCTCGATGATATCATTTCAATTGGCCGAAAAAGACAAAAGACTGAAAAAAACTAGAACGAGAAGGCATCGGCGCGAATACACGCCGCTTTCAAATTTCGCGCTCGTAGAGCTTGAAATATCGCTCCACTTCCACTTGAGAAAAGGTGTTCCCCTTTCTGTTCCCGGTTTTGTTCCTGTCAACCAAACTGTTCAACTAAGTTGTCTCGATTGCAATTTTTGCGCCGCTCCAGTTTCCGGGAGTCACTCACCCGCCCCCATTTAATGGACCTTTTCATTAGCTATTGACATTCTACTCACTTTTCTGGACCAAGTTTTTGAATTTCAGTTGTTTTGCTCAACAGTCCGAATCGATGCGATGCAGCGTGAATTCATGATTATTTTTCGACGATTCGACACCCACGGGTTCAAGTTGACATTGCTTAATCACTGCTTTATTTATACTGACTATGCATTTTATGTGTTCATAATTATTTTCAAAAACTTTACTTTCTCCTTATTTGGATTGGATCGATATTGTTCTGGACAATGGAAGTGATTTCAATGCCAATAGACTCTTCCCTATAAGAAAATTCATCATATTTCCATTATTTTCTTGAAACCTGGTAATATCTCAGGTTAATTACTCACACAATTTAGCGAAAAAGTTTACATTATGACAAATGCTTCACTACCGGGATACAATGGTGAAGAATTGACATTTTTCTGAAAATAAATAACTCTATCATTTTTAGAGACTTGAGCAGGTAAAAAATTTATTATTTCCTGTGTAAGATAAGCTGAGAATTTCGATGAAATTTGCTAGTCGTTTTCAACTTTAACGGTTCACTTGAGCATAATTATTTTTCCTACTATCTCAATAACCGTTACAAAATTTTTTTTGTCTTTTCTAAACTTTTCAAAACTATGCAACTTTAATTAATCATGTTACGTAAGATATGTGGGTAAGTAAGAAATAATAAAATAAAACGGCTACGGAAAGAATGGAATAGCATCACTAATGATCTTTAATGACTGCTTGATGACACGGATTATAAAGTACGTAAATTGAATTTATCGAGCATGAAATCTTATAAAATCAACCCCACTTTTATGAGGCATGAAACTTTTGCACACGACGAGATGTGTAACCGTTATAGAGAGGATGGCATGATGACGTAGCCGATTTTCTGCAGGAATTCAGAATAAATTTCGCCAAGAAGATAACTTGACTGGGAAGGGGGTGAGTTAGCGGTGGGGGGGTGGGGGTTCACCGCTGACATGAGGCCAGCTCCCATGAGACTCAGCCACGTATAATAACGTGCTAAAATGATGTATTATTACACTGCAAGTGATGGCACCCTGGTAGAGCCTTGGACTCCTCACAACCTGTGGTACGTTAAGGAGTGAGTGTATGATGAGGGAGTAAGAAAAAGAGATGAAGAGAGAAAGAAGGAGTGAGTGATATTGAAGGATAGAGAGTAGGAGAGAAAGAGAGGGAAATTGAGAGAAAGGTGACTGTGCTTGAAGCAGCTCCCACTTGAAAAGAGCCCTATATTATATTATAACCCAGCGCTGGCGACAGTTTTCGTTTTCAGCCTGTTCAGTTGGCAGTAGAAATTTTTCCGGCACATTTTTGCACCTCGATGCAGCCTTACGTCTCTGGTAGAGGCGTGAGACATTCTTCTATTCGATTAAAAATTGAGTAGAAATTCTTGGTTCTTGTTTAGAGATGAAGAATTCAGTTATGTCTTTTCAGTCTTCTATACATGCTTTTGTGAACGTTTCACAAGAATTATTATCTAATAAAATAATCTCGATTTGAACTGAGATACTCAGTGATACTGAGATACTGAGTAATCAGTGATACTGATTTGATACTGAGATACTCATATGAACAAATGTTTATGAGTGAATTACAGATGTATCGAGAAGCTATCGAGAAACACAATTGATGCAAAGCCTCTCTCGAGTTCTGTCGAAATATTTACGAGAATCAGTGGCTGGAAAACCCGCTAACAAGATTTACACCGGACAGGCTGGATGTTCTATGCTGGACAGAGTGCAATGGCTTGGGTTTCAGGAAAACAATCGTTTCCATCTTCCAGCTAACACCGGCCTAATTCTATTTAAGGGGCGATCACGTCGACATCTAGAGAGAATTTATGGAATAAGGAGATGGTTGGAAAAAATAGAGATGGAGTAACTGGACGGGAAGGAATATGGATGAGGAGGAATAGATAGATAGGTAGAGGTAAGAGAATCGAAGGAGCAAGGAGATGAAGGAAGAAATAGGAATAATAGGATCTCTATATCTTTGGAAGAATTTGGGGAGTAGGTAGAAGAAGAGAATAAGAAAATAAGAGAAGCATGAGTAAGATTGTAGAATGTTGGGAGGAAAGGAGTGGAAGAGAAGGATAGATAGGAAAGAAGGAGATGGAAGAAATAGGAGAAGTAAGGAATGTATTATTATGTTTGGTGAGAATTGGTTATAGAGGAAGAAGACCAAAACGTTAACAAGGTCTCAAGCAGGGTAGAAGGAGAAGATGAGAGAGAACAGTTTTGTGAAGAAGTAGATGAGAGGGTAGAGTCAAATAAGAGATGAGAATAGGAGGTGATCAATGTGCAAGACAAGGTTATGATCATGAAGAGAAAGAGAGACGGAAAAAGAAGGAAGAAGAGGAATAGAAGAAAGAGTAGCAGATGGAAAAATGAATAATAGAAGAGAAGACAAAAAAAATTAATAGGAATGGATGAAAATGAGTATGGAGTTCAAAGTTAGAGAGGTAGACATGAAAGGAAAATATGAAGGAGAAAAAGGTAGAAAAGTCCATAATTGGAGATTTGGGGGATTTGGAAATAGAAAAAACAAATCATAACATATGAAATCATGAATAAATAGAAGAGAAAAGGCAGAAGAGATTAAAAACAGAAGGAGAAGCAGAGTATAACAAGAATGATGACTGAGGAAGGAAGGACAGTTTAAGAAGAAACCAAAGGAAGGAATAAAAGAATAGAATGACAGTGAAGGGCAATTTTTGTTCATAAGTTATAAGGTTTTAGTACTGAGTTATTTTATAGCCTGTTTTTTTCTTCCCGCATTCTATATATTTGTACTTAAATGAAATAAATAACAATAATGAGTAGTTTTGAAGTCATTGATTAAAAGTTTGTACACTCGATGCAATGCAACAATACGATTAAAATATGATAACTGGTGTGAGCAAGAAGGAATAGTTCCTAGACACGTGCATGTGAGTGAGAGAGTGAAGTAGAGGTCGAAATAGATGGGTGTATAGTTTATAACTGGAGCGTCCTGTCTCCATCCCAAGGGTCCTGACTCGCTCTATTGTTCACTTTATATTGTCTACTTCGTCGACTTCCTATGTGCCTCCTTGAGCCAGTTGGATTATCCACTTCTTTTATTCAACTTCCACTTTTACACTTCATTCGCCCGATTTTTTGTTTTGTTCCTCCCTCTTCAACTCATATTTTTATTGAATTTGTTCCTCTACTAGGTAATTAATTCCTCTCTCTGCCGTCTTGTTTATTCTCTTCTTCTTATTGTTATTCTTCTAATAGTTTTTTGAGTGGTTGTTGAGGTGATATTGTGGTAGTTATCCATGTTGAATGGAACATTTTTCTGACAACATCTTGTCTTTTCATTAAACATCTTTATAATATAGTCTTCGTCTCCTTCTTCCCTTGTGAAGACTCCTTTTTTCTCCTTTTATCTTCCCTTTCTCTCGCTTTTTCTTAATTTTCTTTCCTCTACTATCTCTTCTCTATCCCACATACAATATCACATTCTCTTAGTTTTCTCCTTTTTTTTCTTCTTATATCAATCTTCTCTTTTTCATCTTTCTTATTCTTCCTCTTATATTTTATTTTAGGAAAGTAAACATTTTCCATAAATATTCTATTCTCACTCAGTTCTCATCCAACGATGTGAAATATTAAAACTTTTAGTTTTTATATTAACTATCTACTTTCTATTTCCTCTCATTATATTCTAATATCTATTCTTTCCATCTCTTTCTCTCTCCTTCTTGAATGCTCTAATCTATTCTCTTTTTCCCTTTTTCCTCTCTCCAACTACATCCTCTCTCACTCCACCCTTCTCCTCCTTCAATTCTTCTTCTCGTGAGCAATTATTACTATTCCACTATTACATGCTCCCCACTCACCTTCCATCAGTAATAAGTGGTTTACTTTGTTGTGGCGTAGAGCCGTTGCCCCTCTCTTTAAACTCAGAGGGGTGAGTTTGATGTCTAGTCCTCCAATTAATCTACAACTTCACGGCGCAACTAATCCACTAAAGTTTGATAATTCACTAATTGGGATCTTTTGTTACGGCATGTATCCACAATTATTTCAGCAGAACCAGAACTTCCATCAACTATTTATTGTCTACTGTCTGTTTGATCTAATGTTGACTACAAAAATGATAGAATAGTTGAACCTATATACGATGAACTATAAAAACTGAACTCAACCTTGTGTGAGCAATAAGGAAGCTTCGAATCACTATTATAAACTAGTCAAAACACTATTGTCCTTTAATTAAACATAAACAAATATAGTTATACAATGGAATATACAATAAAAGGAATAATAAGTTTCTGAATTTTCTTTGTTCGTTATTCCTATTCACTCAATTTCAAAAGCAATATTGTGGATATAATCAGGTTTAGTGTTGAAAATGTAAAAAAGTTCTCACCTTTACTAAACCTGAAATTTTCAAGACTATGTGTACGTGGTTTCCCCTGAAAATCTTCTATTGGCCAGAACCTGAATGCATGGCCTAGCTCGAACTGATGGAAACAACTAACTGAAAAATTGAAACAATATAGGTAAGAATTTGAAAGATTCAACGAAGATAATGCTATAATGAAGGTGAAAGTGGCAAACTTAAAAATTATTACAAATGATCGTTCCCCATATTAAGCTTTTCCAAGGAACTAATAATCAATTCAATACATACTGTGGTTTCTTGTCAAAGAGAAATAATATTATCTTGAAGCTATATCTTTCATACATTGGGAAAAATAATACTAAATTGAAGTTCTCACAGTGCTGCTGCAAAATAGATGTTTTCAACTACAACAATTTTATGATTTTTTTCATGTGTAAATTTGTACAAAGCTCAGACAGGTTCACTGCAAATCACTATGGCTTGGACAGAATTCTCATCTTGGATGCAAAAAGTGGATTGGAAATGAAAATCTTGTTTCTTTCTACCTCTATACAGTTTTGTGCTCTACAAGTTGTAGGACACCAGTCATTGGATGGATCAATCTCTCACTTCTTGCTGTGAGAGACTCAGCACATCTCCCACTTCTTGCATGATATCCCGTCCGTTTTGTACTTTTTCTTCAGCTGCAGTCAGAATTGAGTGTCACCGGCTTGCAAATGCTGTCAAGATTTATAGCTGCAAGCGTCGAAAGTCACCCAAATTGGTCATTTCTTTCCTGATGGGTTCTGACTCTGACCTCTCACTTGTCAATCTCTGAATTCTGCAAAATTTTCTCTTTCAATAGAAAGTGGAATGAGAAGAGGAAAAATGCCATCACCAATAGAAGAAGATTTTATAACTCTACATAATAACCTTATATATATTATGACAATATTTATCCTCTACGAATGATAATACCTGATGAAGAGGTTGAGGTAATGTTTTAATTTAATTATTATAATTTCCCTAGTTTGTACTTTAGTCGTCATCCTGTCTATTGTCATAATGTTAGAGACAAAGGAGATCGTTCAGATTTTAAATTCAGAATATAATATGAAATAGTTCATCGAACCCTATTCGATTCATTAAGATTATGTTAGAAAAATGATGACTGAAATAAGCTCTATTCACCAACATTTGGGAAGTTTTGATCTCCAACCTGTAGAACATTTTAACAATAGGCTATTTCTTCATTGATTCAAAAATTTTTTAAAATCTCCTAGCATGAACAAAAAGGGACTTGAACCTCACAATCACAATATACTGGGAAATAAATAGTGAGGGCAAAGACTTTTTTGCATCTCCCAAATCATTTAAATGCATTATTTCGATTTGATCATGAATATGTATCAATGCATGAGTAAATTATTGTACTTCATCATCTTCACTAAACAATAATCATTTTAATAGTAATTTCAAGTAGTTATTTTTACGGTAGGTATGTGCATATCCTTGTCAATAATATTTTGGGTTCGAGTAGAAATTAGACCACGACACTCATCGGATCGCCAGGCATTTTCGAAAGTATTTTGTGGCCTGGATCGATCTTTCTCATTGTAAAACTAGTGAGTATAGAAATGAGCACAGGCTGTACGTGGCTCTCCTAATTCCTTGCTCTGGAAAGAGCCTGAAGTCTGGAAATTCTTGAAGAGGTGTCCGACATTCCAGGAAGCGATAGGACGTGCCTGCACATGTCAAAAGAGGAGATGCTGGACAAGCGTCGGCAGTCTTCTGACTGGAAGGCTGGAGCTGGAACGAACTTTCTTGCCGGTTTCATCTGCCCAACTTGAATTCCATACTGGCATGTTGTATTGCTATCCATGCCCCGGGTAACGGAAACGTGAAGTTGGATCTGATTTCCTGCAGAATGGAAACGGATAGGAGATAAGAATAAAGAAGAAGGGTGAGAATGAAAGGAGTAATGGAGGTTTGAAGAATAAATTGCGAAGGAGTCACAGAGGGAATCGCAGTTGGAGAAAAGAGTGCAAGCAGAGGGTGATCCTGGATGAGAGAATTGGAAAAGAAGAAGGATGACAGGTGATAAGGAGAATAGTATAATAAGGAGTATGAAGAAGTGATACGTGGAAAAGATTGTACGAAATGAGTAGAAAATAATAGAAATGAGCAATACAGAGGAAAAAGGTCGCCAAATTCCACTTTAAATGATTTAGCTCATTCGGCGATTGAAGTTTATTAATAACAAATCTTTGAAGCTGATTATAAAGAGATCAAAATTATGAGAGCTCGAAGCGTTGTGTTCTATAGTAAAACGTAGTAGAAAATTCTTAAGAATAAAATAATTTATTTTTATACCATAATATATTTATTTTATATTATATTTTTTAATTAAAATGTGGAAATAACTTTTATTAAGAATAGTAATCGTTATTGACAGTTCTACAGTGTAAGCAATCATGGACATGGTAATAACGATCAACAGTTTTATTGAATTCTGTTTTTTTTTCATTCTCAAAAGACCATTCTCCTGATAAGGAGAGTAAAACAAGGAGAATCCCCATTGTTATAAAAATTGAAATGTAATTATGATTTCGATAAAGTTTCCGAAGAAACTCAACAGAAGAATACTCAATCTCATTCATGAGGTTCAAATTAATTAAAATTTTTAAAGTGACATGTAACAGCGATAGAGACCTTCCGATCTCCAAAGCCCCTACATTCTTTTCCAGCAATCGGAAGGTTTCAAATGAAAAAAAAGATGAAAAGAGACAGAAACAAGCAATCGCGGTGTGCAGAGCAGGGGTTGCGATAAAGATGGCGGAAGGGGAAGGTCGAGGAGGAAAAGGATTCCACTTAAACTGATGAAAACGACTGCTTTTTCGTTCGTACGATTCTTCATTCCCAAAAAGTGATTCTGAGCTCTCCAGTGTCTGTAGCTACACCTAAATTAAATTGCTTCGGGCTTTCAATGACCCACTTAGTGACTCAACTTCTTTTATCAATCCATTTTTCGAATTTCTTTACTGATAATTTTGACTTCAAACGTTCAGGAAGTGGATGTTATCCTATATTTGTCCAATCACAGTTTGTCGATTCTTTCATTATCCGTCGATAATTATTATTATTATTCTCTGAAAATAATTCCAGAATCAGTATTGTTTTGGAACTCTAACAATCCAATTCAACAGCCGTAATATGAAGGTCATTATTTTGTTGCATTGATTCCTCTAGTTCACACATTAATCTTACTATAACGTTCAAATTAATAAAATTTTGTCAAACGAATAAAGTTTTATAAATAAATAGTTCCGTGTTTTCTTGAATTCAATTCAAATCAAGTCGAAAATATTTTAAAATCTATTACTTTTTGTTGGACGAGTAGGTCAAAATTTCCTTCCTCAATCATAAATCCATCCAGTCATATTCTTCACCCATTCTTGAACCTAGAATCACAAAAGCCAAGAATTTGCCCACAGCATCCACAAAATCTATCACACAGGGAGTTATGTTCAATTATTATTAATGTTCGACTTTTATCTGATTCATATAATATATTATCTGATTGGACAAACGGTAGAAGATATTTGTGCTACCGACGAATGTAGGGAAAAGAGCATTTGAGAGAGAAGAAAAAGCCAGAGGTGTGGAGGAACCATATTAGGTATAAACTAGAACCATAGAAAAATGTTGAAAGAAGAGTGACGGGATTGAAAAGAGAATAAATAATTAGCCTATATGTAATGTATGAAAGAAGTAAGAATAAATTCGGATGGTGGATAAGGCTACAACCTACAAGTGATGAGAATAATGAAATGAGATTCAGTGGAAGAAAGGGAGTGATATAAGTAATGATAACGAGAAGTGACCTAAGAATTTTGGTAATTCGGACAAGTTTAAAAAAGTTGTTGAGTTTCTCCATGTTCCTTGAAACTGTTGTGATTATTTCCAGTGGATATACTTACAATTTTTATAGTGAACTTACTTAAAATCTTGATTGCTTAATTTTAAAGTACAGGAACAGTATACAGTATTACTTATTCATATTCGAGAAAATGTGAAGTGACAGGAAGAGGAAAGGAACGTAAGAAAAGGGAAAAAGTAATTATCACAAGTGAAAGGTTACCAGGATTTTGGAAGAAGATAGAAATGGGAAAGGAGAACAGAACTTGCACATTCAATTATGAAAAGGAGTATCAAAGCGAGAAATGTGTAACGTAATGATAATCAAAGGAATCCAAGAAGAAAAGGGTCGACAAAGAGAGGCGAAATAATAATGAAAGGTATGCGGTATACCTGCAGAACGCTTTCGATTGTGCGGAATGCGATGAGACAAGCCTGCAAATGGATGTAAATGGGAACATCCATTTTGCCAGTAATATATTGCTACCATTCATAACGCGAGCAGGAGGTGCCTATGGATCAAATTGTTTTGAAAACACCGCCGCCGCCACCATCATGCAGGTTTTCCACTTTGGAAACAAAATAATATCGACAGAATGTAGGTACAGTATTGACAATGATGGATGCTTTCGTCAATGACAAATGAGCCTTTGCCTGAAAGGCAGCAGCGCCTACCAACAGATGTATCCCTCGGGCTACCCACCACACTCACACACACCCACTCGCTTCAAACACCTATTCCTTCAACCAGACTAGCGAATCAAACAAACACGTATTGTGTTTGCACGATACTCGATATCGTTTCAATTCGATTTCCACTTATCAATGCTGAAAGTGCAACTGGAAAACGTGGATGGTGCAGCCAGAGAGGGTGATCTGTTATTTATCTGCCATTTTCATTACATTGCTGTTCAATTTATTAATGAGTAATAACTTCATTGTTTCAACAACTGATACAAGTTTCAAACTCACTTATCAATGATTGAATAAAATGCATCGTATGGTCGATGAATGGAGCTTTGTAATACTATTCTGAGACATTCCATATCAATGAATTCATAAATAATTTACAGTAGTATAATTGAAATTTTTGAATGCCACATCTATTATTTCTGTTCTATAAGATTGTATGTATCAATCTAATCAATGAGGAATTGCTCCATTGTTTTAATA